>NC_069416.1:17927044-17937044 GCF_026875155.1 Cherax quadricarinatus | reverse complement strand
GGACATAAGATCCTGAAGAGGGAATAATGTAGGAAGCTAGAGGTGAGGATACTGAGAGAGACGATGCAAGCCTTTGTGAAGCGAAGGGGAGACGCACAGGAGGGTACATGTGCAGGCAAATGTAAGATGGTACAAAGTCCCAAAATTGAAGAGTGTTAATGCAGGTGGTTTAGACTAAGGTGCTTCCTCGGTAAGTGAAGTAACAAAATTGTTAAAGTCGCTAGTGAAAAATGGATTCAACAATTTGAATTTCTGACTACAAAATCCTGTATTTATAATCTGTAAAGTTATTATAGGAGAAACTGTTGAATAAAGAAATGGACGAAGAGATGCATTTACATAGACTATAAAATCTTTGCTAGTGCTATCAGAGATACAAAGGTCACTGGGTTATATGCAGTAATACTAGAAATGTGAACGTTACGCTTATAAATAGTAACACCAGAGCTGCAAAGATCACTATGTTATACCTAGTAAAATTAGAAAAGCAAATATCACTAAATAACAGAAAAAGGCACAATACCGTGACTGGAACGATGCACAAATAACCCGCACATAGAAGACAGGAGCTTACGACGACGTTTCGGTCCAACTTGGACCATTTACAAAGTCACACTAACGAGAAGTAGAACAGGACGGGTATATATAGGCAGGAAGAGGTAGTGGTAGTAGAAGTAGTGGGTAGAAAACAGTGTATTTGAAGTGGTGGTTTTTGTAGTGGTAGTAGTATTTGCGGAGAGGGAAAAGAAAGTAAAAAGGGGGGAATTTAAGGCGAGGGACCCAGTCAAATAAAAAGAAAAGGGGAAAGCACTGCAAGGGGGGGGCTAGGTCCCCACAAGGGGTTGGTGCCCACAAGGGAGTTTGGTCCCCAAAAGGGGGAGCTAGGTCCCCACAAGGGAGCTGGTTTGGCCCACAAGGGAGCAAAAGGGGGCCCACAAGGGGCTAGGTGCCCACAAGGGAGCTAGGTGCCCACAGGGGAGGCAAAAAAACACAGAGGTGGGGGGAGGGGAAAAATTTAAAAAAAAATAAAAAAAAAGGGAAACCCGAAATACAAGACAGAAAAAAGGGAAAGAAAAACCCAGAAAAGAAAAAAGGAAAGGGAAAAAGGGAAAAAAGAGGAGAAGAAAAAAAAGGAGGAATCAGTGGAAAATAAACACAAAGGGCAGAAAATTGTGATCCTTTATTGACAACGTTTCCCCCAACGCAGTGGGCTTTTTCAAGTCACACACGGATCTACCGGGGGTTTGGGAAAGGGTTTCCCGGGAAAGTTTTTTATAGTTCGGGAACGTTGAGGTCGGTAAAGATTGCTGATCAGTGATCTACCGGGGGGGGGTTTATAGAGTCTTGGGTAGCTAGGGGGGGAAATTTTGGGAAAGTTGTGAGTAGCCCTTCTGAGTGTTTTTATGTTCTTATGTGGGGTAGCGATGAAAAAGGGTTTCTTGGCGAGTGGTTCAGCTATGTTATAGAAGCCATTGTTCTGGTTGAAATTTTTGGTTAAGAGATAAACGATGATTAAAAGGATTCTTCTGTATTGGGGTGTTGTCTTCCTTGTGGCTATAAGTCTTGGTTTCTGTATTTAAATTAAATGGTTGAGTGAATTGGATGTTAAAAAAAGGGGCTTTCCTTGTATCGTCAGTCCTGTTTTGCATATTGGTGTTTTTTAAAATTTACGTGTTTGGAGGTCTCTTGATGTTTCGCCCCCCCCCCCATAAAATTTTGTTGCAGTCTTTTAAAAGGGGGTTTATGTATCCCCCGCAGAGGATGGAGGCTTTTTCCTGCCCTACTACTGGTGGGATCATCTGATGCAGCAATCTTCACCTGACCTAAACGTTCTGAAACTATAATCTCCCGTCCTTTCCCCAAACCCCCAGGTAGATCGTTTTGGTGATTAAAAAAAACCCCACTGCGTGGGTGAAACTTTTTGTCAATAAAGGATCACATTTTTACTGATTTTGTTTATTTTTTCCTTTGGGTGCGGTATTTTATCCCATTTATTTCCCAAGGAGGAACGGGTTTAAAGTGGGGGGTTTGTTCGAAGTTTGGAGCATTTAAAATGTAGGGGGTGGGGGGAAGGATCTACAGAGACAAAGGGCCAGGCCTAAGATTCATAAAAGGGAAAAAAAAAAGGTTTTGTGTTTAGGGAGGTTTTCAAAAAGACTGGGGACTTTTAAAATTTGGGAAGTGGGGGAAAAACGTTTTGGGCAGAAGCCCAGTCTATAGGATGGCTTGTTTCTCTGACGTGACAAAAAAAGAGCATTGTTAGTGTCGGAAAAACCCCAAACCCTATTTTTGGTCCCCCCCTTTCTTCCATTAAGTTTTTAAAGCTGAATGGGAAACCAATTCCCTTTCTTCCTTTCCTTGGTGGGCCACGTCCCCCCGCTCAGATACAGGCTTTTTTTCCCAAACCCCTTTGCCCCCCGGGAAAAACCTGCCAACCCCCCCCCCCCCCCCCCCCCCGGGGGACATGCCATTCACCACCTTCCCCTCCAAAAACCCCCCTGTCAAGAAAAGGGGGGTTCCTTTCTCCCCCCTGTCTCCCTGCCCCCCCGTCTGTGTCCTCAATTCCTTCCCGTAGAAACTTCAGATTTAGAAACACCCGGGACTTAAAACCCGATTTCCTCCTTTTTTCTTCTCCCTCTTCCCCCCTTTTTCCCCTTTCCTTTTTTCTCTTTTGGGGGTTTTCTTTCCCTTTTGTCTTGTGTTCCTTTTTCTTTTTATTTTATTTCATTTTTTTTCCCCTCCCCCCACATTTTGTGTTCTTGCTCTCCCCGTGTTTGGGGACCTAGCTCCCTTGTGGGCCCCCTAGTCCCTTTGGGGGACCTGGCTCCCTTTTGGGCACCAGCTCCCTTGTGGGACCTTTTCCCTTGTGGGCACCTTTGCTCCCTTTTTGAAACACCTAGGGTCCCCTTTCCGTGCTCCCCTTTTTTTTTTTAAATTTTATGGCCCCCTCGTCCTTACTTTCCCTTCCCTCTCCCCACTTTCTACTGTTACTACTACTACTACTGTTACTATACTACACTGTTACTACTACTATGTTCTATATACTTTCTCTGTTCTACTTTCTACTGTTACTACTACTACTAAATTTTTTACTACTACTACTATACTATACTTTCTGTTAAATACTTCTACTACTGTTATACTTTTACTACTACTACTAACCCCCTCTTCTTGCCTAATATACCCGTCGCTCTACTTCCGTTAGGGGTTTACTTTTTTAAAAGGTCCCAAGGGCGGACCGAAACGTCCTCGTAAGCTCCCCCTTTTTCTATGTGCTGGTTTATTTGTTTTTATCAATTCCTATTTTATATATAGTAATAAATTTAAAGGGTACAACGGGTAACCCCGTTATGCTTAAAAAGTATCAGAGATTAAATTTTTAAAAGCTTATACATAATAACACCGATTTAAGGGAAAACCCCAATGTTTAAAAAACCCGTAATACCAGAAATTAATGGGGTAAGGAAAAATAAAACAAGACGTAAAACTTTAACTTTACAGAAAATGCACGGGAAAATCAAAATTTGAACAAAAAATTTATGACATTTAAATAGACGATTAAAAAAAACAGTAAGTGGCCTCTCATGGTGGTGTAGGTAGGAAGGGAGTTCTTCTTTTTCTGGCTGCATATGTTTTTAGTTTTCCCGGGGGGATGGATTTACTGGGCGCAAAATTTTGTGTGTCCTCCCCCGGGAATTACATCCCTTTGTATATATAATATTAGAACACTTGTGCTCTAATATCATATATGGGGGAGTGCTTCATGGGGTTGCCCCATTTGCAAGTTAAAAATTTCCCCTTGGGAAATGCTGTGTTTGGGGTTCACAGCTCTAACGGCCCCCCCAAATTTATGGAGGTTTTAAAACGTTTTTCCTTTCATTTTATGATAATATTTTTCTAAATGAGGTAAGTATTTAACCATTTTCACCAAACAAGGAGTACAAAGGGCTGATTAAAACCGTTTTTTAACGTGAAAAGTTTGTTCTTTTAAAAAAATTTTTTTTATGCACTCTGAAACGCCTTGTTTTTTATATCTTAACAAAAGTTTCACAATGTTACTGAGACCTGATGTTGTACTTTTTAAATTTAACATTCACTTTTTGGGCTTTAAAAAAACTTAAAATAACTTTCAAGCCATTTAGAATGGGCTAAATGTTTCTCTCAAAAATTTATTAAAAAGGGTTTTTATTTCACAAATTTTTTGTCAAAAACTTTCATGTTCGGCAAAAAAGTTCAGCCTCGGAATTTCCCAAAATTTTAAAAACCAAATTGATTTTGTGATTAGGAAAAAAGGGCACATGTTGCTGGTTGTTGGGAGTTGTGGTGGGGGAGGGGGGTGGTTTATTTGGGGTGGTAGTATTAGTAGCAGTAGTTGTGTACCAGTCGTAGTAGTGTACCCGTCTTTGTAGAAATACCCGTGTAGTAGTTGTTTGTAGTAGAAAAGGGAGAGGGTAACCCCTTTTGGGTTTCTTTTTGTAATGTTTATTTTTTTAAAAGGGAATGGGCCCATTTTTTTAAAAAATGACTCAAGTTATTTTCGATTTAATCGTCATTTGAAACACAATTAAACAGAATAAAGGCAGCTTCATCATCTCTAAAATATTAGAAGTTCTCCTTAGAACATTTGACTCCATCACATAGCAACCAAGACTTACACCTGCTATTACTACTGTTACTATTAGTACTACTAACACCACCACCAATACCATGGACCTGCTTTTGCCTTTTCACATTATTTTCTAACATATACTGTAAATAACCTCTGTGTCCTTCAGTTATTTGTATAAATTTAACAAAGCAATAATACGTCTGCTTAGTTGCACATGTGTCCTTTTACCTAACATTCTCGGTATTCTACCAACATTATTACAGAATTAACGATTTGTCCTCAATTCTGCAGATAGAAATTAAACAAAATATCCCAACATGGATAAACTAGACTAAGAAACCGTGCCATGAAAGGTACTCAGAAGCTGCTCTCCAAATTGTAAATATGCTGTTCACTTTTACTATAATAAACTTAGGTTCTAACCCTCCAATAACTTCAGTTTTTTTACTGCACCTTTCTCAACCACTTAATGTCTAATTTGGATTATGCAGTTAGGTTTTACTAGAAATCAGTGTAAAATTAGAACAAATGATTGATCTGTAAACAAGAATTCTTGATGGTCCGTGTGGCTACGTACTGAAGCTTGATGGTCCGTGTGGCTACGCAATGAACCTTGATGGTCCGTGTGGCTACGTACTGAAGCTTGATGGTCCGTGTGGCTACGCACTGAACCTTGATGGTCCGTGTGGCTACGCACTGAACCTTGATGTTCCGTGTGGCTACGCACTGAACCTTGATGGTCCGTGTGGCTACACACTGAACCTTGATGGTCCGTGTGGCTACGTACTGAACCTTGATGGTCCGTGTGGCTACGCACTGAACCTTGATGGTCCGTGTGGCTACGCACTGAACCTTGATGTTCCGTGTGGCTACGCACTGAACCTTGATGTTCCGTGTGGCTACACACTGAACCTTGATGGTCCGTGTGGCTACACACTGAACCTTGATGGTCCGTGTGGCTACACACTGAACCTTGATGGTCCGTGTGGCTACACACTGAACCTTGATGGTCCGTGTGGCTACGCACTGAACCTTGAGGGTTTCCGTGTGGCTACACATGAATCTTGATGGTCCGTGTGCCTATGCACTGAACCTTGATGGTCCGTGTGGCTACGCACTGAACCTTGATGGTCCGTGTGGCTACGCACTGAACCTTGATGGTCCGTGTGGCTACGCACTGAACCTTCACTTGTATGCCACAATACACTTTCAGTTGCAGTTCACTCTTACACCTACAATATGTTATTGTGTATTATTTTTATGGTACCTAAAACTGTAGTTCACTACATACATACCTGTGTAAGTCACCTGTTACTTTACTTACACATTCACCTCAACATTATCACGTAGTTTAACTGTGAACCTTATTATAACTTTGGTCATGCCACACACAACATCCTGAGGGTCATGCCACCTTCCGCATCCTGGAGGTCATGCCACTCACAACATCCTTGAGGTCAAGCAACTCACAGCATCCAAGAGGTCATACCACGCACAACATCCTGAGGGTCATGCCACCTTCAGCATCCTGGAGGTCATGCCACTCACACCATCCTTGAGGTCATGCCACTCACACCATCCTTGAGGTCATGCCACTCACACCATCCTTGAGGTCATGCCACTCACACCATCCTTGAGGTCATGCCACTCACA
Organism: Cherax quadricarinatus; assembly: GCF_026875155.1. Taxonomy (NCBI): domain Eukaryota; kingdom Metazoa; phylum Arthropoda; class Malacostraca; order Decapoda; family Parastacidae; genus Cherax; species Cherax quadricarinatus. The sequence goes on along the minus strand of NC_069416.1, from coordinate 17,930,782 downwards.
CCATCCTTGAGGTCATGCCACGCACAACATCCTGAGGGTCATGCCACCTTCAGCATCCTTGAGGTCATGCCACGCACAACATCCTGAGGGTCATGCCACCTTCAGCATCCTGGAGGTCATGCCACTCTCAACATCCTTGAGGTCATGCCGCTCACACCATCCAGGAGGTCATGCCACTCACAACATCCTTGAGGTCATGCCGCTCACACCATCCAGGAGGTCATGCCACTCACACCATCCTTGAGGTCATGCCACTCCTCAAATACTTTAGTGGTAAAGATATTCTTCCTCTGCTACTTTACACCAGAATCTAAGATTTCGTTTGTGCAAAATAATCAATTTAGTGTGAAGCTTACTCAACCCTGGTAAGATCTTAATAGTCTTCCAAGGCTCGCTCCTCCTTAAGAAAATTAATGATTAGAAAAAGAATAATAATATACAAAGATAAGCATTTTATTGTTAAAATTGAAATTATAAAACATTTAAATATGAACTTTTCTCCTACTTGAAAGAAAAATGAAATATAAAAAATCTGAATTCAACGCTAATATGTACAGTAGGACTGTGTGTCCTGGTTGATGTTGACACCGCGGATTGTAGAAATGTAGCCCTTGCTGATATTGGGGTGGGTGGGGTTCCATCTGACAAACCTCAACGACTAGGGTTCGTCACAGAGTCTGTACCTTGAATAGTCCGTCAAGATGATAGGAACGCAGGTCTTTCACCACTGCAAAGATGAGGGGTAGTTGCCTGGGGTTGACTACACTATCAGGTACGTAGATAAAAAGGTGCATCCCAAAATCAGTGAAGTGTCTCCTTCAAAAACTGTTTCTTTGGTTGCCAGATGACCCAAGCTGACATTCCAGGCTAGAAAGAGACAAAGCTAAACACTGCTAAGAAATCACTCTCCATAAGTTAGCCCTTTAAAAGACTGGTGAAGACTGAAATGCAAAACCTGGAATCATGCGCAGAATGAACTCGTATTTAGAAATTTGGTAAAAGTGAAGCTTTAACCAATATATCCTTAAAAACAGGAGTAGGAGGGCTTTTACTTACAGTTGTTTTTGGGGGTGTGAGTCAAGTGATTATCATTTGGGTCGGTACCCCACACGTCACCTTTCGGGTGGAGAAGAGGGGAGGGGTGTAGCGTGAAAGACTGATTCTTAAAAAAGAATCAATCAAACTATCTCACCTATACTAGCTTGCTACTCCTATCTGTTGAACTTTCCCTCACATTAAAACCCTTTTTAAGCAAGTTTCAAACAATGAGATTAATATAATTAGCATTTATTAAAAATTACTAAATAGTGCACAATGGTTTTGTGTCAGGACCATACAGTCAGGTTTAATTTTCACCTGGTATATTTTTAAAACCCTAAAAAATTGTCATTAACTTAAATATAATTTTAGTGTTTCCATAACATTAATGGTGGGAAACATACTAGGATTATAATTTTACAGTACTTGACAATAAAGAAATTGGGGGTTGCAGGGGTCGAGTTACAGCTGCTGGCCCCGCCTCCTTCGTTGGCTCTATTAGGTGTGTGTGCGTGTGCGCGCGCTGTTTGTGCATGTGTGTACATTTTGTGTGCCCCGTTTGTGTGTGCGTGTATATTTATTTGTGTGTGTGTGTGTGTGTGTGTTTTGTGGTGTGTGTGTGTGTGTGCATGTCATTTATGTGTAATGTATTTTTTGTGTGTGGCAGCGTGTGTGTATATACAAAAATTGTTATTTTGAGACCAGTTATTTAGACAGATTTATTAGGCTCCTCATACCCGTCCATTGCGAGGAAGTCAATAAAGATTACAGGCGAGAAATAAAAACTTAAAATATTTACCTTTTAATTAAAATTCGTTATTGAGAAAAAGCGATATTACATTTAGAATCAGCGTTCCAAATATTAGTGACATTAACAGAGGCGTTGCTAGGGTTGGTGTCCCCCAGGGCGGCGTCTTTGGTGTTACCTCCATGAAATCCAAGAGCGGGGGGATGGGGGGAGTAAACTCCAGTTACGTCACTACTGCATGACCAGTGACTTTATTAATGATAAAATAAATAATCGTAGTAATATTGAGGAAACATAAACTCAAATATCACTTTGAGTACAACTAACACATCGTCAACAATCTTCAACAATGCCAAAAAAAAAAAAACTAAAAAATAAAGAAAAACATTGCAATATCAAAGAAACACTAGTTCCCATTTGACCTTGAGTACAGGTAACATCTCAGTGAATCAGATCTTACATTTCCTTGCCTTCAATCCTGCAAAATCATCTATCACTTGATCAAAATCAATGCTGTCAACTGACCCATTTTCTATGGATAACATTGCTATGTCAGAGATTCTGGATCGACTCATTGTGGACCGTAAATAGTTTTTAATCAGCTTCAACTTGGAGAAACTCCTTTCACAAGAAGTAACAGAAACACACAAAGTAAGGAACAACCTCAGGCAGAGTGTCAGAGTTGGAAGAGATTCAATGAAATACCATTCAACTATAAATGTTGGTACATCCACTGAAGTCCAGTGCTTAACTTTTTCAAGATCAACATCAGCAGCTTGCAGGTGTCTCCTTATTCTTGGTATTTCAAGCATGAGCTCATTCTTGTATATTTCATTATAGAAGACTGTGAGTCTTCAAGCATCACCTCCAATTCTTCTTCAGTAGCTTGTACAAGATTCTTTGAATGACCACAAACATGGCTGCCACGTCCTTTATTGCTTTTGATCGTATCTCGAGTTCATTATGAAAACGATCAATGCACTCCAACATCGCCATCTTGTTTTCTTCCTGTAGAGTGAGTCCGGAATCTCTTGCCTGCTCCCCTGCCATCCTTTTCTTTAACCTGATTCTTCTCTCTGTTGGAAATCCATACTTCTCACATTTCAAAAGTGCTGTTGTATTGAACTTTCCACTATGCGATCTCGCCCTTCATTCAAAAATAACCGCAGTGCCTCTAGCTTCACCACCACTTTGTCAAGAGTTAAATCCTTAGTCTGCCAGTACTGCTTGTGCACGCTGAACCTCCCGAAGTATGTCACACCAGAAATACTGATAACACACAAATGTGAAATCACAACAGCAGGGAGAAACCTCCACCCGGAGGGTGGTTTAGTGCTCTGGTAGAGTACAGGATGGGTAATGTAGTGCCCTGGTAGAGTACAGGATGGGTAATGTAGTGCTCTGGTAGAGTACAGAATGGATAATGTAATGCTCTGGTAGAGTACAGGATGGGCAATGTAGTGCTCTGGTAGAGTACAGGATGGGTAATGTAGTGCTCTGGTAGAGTACAGGATGGGTAATGTAGTGCTCTGGTAGAGTACAGAATGGGTAATGTAGTGCTCTGGTAGAGTACAGGATGGGTAATGTAGTGCTCTGGTAGAGTACAGGATGGGTAATGTAGTGCTCTGGTAGAGTACAGGATGGGTAATGTAGTGCTCTGGTAGAGTACAGGATGGGTAATGTAGTGCTCTGGTAGAGTACAGGATGGGTAATGTAGTGCTCTGGTAGAGTACAGGATGGGTAATGTAGTGCTCTGGTAGAGTACAGGATGGGTAATGTAGTGCTCTGGTAGAGTACATAATGGGTAATGTAGTGCTCTGGTAGGTCCCGAAAGGTAATGTAGTGCTCTGGTAGGTCAAATGGGTATGTAGTGCTTGGGGGTACGAATGGGTAATGTAGTGCTTGGTAGAGTACAAATGGGTTTTAGTGCCTCTGGTAAAAAGGGTAATGAT
>NC_069416.1:17899755-17926544 GCF_026875155.1 Cherax quadricarinatus | reverse complement strand
GATATGTGCTTTCAGGCACAATAATATTGAACTCGAGGGGGATGATTTTATTTTGGATTGCTGTGTTTAATTTAATTTGATAATTACCTTAGACTTAATAAATTTATTAATTTAATTTTAGTTAGTAGCTACCAGTTGTATCTAAAGCACTATTGAACTACTGAATTTAAATGGTAATTGGACAAGGATACTGACTACTTGTTACGAAAACCCAGTAACAGGCTGGATGCTAGAAGGGCAGTCCTTTCTAGTATTCACTGGAGATCTCTAAGCTTTTAGAATCGCGTTTTTTGTAACAGTCCTCTTCGGGTGCTCAAAGAAGGATGGATGCTAGAAGACGTTAGCTCAACACTCTACAATCCGTCTTCAAGGTTGCAGGTGGCACGTCAGTTAGCCAAGGCTAACCTAAAGACAGCTCAAAGCAAGATGAAACAGAGGTATGACAGAAATGCACAATTCCGCTCCTTCCATCCAGGAGACAAGGTGTTGGTGCAGGAACCTATACCTGGCCACACCTTGAAAGCTAGATTTACGGGACCTATGCAGATTGTAAGTAGATTATCTGATGTAAATTATGTGGTAGCTCCCATTGATAAGACCTCAAAAACTAAAACTTACCACATTAATCAGTTAAAGTACTTCCATACACCAGATAAAGTCCCAGTAATGACTCTCTCCTCTACCTCTGAGGACAACTCTGACTCTTTGCACTCTATCTCTGAAATTAATATTAAACTTTCAAATTCTGTCCTCCTCAAGGATCCTAGCCCTTTAATGGAGAGATTATCTGAAACGCAAGCAAAAAAATTTAACTGAGCTTCTACAGTCATATCCTAATATTTTTTCGGATGTGCCGAAAAAATGTACGTTAGGTTACCATGATGTAGATGTGGGGAAACTCTAAACCAATTAAACTCTCCCCCTACAGAGCTAATCCTGAAAAGCAAAGGCTACTTCAGCAGGAAGTAGAATTTTTGTTAAAGCATTGGTTTAGTGGAGGAGTCATCTAGTCCATGGGCTTCACCGTGCATCCTTGTGAAGAAGGCTGATGGAGGGTTTCGTATGTGTACAGACTACCGTAAAGTGAACGAGGTCACAATTACAGATGCTTACCCTCTTCCTCGTCTGGATGACGTAATTGACTTTGTGGGTAAGGCTACTTTTGTGTCCAAATTAGATCTCCTCAAAGGCTACTATCAGGTACCTTTGACAGATAAGGCGAAGGAAATCTCTGCCTTCGTAATTCCAGGAGGTCATTATCAATACACAGTTACACCCTTCGGAATGAAAAATTCCCCCTCTTCATTCCAGAAACTTATCCATCAGGCTATTAAAGGACTTGAAGGCACGGCAGCGTACCTAGATGATATTGTTGTGGTGTCTGATACTTGGGATCAACACCTACTTAGACTTAAGGCTCTGTTTGAGACCTTTAAGAGTTCCCATTTAACAGTTAATTTATCTAAATCTTCCTTTGGCCAGGCCACTGTCACTTTTCTAGGCCATGAAGTAGATAGTGGTAAAGTTGCACCTAAACTTGCTAAAGTTCTTTCTATTAAAAATTATCCAGTTCCTCATGATAGGAAATCTCTTCCAACGTTTCCTAGGCATGATAGGATTTTACAGAAGATTCTGTAAGAATTTCTCAGATATTGTAGCCCCTCTTACCTCTCTTACCAGTCAAAAAGTTCCCTTTAATTGGACCTCAGACTGTAACACTGCTTTTAATAAAGCAAAAAGACTATTGTGTACTGCACCCATTCTCTTGTCTCCAGACTTCTCCAAACCTTTTTCATTACAGGTTGATGCTTGTGAGTCTGGGGTTGGGGCAGTACTATTACAAATCGGGAACAACGAGTTGCAGCCTGTAGCATACTTTTCAGCCAAGTTCCAGCCACATCAGAGGGCTTACTCTACCATTGAAAAAGAAGCCCTCGCGCTGGTACTGGCTTGGAGCATTTCGATGTTTATGTGGGCCAGACATCGCAGGTGGTCACAGTCTACAGTGATCACAATCCTCTAGTATATCTCCAAGCCATGAAGAACCACAACACAAGGCTTATGCGCTGGACGCTAAGGCTGCAACCATATAATCTGTCCATTAAATACATTGCCGGCAAGAAAATATGTTGGCGACTCTTTATCTAGAGTATAATATTTTATTTAGGTTAGGATGTTATTTGTGGTAACCCCTTTTCATGCTCTTTTTTTTTATCCCCTGGTGGGGTTTTTTTTTTTGTAGGGGAGCGGGCTACCGTCCGCTGTATTTGGCCTATGCTAGCCTGTCTGACTGGTTCCCCTTTAAGTTTAGGGTTTGGCTTTTGGTCAAAAGAAGTAGCTTATCAAAGAGTTGGATGGTGGAGAGGAAAGGGGGGGTCCCATTATTTTGTGCCATGGGGGCCGGTTACCCCGGGGAGGGGCACAAAATCCTGGCCTTCTCGGGGTGGGGGTGGGGCGCATATACGTAACCTTTTTTCGGCCCTGTACCCCCCCTCTTTTCAGGCACTCCCCAAACCAGCAAACCGGTGCAAGAGTTGTGAGGGGCCCCCGTCGTTCAACTGTGACCGGTTTACCCAAAAAAAGAAGATAGTTTTGGCAATGAAAGGGTTAGTGGATACCGCTCTCCTGTCTCCCCTTGTCATTTCCATTTGAGCGGGTTGAAGCACGGTCGCTATTTTGTGGTTCTATTTGTGCTTTGCTTCCCGTGGGTGCACATATTTATGTACATAGTGACATATTGCTTTTTAAAAATTGAAGGATAATTAAGTCTAAATTTTTTTTCTATGGTTTTTTTGCTCCCATTCCCCGGGGTAAAGGCCATTTGGAATCCTGGGTTTGAAATGTGGTGGTGTTAGTAGTATTTTAAAGTAACAGTAGTAATAGCAGGTGTAAGTCTTCGTTGCTATGTGTTTGAGTCAAATGTTCTAAGGAGAACTCCTGTATATTTCGAGATGATGAAGTGACTTCATTTGTTTAATATGTTTAAATGACGATTAAATCGAATAAACTTGAGTCATCTTTAGTAATAGGGCGGTTCCCCTTTTAAAAAAATTTTAAAATTACACAGTAACCAAGAGTTACCTCTACCTCTTCTACAATACTACGACTGGACTTACTACTGGTACTACTAATCACTTCTCGTCTAATATACCAGCACCATCACACTCCTCCACCACCACAACACCACGACCCCGCAAAATTGTCCTTTTACTAATACAAAAAAATTTGGAATCTTTTTCTTATTTAAATTCACGAGGTGAAGTTTGCTGTACATAAAGTGTTGACAAATTAGTATGTGTAAATAAAACCCTTTTAAAAAACTTTGAGATAAAAAGTGTTAGTCTTCTAAAAAGGCTTGTAGTTAGTTAAGTGTTTGAAGTCAGAAAAATGAAAGTTTTAATTAATAAAATCAGGTTCAGTAACATGTGCATTTTGTTTGAGTTTTAAAAAAGGCGATGCAAGTGCGTTGCAAAATTTTACAGAACAAATTTTTGTTACAAACGGATTATCAGTTTTGTACTCCTTGATGTGGGGAAAAAGTGTTCTATACTTACACTCATTTAAAAAAATCATCAAAAAAGGAAAAATGGTTTTAATCCTCATTTGAGGGGGGGGGGTTAGAGCGTGAACCCCAAACACAGCTTTCCTCAGAGGGAACTTAACTTTACAAATGCGGCAACCCCCTGAAGCACTACCATATATGATATTAGAACACAAGTGTTCTAATATCATATATACAAATGGATGTAATTACAGGGAAGGACACAGAAATCTGCGCCCAGTAAATACATCCGCCCGGGATGACTAGAAACATAGTCCAGCCAGAAGAGAAGAACTCCTCTACCTACACCACAATGAGGAGGCCTCTTATTGTTTATTTTAATCGTCTACTTAAATGTCATAGATTTTTGTGTTCTAATTTGAGTTTCCGTGTATTTTCTTTCATGTTAAAGTGTGACGTCTGTGTATTTCTGTGTGTATCTTCCTTATCCATTAATTTCTGGTATTACTGTGTTAAACATTGTGATCTTCCCATCATCGGTGTTATTATGTATAAGCATTAATATTTATATCTCTGTTACTGTTATGCATAACAGGGTTATCGTTGTATCCTTAACATTACTATATATAAAATAGTGATATTTGATACACAAATAACCCGCACATAGAAGAGCTTACGACGACGTTTCGGTCCGACTTGGACCATTTACAAAGTCACACTAACGAGAAGTAGAGCAGGACGGGTATATATAGGCAGGAAGAGGTAGTGGCAGTAGTAACAGTAGTAGTAGTAGTAACAGTAGTAGTAGTAGTAGTGGTAGTAGTAACAGTAGTAGTAGTAGTGGTAGTAGTAACAGTAGTAGTAGTAGTGGTAGTAGTAACAGTAGTAGTAGTAGTGGTAGTAGTAACAGTAGTAGTAGTAGTGGTGGTGGTAGTAGTAGTAGTAGTAACAGTAGTAGTAGTAGTGGTAGTAGTAACAGTAGTAGTAGTAGTGGTGGTGGTAGTAGTAACAGTATAAATAGTAGTGGTAGTAGTAACAGTAGTAGTAGAAGTAGTAGCAGTAACAGTAGTAGTAGTAGTAGTAGTAGTAGTAGTAGAAGTAGTAGCAGTAACAGTATTAGTAGTAGTGGTGGTAGTAGTAGTGGCGGAGGTGGAAGGAAGTAGAAATGGGGAAGTAAGGAAGAGGAGCCAGTCGAATACAAAGAAAGGGGAGCACTGCAAGGGAGCTAGGTGCCCACAAGGGAGCTAGGTGCCCACAAGGGAGCAAGGTGCCCACAAGGGAGCTAGGTGCCCACAAGGGAGCTAGGTGCCCACAAGGGAGCTAGGTGCCCACAGAGGGAGAGCAAGAACACAGAGGTGGGGGGAGGGGAAAATAATGAAATAAAATAAAGAAGGAACAGAAACACAAGACAGAAGAAAGACAACCCAAAAGAGAAAAAAGGAAAGAGGAAAGGAGAAGAGGGAGAAGAAGAAAAAAGGAGGAATCAGGTTAAGTCACGGGTGTTTTGAAGTCTGAAGTTTCTACTGGAAGGAACTGAGGATCACAGATGCGGAGGGCATGGAGAGGGAGGGAGATAGGAACACTTTTCTTGACAGGGGGGCATGATGAGAAGGGTGGTGAATGTGCATGCCGCTGTGCATGGGGTCTGCGGTGGGCGGAGGGGGAAAAGCCTGCATCCTGAGCGGTGGACGTTGGACATCAGTGGAAATGAGCAGGGAATTGGATTCCCATTCAGCTTTGATCTTATGGAAGGGAGGGGAAGCACAAAATAGTTTAGGCTTGCCAACAGATCTAAACAATGATCTTTTCTGTCCACGTCAGAGATCACCAGCCATCCTTAGATGATCTTCTGCTAAAACTTGTTCTTCCTACTTCAAACTTTAACAGTCGCCGTCTTGTTGTATCCTCCTAATACACAACTTTCTTGTATGAATCTAGTCCTGGCTCGTCTCTGTAGATGCCCTTCCTCTCCCACTACATTGTAAAATGCTCCAAACTTCAGAACACCTGTTGACTTAACCTGATTTCCTCCTTTTTTCTTCTTCTCCCTCTTCCCCTTTTCCCTCTTTCCTTTTTTCTTCTTCTGGGTTGTCTTTCTTTCTTCTGTCTTGTGTTTCTCTTCCTTTTTATTTTAATTCATTTATTTTCCACTCCCCCCACCTCTGTGTTTCTTGTTTGTGTGTGTGTTGAGGGCACCTAGCTTCTTGTGGGTATCTAAGTCCCTTGTGGGTCACCTAGTCCCTTGTGGGCACCTTGCTCCCTTCGTGGGCACCTAGCTCCCTTGTGGGCACCGCTAGCTCCCTTGTGGGGCACCTAGATCCCTTGTGGGGACAGACCTAACTCCTTGTGGGCACTAGCTCCCTTGTGGGCACCTAGCTCCCTTGTGGGCACCTAGCTCCCTTGTGGGCACCTAGCTCCCTTTACAGTTGCTCCCCTTTCTTTGTATTTGATGGCCTCCTCGTCCTTACTTGTCCCCATTTCTACTTTTTCCATTCTCCGCCAATAATACTACACTACCTCTTCTGCCTTTTATATATAGCCGTCCTGCTTACTTCTCGTTAGTGTGACTTTGGTAAATGGTCCAAGTCGGAACCGAAAACGTCGTGTAAGCTCCCTCTCTTCTATGTGCGGGTTATTTGTGCATCGTTCCAGTCACGGTATGTGCCTTTTTCTGTTATTCAGTGATCATTTGCTTTTTTAAATTTTACTAGGTATAATATAGTGATCTTTGCAGCCTGGTGTTACTATTTATAAGCGTAACGTTTACGTTTTATTATTACTGCATATAACCCAGTGATCTTTGTATCTTGATAGCATAGCAAAGATTTTTTATAGTCTATGTAAATGCATCTCTTCGTCCATTTCTATATTCAAACAGTTTCTCCTATAATAAATTTTACAGAATTATAAATAAGGATTTTTGTAGTCAGAAATTCAAATTGTGAAATCCATTGTTCAACTAGCGACATTTAATAACAATTTTGATACTTCAGGTTACGAGGAAGCAGCCTTAGTCTAAACCACTTTCAATTTTGGCACTTTGTACCATCATACAATTTGCCTGCACATGTACCCTCCTGTGCTCTACCCTTTCGCTTCACAAGGCTTGCTCGTCTCTATCAGTATCTCACCTCTAGCTTCCTACATTATTCCCTCTTCAGGGTTTATGTCCAGGAATTCATACCGTTCCCTCTGTCTGGCTGGGTTTGTCTGCCTTCACCACTTTACGGAAGGTCCCAGGACGAAATTGCTGGATTGGAATTGTCTTTTCTAACGACGGTCGAGACTTTCCTGATGGAGAATTACAGGAGGATATACGAAGAGGTCTGTCTTGAAATTATACCCACCAAGAAAGCCGTGAATGTACACCAAGATCCCCAGATATTATTATTCAATTGAAATTTTAGTCCTGCTTACGGCATACTATGTATCCTTATTAATATATATTTTTTCAGTTATGTAGCGAAAAAAGTGTGTCTTTACGTTGTATTGAAAGTGACTTTCCGAGTCTTAATCTAATTGTCAATCTCCATGAAAAAACTGTACACGTCACTTTTGTTACACGTCTTTTGTGCCTGCAAATCACGCACAGAACCATGAATGTGCGCACGCGCGCGCCCATACACACACTAAAAAAAGAAAAAAAATTCGGTGATTACCTTAAAGTCGCTGGAGGTCGCTGCTGCAACCTGGCCAGGACGACTCTCTTATTAATATCTCCGACACTATGTTGTGATGAACCGTGATGAATTAGGCCACAGTATATTTCAGTACGCCATGAAACTTGCGGGACAAGAGGTTTTAGAGAGATAAAGAGAATATTTTGAGGAAATGTCATGAAGATGATTAATTACTCGCGAAATATCATTCTCGGGAAAAGTAATGATGAGATCAATGGTGAGTGTTGCACCGCAAGATAACTTGAAGGAAGTGAATATGAAGGTAAGGAGTGAAAGGAGCGAGAGTGAAGGGATTGCGTCTAAAAGAAGTGGGTCTGATGAAATTTAGTATGAAAGCAATGTGTATGAATAAGTAAAAACACAAAGAGAAAGTTGAAAGTGAATTTGAAGAATGCGAATATCAAAGGAGTGAGAATGAAACAAGGAAAATATAAAGAATTAATTGTACAAAGGACGGAAATTTACAGGAAGTATGAAAAAAATAAATGACCCAGTAAGTAGGGTAAAAATGGGAAACCTAGAATGAATTAAGATTCAAATGTGTGACGAAGTTGGAATAAAGTACATGAAGAGTTAATGATTTTGTCTTGGGAGAATATAGGATGGGTGATGGAGTCCTCGGGTAGAGTAAAAGTATTTGCGTGCTTTTGAGAATATTGGAAGGATGTTGGAACGTTTTTTTAAAAGAGTATAAGATGGGTGATGTAGTGCTTTGGGAGGGTATAGGATGGGTTTTGGACTGTGTTGGGAGAGTAAATGATGCGTTGAACTGTGATGGGAGAGTAAATGATGTGAATATCAAAATGGTATACAATACCGACAGGTTGGTAGGTAAGACACATAGGCAAAATTTAGGCAACTTTTTTCCGAAACGTTTCACCTAAACAGTAGGCTTCTTCAGTCGAGTACAGAAAGTAGGCAGGAGCAGTAGAGATGTGAAGACGATGTAAACAGTCCATCACCCTTGAAGTCGTAGATTTGAGGTTGTCAGTCCCTCAGCCTGAAGAAGTTCTGTTCCGAAGTCTGCGACTTCAAGGGTGATGGACTGATTACATCGTCTTCACATCTCTACTGCTCCTGCCTACTTTCTGTGTAGGCGAAACGTTTCGGAATAAAGTTGCCTAACTGTTGCCTATGTGTCTTACCTACCAGAGTAAATGATGTGTTGAACTGTGATATATATATATATATATATATTATATATATATATATATATATATATATATATATATTATATATATTATATATATATATATATATATATATATATGGTCTCGTGGTCACACAGCAGAAGGGAAGTATGCCAGACATGAGGAGATCAATGACATAATAAAGAGAAGCCTCGCCACAGCCCGTTGCCCAGCTCAACGGGAACCCCAAGTACAGAGGTCTGATGGAAGTCAAAAGCGTCCTGATGGAGCCACTATGCTACCCTGGAAGGATGGAAAGCAGATTGCCTGGGACTACACCTGTGCTGCCAAATTGGCAGACACCTACTTGCCATACTCTGTAGTGGAAGGGGGTGGAGCTGCCAGCCACAGGGAGACCCAGAAGATCCGAAAATATGAAGACCTTCCCCTTGCTATAACTTCATTCCAATAGGGTCGGAGACCCTTGGAGCATGGGGCAAGTGTGCTCTAAAGTTCCTCAAAGAGCTGGGTGAAAAGCTCATCATAGAAACCAAGGACCACAGGGCGACCAGCTTCCTCTTTCAGAGACTCACTGTTGCGATCCAGAGAGGAAATGCCTGCAGCATTCTGGGCACGCGGCCCACTGCAGGGGAGCTGGACGAAGTATTCGAGATGTAGCTCTGAGTTACCTATGTTGTTTTACTTTGTATCATATTTTTGTGAATGTTTCGTCAATGTATTTTGTCTTTAAATAAAATATATATACATAATATAGGGGGTGGTAGGAGAAAATTCTCAAACAGCTTCAGGGAGAATCTTGAGTTTTCCCTGAAGCAAGTTTATTCTTTTCTCTGAGGATGAGGGTCCCCATGACAGTTCTAGAGGTGGTACCTCCCTATATTTTTTATATATATATATATATATATATATATATATATATATATATATATATATATATATATATATATATATATATATATATATATATATATATATATATATATATATATATATATATATATTATATGAAGAATGAGACACTTGTCGGTTTTTCAAACCATTCATCATATATATATATATATATATATATTATATATATATATATATATATATATTATATATTATATATATATATATATATATATATTTTATATTATATATATATATATATATTATATATATATATAAATGCAACCAGTAACAAGTGGTATTTTAGTAATAAACGGCAGCTAGCCGGGGATCGATCCCATTTTTTATTCATAGACAGTTCTGCTATATATATTATAATCAAAACTTAATGTTAAACCCACAGAGAACATCCAGTTGCATGGTAGTGTGTGCTTACTATTTGTTACGCTTGATCTGATACTACCGACTGTGAGGAATGCTAAAGGAAGTATAATCCAAGGTTGTAGAATAAATCTGTTGCTGTCAAAAGTCAAAGAGGGAGTCTGTGTCAAAGGTGGGGCCGTCAGCGAGGATGGAAGATAAAGTAAGGGTGTTAGAGCAGTGACGATATCTGAGGCAAATTCTGTATGCTCACTGGTAAATAGGATAAGCCAATAAAATATGGAGAAACTAAAATTGGAACTGGGCAATTCTCAAGAATGGAACTGGGTACTTCTCCATGAGATACCAATGAGTGAGATATGTGCGCACGATGCGGAGACGGGAAAGCGTAGTTTCCCAACCACAACCTCCACTATAAGAAGATTAGGATCCTGAACTTAGCTTGATAGAATGTAATTTGTCATGAATTACAGAAAAATAATCTAAGAATGGAATGCTTCTATGTGAAACAGGAACGTCATGTACCGTTGACCTTACCGTAGCGTCTGGCTGCTCGTTGTCCTGAGCATCAACATGACTCGGCACCTAGCAGAAGATATCTTTGTTTTTGCTAGAAATGCGGAGAACTAGGGAATGAGAATTAGTTTTTTTAACTGCAAAGCACTGAAGGTAGGTCTATACGCATTATGTATAATCGTTGTGAGAACTGCATACAACTCAGCTGTGAAAACGCTATCTAAGTCTAATAAATGACCTCGCACAACACTGTCCTGGTACACTACTACAAACCCGACACCGTCATGGGATTTATAACTTTTCAGTGTAAACTGTAATGGCCTGAAAATGAGACAGGAAGTGGTCGAGAAAAAGGAATAAGACTTAAGACATTTGAGCTTTCGCACACGGCAGTGAGGATGAACAGATTCGAGCTGTGGGAACCTCCCAAGAGAAAAAAGTTAGATGATAGATAGAACATATAAAGCGAGCAACTGAAGAACAGTCAAGAGTGAATGTAGACGAAGAAAAGAGAGACGGATTTAAACAAGTGCGACGAACAAATAATAGACCTCTACTAACGTCCACTACTATCCTGTATTGTAAAGGATCGTGAGGGTCATGAGAGGAAACAAAACTTAATGGAGGCAATGGGCATAACCCCGATCGTTCAAAAAAGGAACTTTTGCCTCTGCATATGATCTCAACAGGGAAAAAACGAAAGCAAGTTTAGAAAGAGTTGTGGGAGAAGCCATAGAATATACTAGGTTCCATTTTCTTGTTCGATAAAATTTAGGGCTGAATGAAGTCGAAGGAGAGTCCGACGATCTTTTCCCCACGAAAGATTAGCGAGAGTTTTAAGGAGGTTCAGTCGACTATGGCAAGTTGTTTTCGGGGAGTAATCTTAAGTTTCCAGGACAACCGGAAACCCAAACAGAACCCCGAGAAATTTGACTGTAACACGTTCGGGGATACTGGAATCTTACAGGTATAATGGAGTACCAGAGACAACACAACATCTAGTAATGTAATCTGGTGCGTTTAAACTCACGAGTACTGGCTCATTGGTCGCTAGCATTTTGGTGAGAGACTGCTGCTAGGTGGCAGTTAGCGCCTGCACCAGCTATAGCAAAGTCATAAAGTGATGAATAAATATTAGATGTTAGAACAGAGGCCAAATCATTAATAGCTAGTAGAAAAAGAGTAGTGAGAGCCAAACGTTAAATACAAAGACAAAGACAGTGTACACGAGTTAGCTTTCCTCTCTGTCCCTCATTATCTTTGATAGATTGTTATCACCTGTCTGCTGCAATGTTTGAATTGTGATATACAAGAAGTCACAGATACTCTTGTGATCTGAGGTCAATGGTTTTAACCAGTGCGAATTGTTTGTATCATAAAACTCTGTGTATGGTCAAAATGCAACGTATGTTACATTTTGCGAAGCAGCTGATTGTTCCACATGTATGTTCCGTATGTTAGTGTACTTTTCTTGTGTCTTTACTCAGTTGTTCATTTTGTGTTTTCTGTCCCGTTTTATGTGTTACAGTTCGCTTTTGCATGTTACTGTGCTGTTGTTGCATATTACTAAAACTGTTTTTGTATGTTGCTAAATTTTTTTTGTATGTCCTGTATATTTTTTTGCATCTTACTGTGCGTTAATATGTTTTTAATCTCCCTTTTCTTATGCATTTATTTGGGTTGTTCTTTTATGTTCCTATAATGTTTATGTTAATAAAGGTTCCAGAACTCTAAACTTTCCTGTTACATCTTTCAATCAGTGTCTCCCATGATCCCTTTGTCTCATTCACATCTTCACTTATTTATCAATACGATATTAGTTAGATAATGGGAGAGACAAACTAATTTAAAGTATTTAAAGATGTGGACTAGTAAGTTGAAAATAAAGACACATCTGCAAGGTTTATTCTGGGACCAGCCTACTGTGATGACTCCATCGTTTTCTAAACTCAATCTCAATTCAAATCATACACATTGACTGCACCTACTGCTTAATTTACTTGAAAAAATATTTTTCCCTGTTCTTTCTGATATAATGTTTGATTGTTGTGACTGTATCAGAGACGAAGGGTTTCGACACTAAATATTCTCTTCACTAACGAAAAGATGCTAAAAAAAATATTCAGAAATAATTATTGTAAAATTCTTCAGTAGCCTCGGCGGTTTTAAAGTTTCCTATCGTCACTGAAAGTTATAATGGGTTTATTAGTGGAGTCACTTGGTTACAATAGTTATAATATTACAAGAAGAAGCTAGTAAGAGATCTAAGAATGTGGAAACAAAATAAGTAAAATTATCAGGGGCTAAATAATGCTAAAGGGAAACCAGAAATAATAATTAAAAAATTAAACAAATCTCTCTTTCTCACTTAGCATCTTTTTCAAATCTTCATTTATCTCAAAAAATGGTCCTCGTCTCATCAGCTAGAAAATATAATTACCATCTCGGAGAAACTAAAAAAACTACTTTACTCTCACTCGGGCCATCATCTCACGGCTGCTCTTGACAAACTCAAATATACCTAAAGTACTTGTCATCTCACCCTGCTGTCGTCTCTCTCACCCTGTTAACTACTAAAAAATCCTGTTATCTTCACTGAATCGAATTGTATTTGAGGGTCAGGGACTCAGCTCCTGGCCTTGCCTCCTAGAATTCTGGGTTTGGGCCTCACTGATTCTTGGCCACTTACACCATATCATATTTACTTTGAAGCTGTGTCTCTTCCAAATCATTTCATTACTCAACCCTGAGATTTAAAAAAAAATGCTTTCTTACATCCCCTATTAATTACAATCTATTAATTACCAGAAAAGTTTGCGACCACTGTCAGCCTCGGGGTTTAGTTGTCCCTGAGTTACCAGACCATGCCACGTGGAGGCCAGTGGTTTCGTCTTTTGGCCCCCCCCCTTGCACTCTCTACCATTTTGGTGTTTCCCTCATGTCCTTCTCTCGGATTATCATTTGGATCTTTGTCTCCAGGTCCCCTTTCCTCGGCCTAAGGGTGTCAACCCTTCCACACTCCCCACTTCCATTTTTTTGGTGCTTCCCTAGTTTTCATCTGTGTTCCCTCAGAGAACTCCCTTCCTCACTTCCCCAGGTTCTGCATTTTGTTGCATCTTCCAAAGTTAGCTGTTTCTGGCCCCTTCCGGTGATCTTGCGAGGTGCAAACTTGGGCTTTTTTAACGGGGTTAGTCAGGTGTGGTCACAGTAGAAGTAGTCGTCAGAAGATGAGGTGTGGTTATAGGTGTAGTCACAGGTGAGGTCATAGTTTAAGTGAGTCATAGTCTGGTGTTTTTCATAGGTGTGATCATAGTTGAGGTCATAGTTATGTGAGGTCATAGGTGAGTCATAGTCAGGTGGGGGTCATAGGTGAGGCCATAGTTAGGTGTGGTCATTGGTGAGGCCATAGTTACGTGTAGTCATACTTAGGTGTGGTCATTGGTGAGGCCATAGTTACGTGTAGTCATACTTAGGTATGTTCATAATTGAGGTAATAGTTGAGTGTGGTCATAGTTCGGTATGGTCATAGTTATGTGTGATCATAGTTGGGTGTGGTCATAGTTAGGTATGGTCATAGTTGGGTATGGTCATAGATGTGTATGGTCATACTTGGGTATAGTCATAGTTGGGTATGGTCATAGTTATGTGTGGTCATAGTTGGGTATGGTCATAGTTATGTGTGGTATAGTTGGGTATGGTCATAGTTGGGTATGGTCATAGTTGGGTGTGGTCATAGTTGGGTATGGTCATAGTTGGGTATGGTCATAGTTGTGTGTGGTCATAGTTGGGTGTGGTCATAGTTATGTGTGGTCATAGTTGGGTTTGTGGTCATAGTTGGTATGGTCATATTTGGGGTAGGGTTCATAGTTGGGTATGGTCATAGAGGGGTTTAGGGTCATATTTGGGGTTTATGGTCATATTTGGGTATGGTCATAGTTGAGTATGGTCATAGATGGTTTGTGATCATAAGTTGGGTATGGTCATAGATGGATGGATCAAGTTGGGTATGGTCATAGATGGATGTGGTCATAGTTGGGTAGGGTCATTGTTATGTGTGGTCTTAGTTGGCTATGGTCATAATTGGGTGTGGTCATAGTTGGGTTGGTCATAGTTGGGTGTGGTCATAGATGGGTGTGGTCATAGATGGGTGTGGTCATAGATGGGTGTGGTCATATTTGGGGTATGGTCATAGTTTGGGTGTGGTCATAGATGGGTGTGGTCATAAAATGGGTTGGGTCATAGAGGGGTGTGGTCATAGATGGGTGGGGTTTCATAGATGGGTGTGGTCATGATGGGTGTGGTCATAGTTGGGTTTGTGGTCATAGTTGTGTGTGGTCATAGATGGGTGTGGCCCATAGTGGGTGTGGTCTTAGATGGGTGTGGTCATAGATGGGTGTGGTCTTTGATGGGTGTGGTCATAGATGGGGTGGTCATAGATGGGGGGTGGTCATAGATGGGTGTGGTCATAGTTGGGTGTGGTCATAGTTGTGTGTGGTCATAGATGGGTGTGGTCATAGATGGGTGTGGTCATAGATGGGTGTGGTCATAGTTGTGTGTGGTCATAGATGGGGTGTGGTCATAGATGGTGTGGTCATAGATGGGTGTGGTCATAGATGGGTGTGGGTCATAGTGGGTGTGGTCATAGTTGGGTTGGTCATAGTTGTGTGTGGTCTTTAGATGGGTGTGGTATAGATGGGTGTGGTCATAGATGGGTGTGGTCATAGATGGGTGTGGTCATAGATGGTTGTGGTCATAGATGGGTGTGGTCATAGATGGGTGTGGTCATAGATGGGTGTGGTCATAGTTGGGTGTGGGTCATAGTTTGTTCTTTTTCATTATTTACTTTCTTCGTACCATATATCTTTGGACATAGTGCACCACAACATTCAGTATGTAATACATGTTTACACTGATACATCACAGTACATCACAGTATGGGAGACATTAAACACACAGTCGTACTGGCCAGGTTGTGGCAACACACAGTCGTACTGGCCAGGTTGTGGCAACACACAGTCGTACTGGCCAGGTTGTGGCAACACACAGTCGTACTGGTCAGGTTGTGGCAACACACGTCGTACTGGTCGGGTTTGTGGAAAAACACAGTCGTACTGGTCAGGTTGTGGCAACACACAGTCGTACTGGTCAGGTTGAGGCAGCCACCACCAAAATTATTGTCAGTAGATCGAATCATCCAAGTTGACAGTTTTTATTTTCATCACTGAGAGTTATCTTGTATTTGTGATGGTGAATATTTTTATTCTAAATAACAAAAAGGCACAATACCGTGACTGGAATGATACACAAATAACCCGCATATAAAAGAGAGAAGCTTTATATGCGGGTTATTTGTGTATTTTTATGCTATTAGTGAAGAGTTGAGAGAAGTGTATATGTGAAAACTGAGAGAATAATTTAATAATTCATTCTAATTAAACTAACCGTTTATTATGATGATTTATAAGAACTTCTTCTTTGTCTTAACCACAAGTCTGTCAAGTTAGTCACTTCTTCACATTTTTACATCTTTTCCCAAAGAATTTACTGAAAATATTGTAACTCTTTCCATTTCCTTAAGAAAAGCTAAATTATATAATCAAGAATTTTCTTGATTCTCTTGTAATTCTTCTACAGTTTTGCTTAATTTAAACAATTATGTGGGAGAGTGCAGATATGCTTATGAGAAAGTGTACACATGTACACCGGAGGTGACCTTGCTGCCAGAGGTCACTCAGTGTGATAAGAACCTCCTGAGTTTCAGGGTCACTGCTGTATTCACAGATGTACCAGCTAACACTGTTCATAACCGTCTAGAGAAAGTTATTGATAGTTCAGTGTTACTGAACTGGTATTTACTTCGAGGGAAGTAAATACCAGTAACTTTTTGGACTAGACATTAGCTCACTCCTTGATGCAGTCCTCGCTAATTTGTTTATGTATTCTAACTTGGATGTGGTACGTGGACGATATTTAGTCATAGTGCCAATAGTCTTGAAGTGCATAATATCCTACTACCGTAGTTGGAACAAATTCACATCTAACCTCTCACTTAGTAGAAGAGCTGTATGACGATATTTCAGTTTGTCACATTTGACTTGACAGTTTTCCAAGAAGGAGCGAAACGTCGTCACAAAAGTTACTGTCCTTAGAGTGGGCCACCTGTGAATATTATGTTCATTGGGAAGGAGAACAATGAACTTCCATTCTCAATGTAGTGCTGCTCAAAGATGATTAGTTGCATTTCTACTCCCGCCATAATGGGACCAGGAGAGGAGTTTACATAGGCTTTTGCCTCAGATTCATAGAATGTCCAATCGATAATTCCTCGTGGCAGATTTGCAAAATACCTCATGCATTCAGCTCGCTTACGCAATAATGCAACAAAATTCCAATTTTGCATCTTACGCGGACTGAATTCGACCTCTTTTGAAGCAAAATTTTTTAGATACATCGTTCTTGGGGCCAGCAAGTGGCAGTTAACGTGTCCAGCCTACTGGATAATAAACTTGTTAAAGTAACCACTAACTCTTTAATATTTATAAAGAATTTAGTGCAGAAGCACAGGAGCAAATCTAACTAGCACAGAAAAAATCATAATTCTATACGAAGAAAAGGTAAGAGAAGAAATACCATGACCATAAAAGCAATGTCTATCATTCACAGAAGCACTCAAAGGCGCCTTAAAAAATTGAATAAGGGTTTCAAGTTAAATATTTATAAAATTAATGTATTGAAACGAGAAGCTGTAAAGTGAAAGCAACCTTTCTTAAATTTAATCTCAAATGCATATAAAAGCCTGATAACATGTTTATATTATCATATATTAAATATGTAATATAGCTAGGCCTAAACACTGCATATACACAACATATATTACTTAACTTAAAATTTTTTGTTCGCTTATAGTGAATGATGAATATTTTATGAAGAAGTCTGAATAAATGAAGAATTGGTATAATTGAAAACCGCTGCATTAGAGAATTGTTGTAAAGCAAAGTGCTGTAAAGCGGGGCTCTCCAGTGGTCTTTATTACTGAAGCAAAGTGCTGTAAAGCTGGGCTCTCCAGTAGTCTTTATTACTGAAGCAAAGTGCTGTAAAGCTGGGCTCTCCAGTAGTCTTTATTACTGAAGCAAAGTGCTGTAAAGCTGGGCTCTCCAGTGGTCTTTATTACTGAAGCAAAGTGCTGTAAAGCTGGGCTCTCCAGTAGTCTTTATTACTGAAGCAAAGTGCTGTAAAGCTGGGCTCTCCAGTAGTCTTTATTACTGAAGCAAAGTGCTGTAAAGCTGGGCTCTCCAGTGGTCTTTATTACTGAAGCAAAGTGCTGTAAAGCTGGGCTCTCCAGTAGTCTTTATTACTGAAGGGAAAGTGCTGTAAAGCTGGCTCTTTCCCGTGGTCTTTATTACTGAAGCAAAGTGCTGTAAAGCGGGGCTCTCCAGTGGTCTTTATTACTGAAGCAAAGTGCTGTAAAGCTGGGCTCTCCAGTAGTCTTTATTACTGAAGCAAAGTGCTGTAAAGCTGGGCTCTCCAGTAGTCTTTATTACTGAAGCAAAGTGCTGTAAAGCTGGGCTCTCCAGTAGTCGTTATTACTGAAGCAAAGTGCTGTAAAGCTGGGCTCTCCGTGTCTTTTTTACTGAAGCAAAGTGCTGTAAAGCTGGGCTCTCCAGTAGTCTTTATTACTGAAGCAAAGTGCTGTAAAGCTGGGCTCTCCAGTAGTCTTTATTACTGAAGCAAAGTGCTGTAAAGCTGGGCTCTCCAGTAGTCTTTATTACTGAAGCAAAGTGCTGTAAAGCAGGGCTCTCCAGTGGTCTTTATTACTGAAGCAAAGTGCTGTAAAGCGGGGTTCTCCAGTAGTCTTTATTACTGAAGCAAAGTGCTGTAAAGCGGGGCTCTCCAGTAGTCTTTATTACTGAAGCAAAGTGCTGTAAAGCGGGGCTCTCCAGTGGTCTTTATTACTGAAGCAAAGTGCTGTAAAGCGGGGTTCTCCAGTAGTCTTTATTACTGGGAAACAAAGTGCTGTAAAGCGGGGCTCTCCAGTAGTCTTTATTACTGAAGCAAAGTGCTGTAAAGCGGGGCTCTCCAGTAGTCTTTATTACTGAAGCAAAGTGCTGTAAAGCGGGGCTCTCCAGTAGTCTTTATTACTGAAGCAAAGTGCTGTAAAGCGGGGCTCTCCAGTAGTCTTTATTATTGGTGTGTATACAATACAATATTTTAAATTATGTTTGATGTGTCTGGCCCTGAGCCGCTGCCAGACTGGAGGGGGTCGCCTGTGCCATTATAATGACCTTGTCTGGGAGTTTTCTCACCTGCTCTGACTGTCTACTCAGGGAGTAGACAGATCCACTATGACTGTCTCGTTTGTTAGTCCTCCCATCCTCTGTGACTGACATTGCTTACTGTCCTCTATCTCTTCCCCCAACCCTCATCTTTTCCCTACCTTCTCTCTTCGCTGTCTCCACCACTAACACATTCTCCTCCTCTCCATTTTTGCCACCCTCCAACTCCAGTTCCTCTTCTTCCATTCCCCAAATATCTCTCCTCTTTCCCTTCCCACTATCTCATCCTCTTCCATTTCCCACTATCTCATCCTCTTCCATTCCCCACTATCTCATCCTCTTCCATTCCCCACTATCTCATCCTCTTCCATTCCCCACTATCTCATCCTCTTCCATTCCCCATATCTATCCTCTTCCATTCCCACACTATCTCATCCTCTTCCATTCCCCACTATCTCATCCTCTTCCATTCCCCACTATCTCATCCTCTTCCATTCCCCCACTATCTCATCCTCTTCCATTCCCCACTATCTCATCCTCTTCCTTCCCACTATCTCATCTCTTCCATTCCCACTATTTCATCCTCTTCCATTCCCCACTATCTCCCTCCTCTTCCATTCCCACACTATCTCATCCTCTTCCATTCCCCCACTATCTCATCCTCTTCCATTCCCCCACTATCTCATCCTCTTCCATTCCCCACTATCTCATCCTCTTCTATTCCCCACTATCTCATCCTCTTCCATTCCCACATCTCATTCCTCTTCCATTCCCCCCTGTCTCATCCTCTTCCATTCCCCACTATCTCATCCTTTTCCATTCCCATTATCTCATCCTTTTCCATTCCCCACCTTTCCCATCTTTCCTCTTTTTCCCACCTTCTCTCCTCCCCAACTTCGCCATACCCGTAGCAACGACCCTCCACCTTTCCACCAAACAACCACCACCACTACCACCACCAATAACCACTACGACACGTTCACCATTTCACCACCATAACAACCCGGCACCATCCACTACAACAACCAGTTTTCCCCAACCACAAAAACAACCCGTACCACCCTGACGTCAGCAACCACCAGGTAATTCTTTTTGAAATGTTTCGATTCACGCCTATTCTAACCCAGTTTTTCATTTATTTGCCTCCCTTTTCGATGTCTTTTTTGATTCCCTCGAATCATACCTTAACCTTTTTTACATAATGTAGTTTCGATATCTTAGAACTTTTTTAAAATATGTCTCCCTACTGGACTTTCACGAGTTATTGACCCAGGGATAATATTTTTTACTAATTTGAAGAGTAACAGACGAGAGATCTGTGTGTCCACCTGAATGAATGTTGAATTTCCACAATTGGACGAGTTAAACATCACTTGTGTGTTACACAGAAATTCAACTGGACTTTTTTACATTTTAATGAGGCACAACTCGTGCTCGCTGAACCTGAGCTTAAGAACATGGGAAAAAATAACATAAGAATGCAGAACACTGCGAAGGGGCCTACTGGGCCCCTATAGGCACGTTCTTTTTAAACACAAACCTTGAAGTACCCAAAGAATTCGTTAGATAAGCCAACTAACTCATGTACAAGTCCCATTCAAATCCAACCCCTATTTAAATTACGTATTTATTCAACCTATTTGTGCAGCTACCCATGGTTTCAGCTTATGGACCCTATAGGCGGGCTGTTCCAATCAACTAAGCAGTCTCCAAACCAGGGCTTCCTGTTATCCTTTCTAAACCTAAACTTATCTAATTTTTAATCCGTTATTTCATCCCTTATTTGAGGGTTATTCTCAGAACTTTATTTGTATCACCTATATTTATGCCCCTCTCACACTTAAAAAAATTCAATCTGTCCCTCAGCCTGGAAAAGAGTTCTGTTCCATAGTCTGAAACCCAAACTGAAGAAATAGCGACAGGGTGGAGACTTAATACTATCGGCAGAAGAGGGGCAGAGTGTTAGAAAGAGGGAAAGTAGTCACTGGGAGGTCTTTTCCCTCTCAGATCCAAGGGTGTTTTCTCTTCTGTACCAAGATACCCTTGTGTTGCAGTGTCTGGACAGTGAATATCATAAATGGTTTTACAATATCGACAGGTTGGTAAAAACACATGGGCAATAGTTAAGTTGCTCCTCTCTCTTATGTGCGGGTTATTTGTGTATACCCACACATATACAAACATACACACACACACACACACACACACACACACACACACACACACACACACAAGCATACAAACATACACACACAAATACACACAGGAGCTGTGACACGACCCCTACAATCACAAATAGGTGAGTACACACACTATTTTTTTAGTAACTTAATACATGGAAACTAAATTAAATCTTAGGGTTTGAGGAGTGGCATGATCTGAAGAATGTGAGAGGTATGAGCTTATGCAGGTTGTGTCTAAACTCCAGAATTTTGTATGTGGCATGACCTCCAGAATGTTGTGAGAGGCATGACCTCCAGGTTGTGAGTGGCATGACCTCCAGGAGGTTGTGAGTGGCATGACCTCCAGAATGTTGTGAGGCATGACCTCCAGGAGGTTGTGATTGGCATGACCTCCAGAAGGTTGTGAGTGGCATGACCTCCAAAGGAGGTTGTGAGTGGCGTGACCTCCTGGAGATAGTGAGTGGCATGGCCTCCAGGAGGTAGTGAGTGGCGTGACCTCCAGGAGGTTGCGAGTGGCATGACCTCCAGGAGGTTGCGATTGGCATGACCTCCAGGAGGTTGGGAGTGGCATAACCTCAAGGAGGTTGTGAGTGGCATAACCTCCAGGAGGTTGTGAGTGGCATGACCTCCAGGAGGTTGCGAGTGGCATGACCTCTAGGAGATAGTGAGTGGCATGACCTCAAGGAGGTTGTGAGTGGCGTGACCTCGAGGAGGTTGCGAGTGGCATGACCTCCAGGAGGTAGTGAGTGGCGTGACCTCCAGAAGGTTGTGAGTGGCGTGACCTCCAGGAGGTTGGGAGTGGCATGACCTCCAGGAGGTTGTGAGTGGCGTGACCTCCAGGAGGTAGTGAGTGGCATGACCTCCAGGAGGTAGTGAGTGGCATGATCTCTAGGAGGTAGTGAGTGGCATGACCTCCAGGAGGTAGTGAGTGGCATGACCTCCAGGGGTAGTGAGTGGCAATTTACTCCAGGAGGTAGTGAGTGGGCGTGACCTCCAGGAGGTAGTGAGTGGCATGACCTCCAGAAGGTAGTGAGTGGCATGATCTCCAGGAGGTAGTGAGTGGCATGACCTCCAGGAGGTAGTGAGTGGTATGACCTCCAGGAGGTAGTGAGTTTGGATGACCTCCAGGAGGCAGTGAGTGGCAATGACCTCCAGGAGGTTGTGGGTGGCAATACCTCCAGGAGGTAGGGGTGGCATGATCTCCAGGAGGAGGTAGGTGAGTGGCATGACTCCAGGAGGTGTGAGTGGCATGACCTTTCCCGGAGGTAAATGAGTGGCATGACCTCCAGGAGGTAGTTTAGTGGCATGACCTCCAGGAGGTAGTGAGTGGCATGACCTCCAGGGGTAGTGAGTGCATGACCTCCCAGGGGCAGTGAGTGGCATGACCTCCAGGAGGTAGTGAGTGGCATGACCTCCAGGAGGTAGTGAGTGGCATGACCTCCAGGAGGTTGCGAGTGGCATGACCTCCAGGAGGTAGTGAGTGGCATGACCCTCAGGAGGTAGTGAGTGGCATGACCTCCAGGAGGTAGTGAGTGGCATGGGTCTCCAAGGAGGTAGTGAGTGGAATGACCCCAGGAGGTAGTGAGTGGCATGACATCCAGGGAGGTTGTGAGTGGATGACCTCCAGGAGGTAGTGAAATGGCATGACCTCCAGGAGGTAGTGAGTGGATTTACCTCCAGGAGGTTGTGAGTGGCAAAGACCTCCAGGAGGTAGTGGGGTGGCATGACCTCCAGGAGGGTAGTGAGTGGCATGACCTCCAGGAGGCAGTGAGTGGCTGACCTCCAGGAGGTAGTGAGTGGCATGACCTCCAGGAGGTAGTGAGTGGCATGACCTCCAGGAGGTAGTGAGTGGGATGACCTCCAGGAGGTAGTGAGTGGCATGATCTCCAGGAGGTAGTGAGTGGCATGACCTCCAGGAGGTAGTGAGTGGCATGACCTCCAGGAGGTAGTGAGTGGCATGACCTCCAGGAGGTAGTGAGTGGCATGACCTCCAGGAAGTAGTGAGTGGCATGATCTCCAGGAGGTAGTGAGTGGCATGGGCCTCCAGGAGGTGTTGGAGTTTGCTTTACCTCCAGGAGGTAGTGAGGGATTGACCTCCAGGAGGTAGTGAGGGGCGCATGACCTCCCGGAGGTAGTGAGTGGCATGACCTCCAGGAGGTAGTGAGTGGCATGCCTCCAGGAGGGGTAGGTGAGTGGCCATGACCTCCAGGAGGGTTGTGGATTGGGATGACCTCCAGGAGGTAGTGAGTGGCATGACCTCCAGGAGGTAGTGAGTGGCATGACCTCCAGGAGGTTGTGAGTGGCATGACCTCCAGGAGGTGTGAGTGGCTGACCTGCAGGAGTAGGGGAGTGGCATGACCTCCAGGAGGTAGTGAAATGGCATGACCTCCAGGAGGTAGTAAGTGGGCATGACCTCCAGGAGGGGAGTGAGTGGCATGACTCCAGGAGGTAGTGAGTGGCATGACCTCCAGGAGGTAGTGAGTGGTATGACCTCCAGGAGGTAGTGAGTGGCATGACCTCCAGGAGGTAGTGAGTGGCATGACCTCCAGGAGGTAGTGAGTGACATGACCTCCAGGAGGTTGTGAGTGGCATGACCTCCAGGAGGTAGTGAGTGGCATGACCTCCAGGAGGTAGTGAGTGGCATGACCTCCAGGAGGTAGTGAGTGGCATGACCTCCAGGAGGTAGTGAGTGGCATGACCTCCAGGAGGTAGTGAGTGGCATGACCTCCAGGAGGTTGTGACTGTATCATCTACAATACTAAATAATTCTTCAATAAAATATAAAATAAAAAAACGAGTAATATACAAACATATAATTTTCTTAGACTGTTTACAGAGTCAAGCCTAATAATAATATTATTATTATTATTATTAATATATGGCAATAAATAATATTACTACTAATAATATATAGCAAATAATATTACTACTAATAATTTTTTTATTATTTTTCACACTGGCTGATTCCCACCAAGGCAGGGTGGGCCCGAAAAAAAAAACTTTCCCATCATTCACTCCATCACTGTCTTGCCAGAAGGGTGCTTACATACAGTTTTTAAACTGCAAATTAACACCCCTCCATTCCCAAATGCAGGGACTGTACTTCCCATCCCCCAGGACTCAAGTCCGGGCCCGCCGGTTTCCTGAATCCCTTCATAAATGTTCTTGCTCACACTCCAACAGCAGTCAAGTATTAAAACCCTTTGTCTCCATTAACTCCTATCAAAAAGCTCATGGGTGCCTGCTGGGGTCCAGCCCCTCGCACACAAAATCCTTTTCCTCCTCACCTTTCCTAGGCCACTACCCCGCCTTCCTTCCACTACAGACTGAACACTCTGAAGCATTTGTTCGCTCCATTCTCTTTTATAGTCCGAACCACTCCAAACCCCTCGCTGGCAAAGTTTAACACCTCCCCAACCAAAACTTCTCGCTTTATTTACACCAATTCCTTGGAATGACCTCCACCGCCTCACTTCCCTACTGAAAATTCATCTTTTAACACCCTTGCTTCCACCCATTAAAACTTGTAAATAAACCCCAACATCTCCCCTCTTTCCTTCCAAACAAGTCTTTTGGGTTTACCCTCCAATCCCCCTTCCTCTTTTTCCAATCCAAATTCTTTGATCTCCCACCTTTCAACCCATCCGCCCCACCGCCTCCATCCTCCCAAATATCTGAATACTTCACCTCCCCCATACTCTCTCCCTCAAACTGATATTCAATTCTTTCATCACCTAATCTTTTGTTATCCTCATAACCTTACTCCCTTTTCCCGTTTCACCTTTAATTTTCTTCTTTTGCACACCCTACCAAATTCATCCACCAATCTCTGCAACTTCTCTTCAGAATCTCCCAAGAGCACAGTGTC
Source organism: Cherax quadricarinatus (assembly GCF_026875155.1). Taxonomy (NCBI): domain Eukaryota; kingdom Metazoa; phylum Arthropoda; class Malacostraca; order Decapoda; family Parastacidae; genus Cherax; species Cherax quadricarinatus. The sequence goes on along the minus strand of NC_069416.1, from coordinate 17,902,102 downwards.
ATCAGCAAAGAGCAGCTGTGACAACTCCCACTTTGTGTGTGATTCTTTATCTTTTAACTCCACGCCTCTTGCCAAGACCCTCGCATTTACTTCTCTTACAACCCCATCTATAAATATATTAAACAACCACGGTGACATCACACATCCTTGTCTAAGGCCTACTTTTACTGGGAAAAAATTTCCCTCTTTCCTACATACTCTAACTTGTGCCTCACTATCCTCGTAAAAACTCTTCACTGCTTTCAGTAACCTACCTCCTACACCATACACTTGCAACTAATAATACTAATAATTATTACTACTTCTACTACTACACCTACTACTACTACTAATAATAATAATAATAATATACACCCGAGAGAGTTGAATTTACTGTAATTCCAGTTTTATAAATCAAAATTGCCTCAACTGGTTGTGAATATGTTGCATAGTGTTATTAACTCTGGTGTACCAGACTTTATACACATCACAACACAATGATGGTGGTTGTTGTGGTGGTGGTTGTGGTGGTGGTGGTGGTGGTGGTGGTGATTGTGGTGGTGGTGGTAGTGGTGGTGATGGTGATGGTGATGGTGATGGTGGTGCTGATGGTGGTGGTGGTGATGGTGGTGGTGGTGGTGATGATGGTGGTGATGGTGGTGGTGGTGGTGATGGTGATGGTGATGGTGGTGGTGGTGGTGGTGGTGATGGTGGTGGTGGTGATGGTGGTGGTGGTGGTGGTGGTGGTGATGGTTATGGTGATGGTGGTGGTGGTGATGGTGGTGGTGGTGGTGATGGTGGTGGTGGTGGTTGATGGTGATGGTGGTGGTGATGGTGATGGTGGTGGTGATGGTGATGGTGGTGGTGGTGATGGTGGTGGTGGTTGGTGATGGTGGTGGTGGTGCAGATGGTGGTGGAGATGGTGATGGTGGTGGTGATGGTGATGGTGATGGTGATGGTGGTGGTGGTGATGGTGGTGGTGATGGTGGTGGTGGTGGTGATGGTGGTGGTGGTGGTGATGGTGGTGGTGAAGGTGATGGTGGTGGTGATGGTGATGGTGGTGGTGATGGTGGTGGTGGTGGTGGTGGTGGTGGTGGTGATGGTGGTGGTGATGGTGGTGATGGTGGTGGTGGGTGCTGGTGATGGTGGTAGTGGTGATGGTGGTGGTGGTGGTGGTCATGGTGATGGTGGTGGTGGTGATGGAGGTGGTGGTGTTTGGGGTTGGTGGTGGTGGTGGTGGTAATGGTGATGGTGATGGTGGTGGTGGTGATGGTGGTGGGTGGTGGTGATGGTGGTGGTGGTGGTTGTGGATGGTGATGGTGGTGGTGATGGTGATGGTGGTGGTGATGTGTGATGGTGGTGGTGGTGATGGTGGTGGTGGTGGTGATGGTGGTGGTGGTGGTGATGGTGGTGGTGATGGTGATGATGGTGGTGGTGATGGTGATGGTGATGGTGGTGGTGGTGATGGTGGTGGTGATGGTGGCGGTGGTGATGGTGGTGATGGTGATGGTGGTGATGGTAGTGGTGTGTTGGTGGTGATAGTGGTGGTGGTGATGGTGATGGTGGTGGTGGTGATAGTGGTGGTGGTCGTGGTGGTGGTGGTGGTTTGGGGGTGGTGGTGGTGGTGGTGGTGGTGGTGGTGGTGATGGTGATGGTGGTGGTGATGGTGTGGTGGTGGTGAAAGTGGTGGTGATGGTGTTTGTGGTGGTGGTGATGGTGTGATGGTGGTGATGGTGGTGATGGTGGTGATCTGGTGATGGTGATGGTGGTGGTGATGGTGATGGTGGTGGTGATGGTGGTGGTGATGGTGATGGTGGTGGTGATGGTGGTGGTGATAGTGATGGTGGTGGTGATGGTGATGGTGGTGGTGATGGTGGTGGTGGATGGTGATGGTGGTGGTGAAGGTAGTGGTGATGGTGATGGTGGTGGTGATGGTGATGGTGGTGGTGATGGTGTGGTGATAGTGTTTGTGGTGATGGTGGTGATGGTGATGGTGATTGTGGTGATGGTGATGGTGGTGGTGATGGTGGTGGTGGTGATGGTGTTGTTGGTGTGATGGTGATGGTGGTGGTGATGGTGATAGTATGATGGTGATGGTGATGGTGGTGGTGGTGGTGATGATGGTGGTGGTGGTGGTGATGGTGGTGGTGGTGATGGTGGTGATGGTGGTGGTGGTGGTGGTGGTGGTGGTGGTGGTGGTGGTGGTGGTAATAGTGGTGGGGGTGATGGCGGTGGTGATGTGATGGTGGTGTGGTGGTGATGGTGGTGGTGGTTGTGGTGATGGTAGTGGTGGTGGCGGTGGTGGGGGTGGGGGTGGTGAGGTGGTGGTGGTGGTGTGGTGGTTTGGTGGTGGTGGTGGTGGTGGTGG
>NC_069416.1:17853712-17899255 GCF_026875155.1 Cherax quadricarinatus | reverse complement strand
TTTAAACCGAAAAGGTTGGAAGAACGGGATCATGGCCACAGAGCAAAGATGTCATCCACATAGCGGAGCCAGAGTGAAGGGCGCACATCGATGGTAGGAAGAAAATCAGTCTCTAAGTATTCCATGTAAAGATTAGCAGGACAGGAGAGAGAGGAGAGCCCATAGCCACACCGAAGGTTTGAGAATAATATTTACCTTGGAAGGAAAAGGAATTAGAGTCCACACAGAGGCGGATAAGATCAAGGAAGACATCAATAGGTATAGGGAGATGAAGAAACCCTTCATGGGCCTTCTCTCTAAAAAAATCAAGGACATCATCAAAAGGGACATTGGTGAGGAGGGACCCAACGTCAAGACTAAACATCTTACAGGTCGGGAGAGAGCGACCCCTTTTAACGAAGTCTTGAGAGTGATGAAGGTGGGCAGGATGTTCCTGGTGTCTACTCTATTTCTTGCTCATCTTGTCCTCTTCAATACTTTGGAGAAACTGGCCGATTTCTTTCTGACAGACTTAGGGAGCACAAAAATAGTGTTAGGCTTGCCGACACTAACAATGCTATTTTCTGTCACGTCAGGAGTCACAGCCATCCTATTGACTGGTCTTCTGCTAAAACTGTTTTCCCTACTTCCAACTTTTACAGTCCCCATCTGGTTGAATCCTCCATAATACACAACTTTCCTTGTATGAATCTTAGTCCTGGCTTCGTCTCTGTAGATGCCTTCCTCTTCCACTACACTGTAAAATGTTCCAAACTTCAGAACACCCGTGACTTAACCTGATTCCTCTTTTTTCTTCTTCTCCCTCTCTTCCCCTTTCCTCTTTCCTTTTTCTTCTTTCTCTCCTGGGTTGTCTTTCTTTCTTCTGCCTTGTGTTTCTGTTCCTTCATTATTCATTTTATTATTCACCCCCACCTCTGTGTTCTTGCTCTCCCTCTGTGGGCACCTAGCTCCCTTGCATTCCTCCCCTTTCTTAGTATTTGACTGGCTCCTCCTCCTTACTTCCCCTACTTCGTTCCACCTCCGCCACTACTACTACCACTACTACCACCACCACCACCACCACTACTACTACTACTACTACTACTACTACCACCACCACTTCCTGCCTATATATACCCGTCCTGCTCTACTTCTCGTTAGTGTGACTTTGTAAATGGTCCAATTCGGACCGAAACTTCGTCGTAAGCTCCTCTCTTCTATGTGCGGGTTATTTGTGTATTATAATAAAAATGTTGTAGTACACTGTTTTGTTGTGTTATAGTGTGATGTGTGGGTGTTTGTGTGTATTATGCTCAGTGTTTATGAAAGTGTTGGTGACGTTCATTGTTAGTGAATGTTCCGTAAGTTACTAATTGTGAAACTCGCTAGTCGATAGTCATTTGCCTGTTTGGGGTGTGTGGCGTGTGTGTGTGTGTGTGGTTGTGTGTGTATTGTGTGTGTGTGTGTGTGTGTGTGGTGTGTGGTGGTGTGTTGTACTTACCTTTTTGTACTCCCCCTATTTGGGTTGGAGGGGTTGAGTCCTAGCCCCTGGCCCGCCTTCCTGGTTGCTACGGGGTCCCTCTCTTCCGTCCTGAGCTCTATCAAACCCGTCTTAAACTATGTATGGTTCCTGCCTCCATACGTAGTTTCTAGGCTTTTCCACTGCCTGAAACTCTTGACTGAAGAAATACTTTAACACCCCTTTTGACTTATTGAGTCTTCAACTTCCAATTTGACCCTTGTTTCGTGCCCCTTTCCCCTGGAAATCCTTCTTTGCCACTTTTCTATTCCCCGTATTTATATGTCGTTATCATGTCCCCCCTACCCTCCTGTCCTCCAGTGTCGTCGGGCCCGATTCCCTTTAAACCCTTTTTCATAGGACTTTCCCCTAAGCTCTGGAACTAACCTTGTCGAAATCTTTGCACTTTCTCTAATTTTGACGTGTTTAAATAAAGTGCGGGACCCAAAACAGGTGCGACGTACAGGGTTTGTACAGTGTCTTGAACGTTCCCTTACTAAGGTTCGGACGCTGTTCTCGGGGTTTGCCAGGCGCCCATATCTGCAGAAGTTTTTGGTTTGATGGGCTTCGGAGACATGTCGGTGTTATACCCCCCCCAAATTTCTCTTTGAGAGGGGTTTGCAGCTTTGGCCCCCTAGCCTATGCCCTGTCTGCGGTTTTTGTACCTTCCCGATGTGTGTTGGGGTGTGTTTGTGTGTGTTTTTGGTGTGTGTGTGTTGTGGTGTGTGGTGTGGTTTGGTGTGGTGTGGTGTGTGTGTAGGGTGTGTGTGTGGTGAGTGTGTGCGGGGCTGCGTGTACTCATCTAGTTGTACTCAATTAGGTTGCAGGGGTCGAGTCCAGCTCTGGCCCGCCTTTCACTGGTCGCTACTAGGTCATTTCCCCCTGAACATGAGCTTTATCGACCTCTGCTTAAAGCATGATGGTCCTCCCTCCACTACATCGTTTCCCCAAAACATTCCACTTCCTGACTACTTGTGGTGAAAAAAATTTTCCTAACATCCCTTTGATTCTCTGTGTCTTCAGCTTCCAAATGTGTCCCCGTGTTGCTGTGTCCAGTCTCCGGAACATCCTGTTTTTGTCCACCTTGTAAATTTCCCTCTTAGTTTTTTGTAAGCGTTATCATGCCCCCCCTATCTCTCCTGCCCTCAGTGTCGTCAGGTTGTTTTCCCTTAACCTCTCCTCATAGGACATACTTTTAACTCGGGGACTGTTTTGTTGAAAACCTTTCCCTTTCTCATTTTCTTTACATGGTTGGCAGGGTGGGTTCCAAATGGGGCCGCATACTCCAATAGGGGCCTAACATGCCGGTGTACGGGTCCTGAACGATTTCTTTTTAAAGATCCCAAATGTTGTTTCTGAGGTTTGCCAGGCGCCCATTGCTGCAGCCGTTATTTGGTTGATGTCGTTCGTTGCCTGGTGTTATACTCCCCCCAAGTCTTTTTCCTGGTGAGGTTGTAGTTTGGGCCCCCCCTAGCTTCTCCGTTGCGGTCTTTTTTGCCTTCCCCAATCTTCTGACTTTGCTTTGGGGGGATTAAACTCCAGGAGAAAATTGCTTGACCAGGTCTTCAGCCTGTCCGATCCCTTTGTAGTTCTCCCTGGTCATAGATCAAAGGAAAATTCTTCTCAAAAATTGCGTCATCTGAAAAACAGAGCACCTGGGAGTTTTTCCTTCCGTCATGTCGTTCACAAATACAAAAACAGACTGGTCCATGAAGCCCCCCTGTGGGACCCCGCTGGTCACAGGTGCCCCGCTGACACCTCGCCACGTCCATGACTCGCTGCTGTTTTTCCGAAAAGTTTTCCCCTGACCCATTGTAGTGCCTTCCCTTTTTCCCCTGTTGGTCCTCCAGTTTTTGCACAATCTCTGTGTGGAACTGTGTCAAAGCCTTTTGCAGTCCAAGAAAATGCAATCCACCACCCCTCTCTCTCTTGTCTTACTGCTGTCACCATGAAATAGAACTCCAGTAGGTTTGGACACAGATTCCCGTCCCTGAACCATGTTGGCTGCTTTGAGAGGACTTTCCTTTCTAGGTGTTCCCCCACTCTTCTCCGAAATTTTCCCCATACTTCTACTATACATGCAGTGACTGGCTGTGTTTAGTGCTTATGCGTCCCTTTTTTTTAAAGATTAATACTACTTTTGCTGTCTTCCATCCCTTGGCAATCTCCCTGTTTCGATGTGTATTGAATTTGTTTTTGGGGGGTAACACAGCCCCTTTTGCTCCCTCTCTCAGGACCCAGGGGGAGATGTTATCTGGCCCCATTGCCTTTGGGTATCTAGCTCACTCAAAGCCTCTTCCTTCTTCCTGGGTTTGTGTGTACTGTGCCGCACTTGGGGTGTGTCCCACCTCTCCATTTTTCTGGTCCCCTTCTGCCCACTCTGAACACTTCTTTGAATCTCTTGTTGGTTCCTCACATACTTCACGGTCATTTCTTGTCTCTCCTCCTTCCTTCCCTTAGCCTGATTACCTGGTCCTTGACTGTTGTTTTCCCCCGATGTGGCTCTATAACATTTGGGTCTTGGGGTTTCGCTGCTAGCCGTTTTCAATTGTCATTGGGCCCCCCCTTTTTTATCTGTGCATATTCGTTTTTGGCTCTACAACTGTTATCTTTATTCTCCTGGGTTCTTTTTCCTTTTATATTTTTTCCATTCCCTAGCACACTTGGTTTTTGGCTCCCCGCACCTTTTGGGGAACCATGGGCTATCCTGGCTTTTTCATTTTTTTGTTACCCTTGGGTAAAACCCTCCTCAGCCCCCTTGACACTGTTGCTACAATTCCATTATTCTTAACTGGCTTCCCCCCCAGTTCTCTGTCCCCCTGAACCCCCTGCAGGAAATTCCTCCTTCCCGTGGTCCCCCTTTTTTGTGTTTGGCTTCTTCGGCCTCCCTTCTGTTCCCTTTCCCCTATAGCTCTCGTGTATTCGAAGTTAAAACCCCATGATCGCTGGCCCCAAGGGGTCTTTCATATGTGATTCCTCGTTCTGCACTACTCAAGGTGAATCTAAAACCAGTCTTGCTTGTTCTCCCCTTTTTCTCTCTCTCTTGTAGTGTCCCTTAGTGTTGGAAAAATAAGTTTTCCAGTAACATCCATCTCTTAGCCCTCCATGTATCTTGGGCCCCCCTGTGGCTCCAAGTTCTCCCCAATCGATCTCCCTTTTTATTAAAGTCACCCATGATAGGAGCTTTGCCCTGCATGCAGAGCTCTTCTGGCCCCGCAGCCAGTGTGTCGACCTCGCTTATTGCTTTCGTCATACTCTTGCCCTTTGGGCCTCCTGCTGTTCGTGGTGGGGTTTTTCACATCACTGCAATTACCACCTGGGACCCCAGAGTGAAACTTCCCGCTATGTAAACACTTCCTTCTCCGCTGTCTCCTCTTCCAGCTCATAAAATTCCATCGATTTTTTATCAGCGTGCCACTCCTCCCCAAACCCCCCCGTTCCCTCTGTCTTTCCTCGGTCTGGTATCCGTTGGAAAGATGGCATTGTTTTCATACCTGTAAGCTTGGTTTCTTGAGAGCTATGATGTCCGTGTGCCTCTTTGACTCTTTCGTGCCACTCCCCCCACTTATTTGTTATTCATCAACATTTGTGTCCATACCCTTTGTGTGTGTGTGTGGGTGCGTGCTTTCGGTGTGTGGGATGTGTGTGTGTGTGTGTGTGTGTGTGGGTGGGTGCGTGGTGTGTGTGTGTGTGTGTGTGTGTTGGGGGCGGGCGTGTGGGGGTGTGTGTGGTTTGGTGTGTGTGGTGTTGTGGTGTGTGTGAATGTGTGTGGTGTTGGGTGCTGGTGTGTGTGTGTGTGTTTTTGGTGCGCGGGGTGCGTGGGGTGGTGTGTGTGTGGGTTTGGGGTGTGGGTGGTGCGTGGTGTGTGTGTGTGTGGGTGCGTGCGTCCGTGCTTGCGTGTGGTGTGTGTTGTGGGTGCGTGCGGTGTGTGGGGTGTTGCGTGGTGTGTGGGTGGGTGCGGTGGTGTGTGGGTGTGTGGGTGCGTGCGTGTTGTGTGGGTGGGTGCGTGCGTCCGTGCGTGCGTGTGTGTGTGTGGGTGCGGTGTGTGTGGTGGGTGGTGCGTGTGTGTGTGTCTGTGTGTGTGTGTGTGTGTGTGTTTGGTTGTGCGTGCGTGTGTGTGTGTGTTGGTGTGTGCGTGTGTGTGTGTGTGTGTGTGTGTTTGTGTGTGTGTGGTTTGTGTGTTTGTTTGTGTGTTTTTGTGTGTGTGGGGCGTGTGTGTGTGTTTGTGTTGTGTGTGTGCGTGTGGTGTTGTGTGTGCGGCGTGTGTGTGGGTTTTGTGTGTGGTGTGTGTGTGGTGTGTGTGGTGTGTGCGTGCCGGGGTGTGTTTTGTGTGTGGGTTTGGGGCGTGCGTGTGTGTGTGGTGTGTGTGGGTGCGTTTCGTGTGTGTGTGTGTTGTGTGTGTGTGTGTGTGTGTGTGCGTGGTGTGTGTGTGTGTGTGTTGTGTTGTGTGCGTGCGTTGTGTGTGTGTGTGTGTGTGTGTGTGTGCGTGGGTGTGTTTGGGGTGTGTGTGTGTTGTGTGTGCGGCGTGTGTGTGTGGGTGTGTGTGTGGGGTGGTGCGTGCGTGTGTGTGTGGGTGTGTGTGTTTTGTGTTTTGTGTGTGTGTGTGTGTGCGTGTGTGTGTGTGGTGTATGTGTTTTTGTGTTGTGTGGTGGGTGCGTGTGTGTGTGTGTAAAAAAAACATTATTTTTCGGACCAGACATTTACACTTATTTTTCCCCCCATTCACTGAGCAAAAAAAAATAATATTTACCCGTTAATTTAATTTGGGAGGAGTAAAAATTTTTTTTACATTTTAAAACAACGATCCGTGTTTTGCAAATGAAAAAATTTATGTATTAACCTACGGATACTAAACCCAAAATTTACTATCTTCCATCAAACTGAGAGCATGTGTTACCCGTGGTTACCCGTGTGTTACATTTGTATCACCTGGTTTTGGTGCGGGGTCGATTCACTGCATAATAGGGTTTTAGCATTTCACTGATTTTCTGCTTGTAACAGACAAGAATAACTAAAAAAATTAGCCAATATTCTATGTAAGTCTGACTTTTGGGACCGGCTGTGTTTGGAAACAATCGAGGCCGTACAAAATCACAGAATTGTAAAAGATATTTTTGAAAAAAATATTTAAAACGTAAAAAAAATAAATATTTTTGCAAAGAATAAAAGTATGGACTAAAGGTTTCAACGGTATATTAGAGCAAAAAAAAAATTTAAAAAAAAAAACAGCAGTCTGGAGACAATAACAATGAGACAAAATCGCCAGGTTGCAGGAAAGGCCGTCGAAATCTTTTTGGTGGGCAGGTCGATAAATCATGATGGTCGACTTTATTTCCCGAAAGTTGCTGATTTTTTGGTGTGTATTGTGGATAACTTTTTTTGGATAAATATTTCAAAAATGAGAAAATTGCAGATAAGAAAAATGGATTCTGGAAAATGTTAATTTAATGGGGTTGGAAATGTTAAAGGTGATGCAAGAGACTTAATATCAGTGGGGGGGAAAATGTTGGGTAAAAACGCAGGGGAAAAAAAGTTTAAAAGTGTTTGGTGTAAAATAGAAAGAGTAGACCCTTTAGTTACCTCAAGGTTACAGCCACATATAACAAAAAAGAAGGGTTTAAAGACATACAAAAAATCGGTTACAAAAAAACCCCCAAGAACAGAAAATTTGGGAAAAACACTAAAAGTACAGCTCTGAAAAAACGTGCCCCTTTTCCACATTTTTGTAAAAGCATCCCCCGGGAATGTTTACAACCAAGAACACTACACTGACTTCCCAGTAAGTAAACAGCCCTAAAAAACATGAAACAGTAACATGTAAGAGCAGCCCCGTTTTGTAAAAACAAACCTTTTTTTAAAAAACCAGGGGCGGGTTGACCAACCGGGGATAACGCGCCATCTGGATTTTTTGAGCCCAAAATGAGCGCGGGGGGTAACCCCCCCCGTGGTATGGTTTTTTGGTTTTAAAAATTTCGTGCTTTACGTTTTCCCGTGGCCCGGTAACAGTAAGTAACACAGGGGAAAAAAATAAAGTAATACAAAAATAGTATAGTGACAAAAAAAAACGGTATAAGTAAATATATAAAGTGGAAAATTTGGAAACTTTAAAAAATTTAAACAGTGACATTTAAAAACATTGCAGTTACTTTAAACGAAAACAAACAAATAAAACATTTAAATTGAACAAAAAAAAAGCAAGAAAACAAAAAACAGAATAATAGCAAAAAAACTGAAAAAAAAAAATAAAAAACAGAAAAAACAAAAAAAAAACCCAACGGGAAAACATAAAATTAAAAGAGATGTAAATCAAAATAAAAATGTTGCAAAAAAAAAACCCAGTACTAAAAAGAAACAAAGAAAAACAGTACATTACACGGGAAACCAGTATGTAACACAGAAAACAGTACAGTAAAAACAAAGGGGACCAGAAAGTAACCAAAAAAGAACATTTACAGTTTCCCAGAAGACCAGTACAGTAACACGGGAAAGAACAGTACATTTAACACGGGCCCATTACAGAAAACACAGAAGAACAGAAACGTTACACAGAACCAGTTACAGAAACACAAAAAGAACAGACAGAAAACACAAAAGGGCCCAAGTAAAAGAAACACAAAGAACTTACATTTAACACAAAAGATCAGAAACATTTAACACGGGAAGAACTTTAACATAACACAGAAGAACATTACAGTAACACGAACAGTACGTAACACAGAAGAAAATTACATTTAACACAGAAAACATTACAGAAAAACACAGAAAAAAGTCAGTAAACAGAAAAACGTACAGTTACAAAGAAACCAGTACAGTAACACAGAAAAAAAACAGTACGGTTACACAGAAGCCCAAAGTACAGAAAACACAGAAGAACAGTACATTTAACACAGAAGACCAGTACAGTAACACGGGAAAAACAGTACAGAAAACACAGAAGACATTACAAAAACACAGAAGAACATTACAGAAACCAAAGAAAACATTCCCAGTAACACGGAACAGAAACAGTAACACAGAAGAACATTAAGAAACCCAGAAGAACATTTAATAACACGAAGAACAGTACAGAAATCACAGAAGAAAGTACAGTTACACAGAAGACCAGTACAGAAAACACAAAAGAACAGTACTTTTTACACAAAAAGACCAAAACAGTAACACAAAGAACAGAAACAGGAAAACACAGAAGCCCAGTACAGTAAACAGAAAAAAACTTACAGTAACACAGAAGTTTCATACAGTAACACAGAAAAAACATTCCCAGAAAACACAGAAAAACCTTAAACGGGAACACAGAACAGAAATTTTAAACACAGAAAAAACTTTTACGGGTAACACAGAAGAAATTACAGTAAAACAGAAGAAACAGTACAGTAACACAGAAGAAAGCACAGAAAACACAGAAAAAGAGACAGTAACACAGAAGAACAGTACAGTAACACAGAAAAAAAGTAAAAGAAAACACAGAAGAACATAATTAACACAGAAAAACATTACAGAAGAAACAAAAAAAACAGAAAAAGTAAAAACAGAAAACCCTTTACAGTAAAAACCAAAAAGGGAACATTACGTAACACGGGAAGAAAAGTACGTAACACAGAAGAACTTTACGGTAACACAAAGGGAACTTACAGTAACACAGAAAACAGCACAGTAACAAAGAAGAAGAGTACAGAAAACACAAAAAGAACAGTACGTAACACAGAAGAACAGAAACATTTAACACAGAATATCAGTACAGTAACAAAGAAAACAGAAACAGTAACACAGAAAAACACACAGTAACAAAGAAGAAGAGAAAAGAAAACACAGAAAAAACAGTACCATTTAACACAGAAAAAAAACAGTACAGTAACACAGAAAAATCAGAAAAAAAAGGAAAAAAAACAGAAAAAAAAAACATTACAGAAAACACAAAAGAACAGTACAGTAACAAGAAGGACAGTACAGTAACACAGAAAAAGTACAATAACACAAAAGGAACAGTACATTTAACACAGAAAAACAGTAAAAAAAGGGGTAATTTCTTGGATCGCCCAACAAAAATGAAATTTTTCTAGTTGTTTCAGTGTTATCCTGTGGAATGTCCCCAAAAAAAAAAAGAAAAAATACCGTGACTGTTTTAGAGGTGGGGGGGGGAAGTAACCCCAAACCGTTGCTACTGTCGGGTAGCTGGATGGGAGTAACACCACCCGTGACTACTTTTAAAGGGGGCGGAGGGGGGAGAAAACACCCCGTTGTTTCTGTCAGGTAGTTGGAGGGGTGATTTAAACCCCAAACCGTACTACGTCGGGAGGCGGGAGGGGGGGGTAACAAACCGTTCTACTGTAAAGGTAGTTTTTGGAGGGGGAGTAACACCATCGTGACTATGTCGGGGAGGCTAAAGTGGGAGTAAAAACCACCTTTGTTACTGTGGGAAAGTCTGGAGGGGGAAAATTTAACAAACGTGACTACTGTCAGGGAGGCGGAGGGGGGGGGTAAAACCATCGTGACAAAACTGCAGGGAGGCTGGGAGGGGGAAATAAAAAACCACGTTGTACTGTCAGGGAGGCGGAGGGGGGAGTAAACACCATCGTGAAAAATGTCAGGGAGGCGGGGAGTGGGAGTAAACCTTTGTGACAAACTGTCAGGGGGCTGGAGGGGGAAATTAAAACACCCCCGGGTGGTACGGTCAGGAGGCTGGAGTGGAAAAAACACTACCGTGGTACGTCAGGGGGGTTGGAGGGGGATTTAACACTCCCCTTTGGCTACTGTCAGGGAGGGGGGAGTGGGGAATAAACAACCCTTTGGTACTGTCGGGGGGAGGGGGAGTGGGAAAAAGGAAAAACACCTTCATGGTACTGTCAGGGAGGCTGAAGTGGGAAAAAACCCACCGTGACTACTGCAGGGGGGGAGGGTGGGGGAGAATAACCCCAACCGAAAGTTTATGTCAGGGTTGACGCTTTTGGAAAAAATTTAGAAAAAAAAATTTCTTAAATTATAAAAGTAAAAATTAAACCCTTTAAATTTAAATTAAAATTATTATTTTAAATTAATTTTTTAAATTTTGCGACCATTGTCACCTCGGGTTTTTAATTTTCTGGTTTCCAGACCTTACCAGTGGAGGCCAGTTTTCGTTTTTAAAGGGGTCCCCCCCCCCCCCCCTCCCCTTTCCCAGGTTCATGTTCCGGGAAATCCTTCCGGGGGCCCCCCGGTTTGTCTCCCCTTCCCCCATTTCCCCTAAGGGGTAAAGCTCCCCTTTTTTTCCTCTCTGCCTTCCAGCCTCACCCCGTCCCTGGGGTTTTATGTATCCAGGAATTCATCCGTCCCGCCGGGGGGTTGTTACCCTTCCACATTTCCCCCAAAGGGTTTCACCCCTTCAAAAACCTGAAAGGGGGCCCGGGTTCATGTATCCGGGAAATCCACCCGGGTTCGCCCCCGGGATGTCTCCCCCTTCCCCATTACCAAAGGGGTCAGGGGTTTTAAGGTAAAAGGGGCCCCCCCCCCAGATCAGTGTCTCCAGGAGTCCATTTGGGTGTAAAACCTCAGGGGGAAAACTCCCTTCCCCCTTCCCCAATGTCAGCGGTATTCATGCCTTTCCCCGGGTTTTCATGAATCCGGAACCCATCCGTTACCGCCGGGAGGGTCTCCCCTTCCCCATTTAAACCCAAGATCACCTTTAACAACAACCTTCCCCCGGTTCATGAATTAAAGAAATCCTTCCGTTCGCCCCCCGGATGCCCTTCCCTTCCACACTTACCAAGGGTGGGCGGTCCTTCCCCCCGGATCAGTGTGCCCCAGAAGCCCACTGGGGCCCACCTCAGTGGAACCCCCTTCCCCATTTCCCCCAGAGTCGCGGTTCCCCACTTAAAGGAAACCTCGGCATGGAAATTTGGGTTTCCTTGTCAAATGATCTCCCTTTTGCCTGCCCCAGGTGGGGGGGAATTTTACTGGGGGGGGACACACAGAAACAAACTGCGTTCAGTAATTAAAACCCCCCAAAGAAGCCGCAAACCGTACCCCCGCTGGGCCGCCCCCAGCTGCTAACAGTTTCGGCCCCTGGGAAAGAGGCAAATTTTTTTTAAAAAATTTGGGAATTCCTTTTATGTCACACTATGAATTTTTTACTGAGTACAAATCCCTTTTATTTTTTTAACATTTTACAATTATTTGTGAGTGTTTTTTTTTATAGATGAACCCCCAAAGTGTTTGGGGGGAATTTGTCTACTTGTGTATTGTGTATTTCCCATCAAAACTGATTAAATTTTTCTTGTTTTCATTTTTATTTATTGTTTCCCGTCCGTCGTTTTGTTTTTTAAAGGTAAAAAAACGAAAAAAAACTTACACATGCATTAAAGTATTTTAAACAAAAAGGGAAACCCCAACCCTTATGGGGTGTAGGGTTTTAGGGGTTCTCACACCCGTTTTGGGGTTTTGTATGTGTGTGTGTACAAAATTTTTTTAACATAGCAATTTTAATAAAGCTCTTTTTACAGAAATACCGGGTCTAAAGATGGTTTTTCTTTTTTCATTTTGCTTTTGAAAAAAAAGTACAGGGGGCATTACACTTTTTAAAGGCCCCACAGGGGAAACTTTCCACAACATTTTTTAAGACCCAGTTTTTTTTGGGTAAATATTCCCCTTTTGCATATTTTTTAACTTAATTAAACACTATACTATCAAAAAAAATTACCAACTAACACCTTTTAATATGTCTTTTGAAAACCCTTTATAAATTTTTTCCTAAGTGTTTGTTTTCCCTTTTATATATGTATTCTTAAATTTTTTATATCAGTGTTTAAAAATTTGTTTTCAAATTTTCCCCTTTCCCCTTTGCTGAATTTAACTTTTCCCAATTTTTCCCCATTTTTTTGTTTTTTCCATCATTTTAGTGTTCATAATTCTGAAAAAACACGGGTACCTGATTTTATCCCCCAGTTTTTTTTCCCTTTAAATTTTTTATTACATTTTAAAAAAAATAAATTATCTTTTTTATGAAACGTTATGGGTCACACTTTTTAAACCTTAAGCCTTAAAAAATTTTCCCCTTTTTCAACCTTTTTCCCTTCATTTCTTTCGTACTTATGGCTGCTCGCTGTCAGCCCCGAAGAGGGAAAGGGGATTTTCCCTTTTCATACTAAAAACTAATTTTAAAAGGGCTACAAATATACTGTTTTTTATTACCCCTCACCCAAAAATATATATACCCTCTTTGTCCTTTGTACTGGGGGGGGGGGGGTTTCAGCTTGAAAAAAGTTCCTGGGAGCGAAAACTTGCCACAATAAAAATGTCAAAATTATTTAAAATTGTGCCCCTTTAAACCCAAAACTTCATTAAAAAACCCCAGTGTTTTTCCTATTCCTTCCTAAGTCAACTTTTTTTTCCAATTTAAAAACCCTTTTGCTGCAAATCTTGCCCGGGGGGGAAATATTTTAGCACTTTAATTTTGCTTTTCATTTTTTACACCTCAATCTTCCCCTCTTTTTTTTCACTTTTCTGTGGTTTGCAGTTTCAGTGCTCTCAAAACCTATACCAGTGTTAAAAACCCTTTAACCCCCTTTGAACTTTGGAAAGACATTTTAAGTAATAGGTAAATGGAAAAAGGGAATTCTGCGCCACCCTTTGGGCCCGGGGGTGCACGATCTTTCGTTGGGTATCGGGGGAAAAATTTCCCCCGTTTTTTTTTGGGGAAACGCTTGACTTAAAAACTTTTTTGCCCCCCGGGGCATTTTTAAAAAGAGGGGGCATTTGGGTCATGGCCGATTAATTTTAGCAAGCTTTTTTTTTCCCATTTCGGCGGATAATTTTTAACGGTATTTGGGGGAGAAACCGGTACTGAATCAGGTGGGGGTGTGGGGGGGTGTCCCGTTTCTGTGGGGCTTGGAAAGGGGGGTCCACGGGTCTGTTTGGGAAAAACTTAAGTTTCTATCTAAAAAGGGAACTTTTTTTTCCCTTTTTTTTCCCTTTAGTCCAACTTTGGGCAAAAAAATTTTCCCCCCGAACAGGGGAACCCGGGCCCCGATACGGTTATCGGGCTTGGCCCTGATAAACCCAAAAAAGGAAGAAAGAATGATGTTAAATGTGTTTCGTTTTTCGTTCCAATTTTTTCCCTTCAAAAAATTAACGGATGTGAAAAAAAAAAAACTGTTTTGCTTGTGATTTTTTTTCCGAGGGTTTTAAAGAAATTTTCCCAAAAAAATTAAACCCTTGTTTTTTTTTTTTTTAACTTATTTGCGATGAAAAAAATTTTGGGATTTATTCTTTTTTTTTTTTTGGGTTTGACAATCCCCAAAGCAAAAGAAATGAGAATAAGGGAAAAAAGTAGAAACCCTTCAAATTTTTTGGGCCTGAGTTACTCTTGTTCAAACAACAATTTTTTTTCCCAACTTTTTTTAAAATATTTTTTCAAGTTTTTAAATCAATTAAAAAATTGACGTTTCACTCCTAAAGGGATGGGTTTTGGGCCCCGACTATTAGGGCTTTGCCCAAAGGGGGTTTTGGGCCCCTGATTTTTTTACATCCTTAAATCAAAAATGCTTGCTTAAAAAAAACCTCGATGCAGTATGACCCCTACTTTTTTAAAGGCGCTGACTACATGAATGTACAAAACGGGGAATGGAGGGATGTTTTAAATTTTTTAATATGGGGGTTTTGAAGTGGTAACTTTGTATACCTGTTGTTCACATGGCGTGTACAAGTGGTACCCCCTGTTGTTAAATACCCGTGTCCCAAGTGGTATAGGGGGTTTTGGGGAGGTAAAAAATGGAAATCCCTGTTGTTAAAAGGGCGTTTTTAAAAGGTGATATCCCTGTTTTTTAAATACGTGTACAAGTGTTTAACCTTTTTTTTTAAACAAGGGTGTAAAAGGGTGATTAAAACCTGTTGTTAACATGGATTGAAAAAGGGTAAAAATGTTTTTTAAACTGGAGTGTACAAGGGGTTTAAAACCTTTTTTTTAAAAAGGGAGTGTACAAGGGTTATCCCTGTTAAAATGTGGGTGTACAAGGGGTATACCTTTTTTAAAACATGGGTGTACAAGTGGTAAACCTTTTTGTTAACATGGAGTTTTAACCAAGGGGTTTGGTTTAAAAAACCTTTTTAACATGGATTTGTCCCAAGTGGAATCCTTTGTTAAAATGGAGTGTAAAGTGGTATACCTTTTAACAGGGAGTGTACAAGTGAAAACCTGTTGTTAACAGGGGTTAAAAGTGGTATTTGTTGTTAACATGGAGTGCAAGTGGTATACCTGTTAACATGGATGTACAAGGGGGAAAAACCTTTTTTGTTAACATGGAGTGTCCCAGTGGTAAAAACTGTTAACATGGAGGTAAAAGTGGTTAACATGGAGTATACAAGTGGTATACCTTTTTAACATGGGGGTGACAAGGGGAAAAAACCTGTTGTTAACATGGGTTTTGTACAAGGGGTTTAAAACCTTTTAAAAATAGGGGTGTACAAGTGGTATACTTGTTTTTAAACCCATAGGTTTTAAAAAGGGGTTTATACCTGTTGTTAAATAGCTTTGTACAAGTGGTTACCTGTTTTTTAACTTTAAGCGTTTTTACAATTTGGTATCCCTGTTTTTAACTGGGTGTATAAGTGGAAAACCCTGTTGTTAACATGGGCGTGTCCCCAATTTTTGGTTTTCCTTTTGTTAACATGGAGTGACAAAGGGTATACCTGTTGTTAAAAAGGAGGGAATAAGTGGTATACCTTTTTTTTAAACATGGGGTGTACAAGTGGTATACCTGTTTTTATCTTTGGATGTTACAAGTGGTTTTCCTGTTTTTAAACCATGGCGTTTTCAAGGGGTTATCCCTGTTAACATTTGTGTACAAGGGGTTAAAACCTGTTGTTAACATGGGTTTTACAAGTGGTATACCTTTTAACATTTAGTGTACAATTTGGAAAACCCTGTTTTTAAAACATGGCGTGTACAATGGATATCCTGTTTTAACTTGGAGTGTCAATTTGGGTATACCTGTTTTTAAACATGGAGTGTACAAGTGGTATACCTGTTGTTAACGGGGGAGTTACAAGTGGTAAAACCTGTTTTTAAAATGGGGGTGTACAAGGGGTTTATCCCTTTTTGGGTTAACAGGGCCGTTTTTTAACAAGTGGTATACCCTGTTAAAGGGAGTGTAAAAAGGGTTTTCCCGTTGTTAACATGGCGTGTACAAGTGGTATCCTGTTAACATGGAGTTTACAAGTGGCAAAACCTTTGTTTTTTCCCATGGCGGTACAAGTGGATAACCTGTTGAAAAACATGGCGTTTTAAAGGGGGATACCTTTTTTGTTAACATGGAGTGTACAAGTGGTATACCGTTGTTAACAGGGGTTTTCCAAGTGGTATCCCTGTTGTTAACTTGGCGTGTACAATTGGTATCCCTTTGTTAACAGGGAAAGTGACAATTTGGTATCCCTGTTTTTAAAACCTTTGGGAGTTTTATAAGTGGTTTTAACCTTTGTTAACGGGGGTGTACAAGTGGTATACCTTTTTGTTAACAGGGAAAGTGTAAAAAGGGGTTTATACCTTTTTGTTAACATGGATGTACAAGTGGTAAAACCTGTACCAAAATTTTTTTAAACCTAAAAAAATTTCTTTCATTATTATCAGTGTTTTTACACCCCTTTTTTTTATCCCCTTTAAAAGTTTGGTTCTCAAAAAGATTTTTACATCCCTTGTACCTATTTTCATTGGCTTAAACATAAAAAAAATAAACCAAAATTTTATAATTTTTACCGGGGTGAGGAAAAAGTCACATAGGTGGGAAGCCCGGGGTTGATCTGTAATGTAATAATTTTCCCTTTGCTAAAAAATTTTTTAAATCATAATTATCTCCCACATTTCCATAAATTTTATCAAAAATATTTTGTACTGCTTTCTTTAATTTTTGGGAAAACCCAAAAGAAAAAAAGGCTAACAAAAAAAATACAGGCCTAATTTTTAGCCCTTTTTTTTTGTTTGATTTTAAAAAGGTTTTTTTTCTTTTTTAAAGGGCGGCGGAAAACTTCATTATTATTTAGAAAAAACTTCTAAGATTCCCCAGACATAAAAAACAACCAGCGTCACAACACGGTAGTTCTCGGGGAAAACTGGGGGGAAAAGGGGCCCTTGGGTCAGATGATTTAAAATTTTCCCGGGCTGAAGTCGAAAAATTGGTTTAAAACTCGCGTGGGAAAACACTTGTCTTGTTTCCTGCAAACTTTACTTAACCTAGCCTGAGGCAACAGTTTTTCCCAAGCCAGAATTTTTAAAAAGGCCCTCGGTTTTCCCAAAACGAAATCACTTTTTCCCCAAAACTTAAAATCATTTTATTCTTTTTTGACTAATCCCCCGGGTTTAATTTAAATTTAAATTTTTTAAAAGACAATAAAAAACCGTTTTAAAAAACGTGGGGAAACAGAGGGATTTTGCCGTAAAAGAAAAACACGTCTATTTTAGAAATTTTCCATATAAAAAAAAAACTAACAAGTTGATCCCCCAAATTACTTTACTCCTGTCTTGTAAAATTCTAAAAACAAAAAAAATTTTCCTTTAATATAGATATAAAAAAATTTAAAGAATATTTCACGAGAAAACCAATAGTTTTTGTAGAATAAAGTCATGGGATCGGGGAAATGCATTACTGTTTCTATTTTTCAATTGTAAAAAGTAATGAAAAATTTTCAAAATTTTGTTTTCAATAAATTTCTTCCTGAATGTGGATGTTTGTGGGCCCAAAACGAAACCCAAAAAAAAAAAACGCCCAGTCACTGTGCGAGGTGCTGGGGTTGGGCCCCTTAAAAAGAGAGACGCCCTTTGCAGCAGCAAAAAAACAACACGGAAAAAATCAAGGCGCCACTTGGAAAAAAAGAGGGACGCATCTTGCAGCAAACAACAAAAAACATGGATAAAATTCCCAATTTCTTTCCCGTTGACAAAGAGGGGCATCTTTGGGGCATGCAAAAAAAAACACTTGGGTAATCAAATGGGTGCCACTACAAAGAGACGGGTTTTTTCAGCAGCACAAAAAACAAATGGGTAAATCAAAGTTTCTGCCACTTGACAAGAGAGACGCATCTTCTTTCAGCAACAAAACAACACTGGAAAAAATTTAAGTGCTGCCCCCCTTGGGCAAAGAGAGACCATCTTGGGAGCCCCAAAAAAACAAAAACTGGGTAAAAAAAAAATGCTGCCACTTGACAAAGAGGACGCTTTTTGCAGCACCAAAAAACAACACTGGATAAATTTTAAGTGCTTTCCACTTTAAAAAAAGAGCGAAACTTGGGAGCAGCAACAACAACCTGGATAAAATCAAGTGCTTTCCACTTGACAAAAGAGACGCATTTGCGCACCAACAAAAAAATCTGGGGGTAAAAAACAAGTGCTTTCCCCCTTTACAAAAGGGACCATTTTTGCCCGCGCAAAAACAAACTGGGTAAATAAGTGCTGCCACTTGACAAGGGGAAAACGCATCTTTTTCAGCACCAACAACAACACTGGATAAATCAAAATGTGCCACCCTTGGGCAAGAGAGAAAAAATCTTGCGCACAACAACAAAAACGGATAAATTTAAGTGCTGCCACCCTTTACAAGAGAGAAGCATCTTGCAGCAGGAAAAAACCCAAAACTGGAAAAAATCCCAAATGCTCCACTTGCAAGAGAGACCATCTTGCAGGCCCGCAACAACCCAAAACTGGAAAAATCAAGTGCTGCCAAATTGACCAAAGGAGAGACGGGATTTTGCAGAGCAACAACAACATGGGGGAAAAAATCAAGTGCTGCCACTTGACAAAAGAGGAAAGCATCTTGGGGGGCAGCAACAACAACACCGGTTTTAAAACAAGTTTCTGCCACTTGACAAGAGAGACGAAACTTGCAGCAGCAACAACAAACCCCTGGGTAAATCAAATGTTCCATTGCAAAAAGGCGCACCTTTGCAGCACCAACAACAACAATGGGTAAATCAAAGGGGTGGCCCCTTGAAAAAGAGAAAGCAAACCTTTCAGCAGCCCAAAAAACAAAAATGGGTAAATCAAGTGGGTTGGGCCCCTTACAAAGAACGCATCTTGGCCCGCCCAACCAAAAAAAACTGGATAAATCAAGTGCTGGGCCCCTTGCAAGAGGACGCATTTGCGCAGCAAAAACAACAATGGAAAAAATTTAAAATGTTTTAAAATTTTACAAAAGAGGCGATTTTTGAAAAGAACAAACCCCGGGTTTAAAACAGGGTGCCCTTTTACAAGGGGAAAACGCCCTTTTTTGAAACCAACAAAAAACACTGGAAAAAATCAAGTGTGCCACTTTACAAAAGGGGACGCATCTTGGCCAGCAACAACAAAAAACACGGGATAAATCAATGCTGCCAAATTTTACAAAGAGACCATTTGCACAGCAAAAACCAACAATGGATAAACAAGTTTCCCGCCCCTTGACAAAAGGAAAGGCCTTTTCAGCAGCAACAACAAAACTGGAAAAATAAAATCACGTTGGAATATCAATTATGTTTTTTGAGATCCTCACAACAAAAGAAAATTTCCCCGAAATTTTTTAAAACTGGAGGTTTTCTGTTGGAAACGTCCCCATTCTTTTAATTTTTAAAGGGCTGTCTATAAATTTTTTAGAAAGTTTATGATAAAAAAGGGTTTTTTAAAACGAAAGATAATCTTCCTACTATTCACTTGAAATTTTTCAAATTTCCAAACATGAAACAGAGGGTAAATATATCTTTTTTTATTTAACAAAAATGACATAAAATTATAGGGGAGATGGAAGTGGGTGTAAGGAAAAGGGGCACCCTCCTCCACGGTCACCATCCTCCACGGTCCCCCTTTCCCCCACGGACAACCCTCCTCCACGGGGCACCATTTATCCCCGGTCACCATCCCCACGGGCACCATTCCCCCACGGGGCCCCCTTTGGGCCAAAGGGGAAACCAACCCCCACGGTCACCATCGTCCAAAGGTCCAAACCCTCGTCCACGGTCACCATCGTCCCCGGGGCACCATCGTTTCCCCGGACACCAAACCCCCGGTCCCCCATTTCCCCCCGGTCACCATCCCTTTCCCCGGGCACCATCCTCCCGGGCAACCCTCCTCCAGGTTCCCCCATCCTCCACGGGGCCCAACCTCCACGGTCAACCCTTTTTCCCGGGAAAACCCTCGTCCCGGGCCCCCATCGTCCACGGTCAACCCTTTGTCCCCCGGCCATCCTCCCAGGTTTAGCATCATCCACGGGGGCCCTTTTCCACGGTCAAAAATCATCCAAATTCCCCTTGTCCACGGGCACCATCCCCACGGCCCGCATCAAACCCCGGGCCCATTTTCCCGCACCATCCTCCACCTTTACCATCGTTTCCCCGGGCACCCTCCTCCCGGCACCATTTGTCCCGGGCACCATCCTCCACGGTCAGCAAACCCCCCACGGGCACCTTTTTCCACGGGCAGCATCATCCACGGTCCCCCATTGGCCACGGACAAAACCCCCCCCCCACGGCAGCATCATCCACGTTTACCTTGTCCAAAGGACACCTCCCCACGGTAACCAAACGTCCACGGGCAAACCCTCCTCCAAAAGCCCTCCCCACGGTCACCTCCTCCACGGACACCATCCTCCACGGTTTAACCCTCGTTCCCCCGGGGCACCATCCCTCCACGGTCACCATTGTCCCCGGCCACCATCCTCCCGGTCAGCATCATCCACGGGCAAACCCTTGTCCCGGAAAAACCCTCCCCCACGGCCCCCAAACGTCCACGGACACCATCCTCCCATCACCATTTCCCCCAAAGGCCCAAACCTCCACGGAAACCCCAAACCCCACGGTCACCATCGTCCCCGGACCCCCATCCTCCACGGGCACCATCGTCCAAAGGACAAACCCTCCCCCCACGGTCACCATCATCCACGGGGCACCACCTCCCGGTAACCCTCCCCCCAAAAGGTCACCATCCCTCCACGGGCACCAAACCTCCACGGCCAAACCCTCGTACGGACACCCCCTTTCCCCCACGGTCACCAAACGTCCCCGGGCACCATCCTCCACGGGCACCATCATCCACGGGGCACCATCCTCCACGGTCACCTCCTCCACGGTTTACCCTCCTCCACGGTCCCATCCTCCAAAGGTCACCATCCTCCCGGTCCCCCCCCCTCCACGGTCACCATATCCCCGGGCAACCCTCCTCCACGGTTTACCACCTCCCCGGTCACCAACCTCCCCGGTTTAAACCCTCCTCCACGGTCACCATCCTCCCCCGGACCCATCCTCCACGGTTTACCATCCACCACGGTCACCAAAACCCCCACGGGGCACATCATCCACGGTTTACCCCTTGTCCACGGCACCATCCTCCACGGGCACCATCATCCACGGACACCATCCTTCCCCGTCCCATCCTCCACGGTCACCATCCTTTCCCTGGAAAACCATCCTTCCCCCGGTAAACCCTCCTCCACGGTACCATCCCCCACGGACACCATCCTCCACGGTCCCCCAACCTCCCCGTTTTTAAGTAATAAACCTGCAAACTAACCCTGTTTTTGCACTTTGCTCTCGAAAAAGAAATTTCTTGGGGGGTCTGTTTTAGTTACTACTACTTCTGGGGTCTATGAAGCAGTGTGTTAAAAACCTGGTAACAGTGTTTTTACCACGGGGGCAGTTTTACCCACTGTGGTGCAGGGTTTTACCCTGTGGTGCAGTGTGTACCACTGTGATGAATTTTGTTCCACTTTGGTGCAGTGTGTACCAAATGTGGTGAATTTTGTCCACTGTGGTGCGTATGTAAACCCCTGTGGTGCAGGGGTTTTACCACTGTGGTTTCAGGTTTTACCACTGTTTGGTGGGATATGTACCACTGTTTGGGGCAGGGGTGTACCCTGTGGGGCAGTATGTACCTCTGTGGGGGGCAGTATGTACCATGTGGTGCAAATAAAGGGAAACCCCCTGTGGCGCGTATGTACCACTGTGGCGCGTGTGTTACCCTGTGGTGCGTTTGTACCCTGTGGTGGGGAAGTACCAAAAATTGGTTTCAGTTGTACCAAATGTGGGGGAGGTGTACCACTATGGTTCATATGTTTCCACTGTGGTGCAGTTTGTACCCCTTGGGGTGGGGGGGTATGTCCCCGTGGTGAAATTGTACCAATGTGGGTGGTGTGTACCATTTTGGTTTCAGTGTATACCATGTGGGCAGTGGGGTACCCCCGTGGGGGAGTGTGTACCAAATGTGGTGCGGTGTACCACTGTGGTGCAGTGTGTACCACTGTGTTGCAAATGTGTTTCCCCTGTGGTTTCAGTATGTACCACTGTGGTGCAGTGGGTACCAATGTGGTGCAGGTGTAAACCCTTGGGGGTGCAAATGTGTAACCCCTGTGTTAGTGGGGTACCACGGGGGGCAGTGGGTTTTTAAAACTGTGGGGCAGGTTTTTTGTAACCCCTGTGGGGCAGGTTTTTACCACTGGGTGCAGTGTGTACCACTGTGGTTTTAAATGGGGGTACCACCCTTTGGGACAGTGTGTACCACCGTGGTGCAGTGTTACCAAGTGGTGGGAGTGTTTTACCCAAATGTGGTTCAGTATGTATCACTGTGGTGCAGGGGGTAACCCCTGTGGAGCAAATGTGTACCACTGTGGCGCGTGTTGCCAATGGGCGCAGTGGGGTGCCAATGTGGTTGGGAATTTTGTACCACTGTGGTGCAGTGTTGGGCCCCCTTTTGGTGCAGTTTTGTACCAAAAGTGGTGCGTGGTACCACTGTGGTTCAGTTTTGTAAAAAAAAATGGTGCGTGGGGTACCATTTGGGGAAGTGTGAACCCTGTTTGGGGCAGTGTTTTTACCAAATGTGGTGCAGTGTGTTCCACTTGGTGGGAGGGGTTGCCACTGTGGGGCTTTTTGGGAAATTTTGTGGTGCAGTGTGTACCATTGTGGGCAAATTTTTTGGACCAATGTGGTGCAGGGGTGTTTCCACTGTGGTGCAATGTGTACCACTGTGGGCAGTGTGTACCCCTGTGGTGCAGAGTTTTATCAATGTGGTGCAGTGTGTACCACTGTGAAGCAAATTGTACCAAGTGGTTGTTGGTTTTTTACCACTGTGGTTTCAGTGTGTACCACTGTGGGTGCAGTGTGTATTTCCCGGGTCGTTTTTGAACCCCCTGTGGGGCAGTGTTTTTACCACTGTGGTGCCGTGTGTAAAAAACTGTGGTTTCAGTGTGTTTCACTGTGGTGCAATGTGTACCACTGTGGTTTTCGTGTTTTACCACTGTGGTTTCAGTGTGTACCACTGTGGTGCAGGTTTATCACTGGGTGCGTGTGTAAAAAACTGGAGGGAGTGTTTCCACTGTGGAGCAGTGTGGGACCACTGTGGGGCAGTGGGGACCCCTGTGGGTTTTGTTGGGACCACTTGGTGCAGTGTGTAACCCCTGTGGTGGGGTGTGTTCACTGTGGTGCAGTGTGTACCATGTTGGGGGCAGTGTGTTCCATGTGGTGCATGTTTTTACCTGTGGGTACAGTGTTACCACTGTGGTGCAGTGTTATCACTTGGGCAGTGTGTATCACTGGGTACAGTTTTTGTAACCCCTGTGGGCAGTTTTGTATCACGGGTACAGGTTTGTACCAAACCCCTGTGACTTCATAACGGTACTGCCACCTCCGGGTTTCCCGCCCCTTTCTATTTTATTAATTTGGGGTTTCTTATTGTTTTAAACCCTTCCCTCCTGGTATAGTTGTTTTTGATTTTTTGGGAAAAATTTTTTTTTAAAATATCCCCCTCATAATATCTCTGAAACACATATTTCAAAGTTTTTATAAGGCCCGGTTCCTGAATCCCTTTGTTTTCATCTCTTGCTGTATTTCATGTCAGTTTTTTCGAGATATTAAATTCGTATTTCACTGCATAATGTTCTTCCTGTTTAAGGGGGTAATAATTCCACTCAATATTCACCCGGAGTCATTTCCCCCTCAAATACCTTTCCCGGGGTCATTTCCACTCCTACCTCCTGGAGGGCATTTCCATCACTACCCCCCTGGGATGTTCCCTTTCCCCCTCACTACCCCCAGAGGGCCCCAATTTTTTTCCCCACTACCTCCTGGAGGTTTATGCCCCCTCACTTCCCCCCCTTGAGGTTTATCCCCTCCTACCTTTCCCGGAGGTTTAGCCCCTTTAATACCCCCTGGAGGGCAAGCCACTCAAATACCTCCCGGAGGTCATGCCAAATCACTACCTCCTGGAAAATCAAGCCCCAACTACCCCCTGGAGGTCATGCCACTCACTATCT
The DNA here is from genome assembly GCF_026875155.1 of Cherax quadricarinatus. Taxonomy (NCBI): domain Eukaryota; kingdom Metazoa; phylum Arthropoda; class Malacostraca; order Decapoda; family Parastacidae; genus Cherax; species Cherax quadricarinatus. The sequence goes on along the minus strand of NC_069416.1, from coordinate 17,875,528 downwards.
CCTGGAGGTTTACGCCATCATTACCTCCTGGAGGTCATGCCCCCTCTCTACCTCCGGGGAATTTAAGCCACTACTACCTCCTGGGGTCATGCCCCCTACACTACCTTTCCCGGAGGGCATCCACTCACACCCCCTGGAATTTATGCCCCCTCACTAAATCCTGGTGGTCATCCACTCCCTTATCCTGGAGGTCATTTCCCCCTACTACCCTTTCCCGGAGGTCATGCCACCTCACAACCTTCTGGGGGGTCATGCCACTCACACCTCCTGGGGGTCATGCCATCACACCTCCAGGGGGTCAAAGCCATCACTAACCCCCCTGGAGGTCATGGCCACCAATAAAACCCCCTGGAGGTCATGCCACTAAATTCCCCCTGGGGGGCATGCCATTTACTAAACCCCCTGGAGGTATGCCCTCATACTCCTTGGGAAAGGGCTTTCCACTCCTACCTCTTGGAGGCCCTCCCCTACAACCTCCTGGTGGTCATGCCATCACTTTCCCTCCCGGGGTCATGCCCCCTCACTAAACCCCCTGGAGGTCATGGGCCCCTTTACTACCCTTTTTGAGGTCATGCCACTCAATACCTCCTGGAGGGCAAGGGGCCCCCTCACTACCTCCCGGAGGTCATCCACTCACTACCTCTTTGGGGGTCATGCCACTCACTACCTCCCGGAGATTTATGCCACTCACTACCTCCTGGGGGTCATGCCATTTTACTACCTCCCGGAGGTCACGCCCCTCAAACCTCCCGGAGGTCATGCCAACCCCTTCCTCCTGGGGGATCATGGGCCCCTCCACTATTCCTGGAGGCATGCCCCTCCCCTTTCCTCCTGGAGGTAAAGCCACTCACTTCCTTGGAGGTTGTCACTTAAATACCTCCTTTGGGGGTCATGCCCCTCACTACCTCCGGAGATTTTGCCACTCACTACCTCCCGGGGGTCAAAGCCCCTCATTAACCCCCTTTGGAAAGGGCATGCCACCCCAAATACCTCCTGGAGGGAAAGCACTCAAAAAACCCCCTGGGGGTCATGGGCCCCCTCACTACCTCCTGGGGGTCATGGGCCCCCACACCTCCTGGAGGTCAAGCCACTCACTACCTCCTGGGGGTCTTGCCAATAAAACCTTTTTGGGGGTCATGCCAAAATCACTACCCCCTGGAGGACATGCCCCTCACCCACCTCCTGGGGGCTTTCCACTCACTACCTCCCCGGGGGGTTTATGCCACTCCAAAAACCTGGAGGTCCAAGGGCCCCTCCCCTACCTCCGGGGGGCCCTGCCACTCACTACCTCCCCGGAGGGCCCTGCCACTCCTACCTCCGGGGTCTTTCCACTCATAAAACCTGGAGGTAAAGCCCCCAAATTTCCTCCCGGGGGTCATTTCCACTCATAAACCCCCTTGGGGGGTCCCTTTCCACTCACTACCCCCCTGGAGGTCATGCCAAATCACTTTCCTCCCCGGGGGTCAGGGGCCCCTCACTTTTTCCCCCTGGAGGTCATGGGCCCCTCAAATACCCCCCTGGAAAGGGCATGGGCCCCTCCAAATATCCCTGGGGTCCATCCAAATTTCCCACCTCCGGAGGGGCATTTCCCCCTCACTAACCCTCCTGGAGGGCATGGGCCCCTCACACCTCCCGGTGGTCATGCCACTTATTTCCTTTCCCGGAGGTTTATTCCACTCAATACCTCCTGGGGGTTTAAGCCCCCTCAAATACCTCCTGGGGGTCATGCCCCCTCACTACCCCTGGGGGGGCATGCCACCACTACCTCCTGGAGGTCAAAAGGGCCCCCTCACAACCCCCTGGGGGCAAGCCACTCCCTACCTCCGGAGGTCATGCCACTCACTACCCCCCTGGGGTCACGCCATCACTTTTCTCCTGGGGGGGTCATTCCCAAACCCAAACCCCCTGGAGGTCATGCCATTCACAACCTCCGGATTTTTATGCCACTCAACATCCTGGGGAAAGGGCATTTTCCCACAACATTCTGGAGGGGCATTTTCCAATTTTAAAATTTGGGTTTGACACAACCCGCTAGAGCTCCTTTCCTCTTTCCCTTCTTCAGACCTTGGGGCCCCTCCTCAAAAACCCCTTGAAATTTTAATTTTTGATTTTCCCGTATTAAGTTGCCCAGAAAAAAATTTGTTGTACTCCCCTATTTTTGATTGCCCGGGGTTTGTGTCCCCCTCCCGTGTTTTGGGTTTGTGTGGTAATTTTTTTATTGGGGTGTTATGCCCAAAAAACCCGCACATAAGAGAAGGAGTAACTTAAATATTGCCCCCTGTGCCCTTTCCAAAACCCCGTCGAAATTGTTTTACCATTTATGATATTCCCCTCTGTTTAGACACTGCAAAAAACAATGGCATCTTTGGGATGAAAAAAAACAACCCTTTTTTCGGAAAGGGGCGTACCCCCCAAATGACCCACATTCTCTCTTTAAAAAACTCGCACCTCTCCTGCCGACGTATAATTTAAATCCCCACCCTATCGATAGTTTCTTCAGTTTTTTCAGGGCTATGGGAAAAGAACTCTTTTTCCCCGGTGAGGGCCAAATTTAATTATTTAAGTGTGAAAAGGGGGGATAAAAATAGGTGAACAAATTTAAAATTCTGAGAATATCTCTCTAAATAAGGGGTGAAAAAAAAAACGGGATTAAAATTTGATTTAAATTTAGGTTTTAAAAGGGAAAAAGGGGAAATCCTGGTTTGGAACTGCGTAGTTGATGAGGGAACGTCTGCCTTGTACGGTCCTTTAAAAATGGAAAAACCCGGGGAGCTGCAATTTTAGGTTTTAAAAAAATACACAAGGGGTAGGGGTTTTGGGTTTGGTGGGGCCCTTTTTCATGAGTTAGTTGGCTCATTTCCCAAACGTATTCCTTTGGTTTTTTCTTCAAGGTTTTTTGTTTAAAAAGAGCGTTTCCTAGTATGGGCCCCGTAGGCTTTTCGCAGGGGTTCCCTTTTCCTTTTTATGTTTTTGTTTTCTTTTTTTAAGCTCAGGTTCGCGAGCACGATTGGGGCCCCATTTAAAAAGTATTAAAAGTCCAGTGAATTTCTGTGGACACACAAGTGAAAGTTTAAAATCGTCCCAAATTGTGGAAATTTAAAATTCATTGGGACACATAGATCTCTCGTCTGTTAAATCTTTCAAATTTGGGGTTAAAAAAATATTATGCCTGTGGTCAATAAACTCGTGAAAGTCCATAGGGGAACATATTTTAAAAAAAATTTTTAAGATATCGATAAAATTAAAAAAAAATTTATGTAAAAAGTTTAAAAGGTTTTATTCGAGGGAAACAAAAAAAGGGCATCGGAAATTGGGGGCAAATTTAAAAGAAAACTGGATTCAAAAAGGGGTGAATCGAAACTTTCAAAAAATTACCTTTGGGGTTTTCCCCGACTTTAGGGTGGTACTGGTGGGTTTTTGTGGTTTTTGGAAATGGTTGTTGAGGGGGTTGGTGGCCCCGGTTTTATTTGGGGGTGAAATTTGGTTGGGAAAGTGTTTTCGGGAGTGGTTATTGGTGGTGGGATTGGTGGTTTGGTTTTGGTGGTAAAGGTGGAGGGCGTTTTCAATGGTAGTGGAGAAATGGGGGGGAAAAGAAGGTGGGAAAAAAAAAGGGGAAAATGGGGAAAGGTGGAAAAAAAGGATGGGTATTTGTGGGGAAATTGGGAAAAAGGGTGAGATAGTGGGTGAATGGGAAAAGGATGAGATTTTGGGGGAAAAGGAAGAGGATGAGGGGTAGTGGGGGAATGGAAGAGGGGTGAATTTGTGGGGGAATGGAAGAGGATGAGAAAAGTGGGGGAATGGAAAAAGGAAAGAGATAGGGGGAAATGGAAGAGGATTTAGATAGTGGGGAATGGAAGAGGGTGAGTTTGGGGGTGAATGGAAAAGGATGAGATAGTGGGGGAAAGGGAAAAAAAGGGTGAGTAGTGGGGGAATGGAAAAAGGGTGAATATTGGGGGAAAAGGAAGAGGATGAGATGTTGGGGGGGTTTGGGGAAAAGGGGTGGATTTGTGGGGGAATGGGAAAAGGATGAGATAGTGGGGGGAAAGGAAAAGGACGAGATTGTGGGGGAATGGAAGAGGAAAAGATAGTGGGGGAATGGAAGGATGAGATAGTGGGGGGGAATGGAAAAGGATGAGATAGTGGGGGGAATGGAAAAGGATGGATTTGTGGGGGGGAAAGGAAAAAGGGAAAGAGATAGTGGGGGAATGGAAAAAGGATTTAGATAGTGGGGAATTTGGGAAAAGGATGAGTTTGTGGGGGAAAAGGAAGAGGGATGAGATAGTGGGGGAAAAGGGAAAAGGGGTGAATATGGGGAATGGAAGAAGAGGGAAATGGAGTTGGGGGGGTGGCAAAAATGGACGGAGGAAAAAAGTTAGTGATTTGGGGACAGCGAAGAGAAAAAGGTGGGGAAAAAAAATGAGGGTTTGGGGGAAAAGATAGAGAGGACAGTAAGCAATGTCCGTCAAGAGGATGGGAGGACTAAAAAAACGGGACCGTATTTGGGTCTGTCTACTCCCCTTGAGTAGGGCAGTCCGAGCAGGGGGAAAAAAAAACTCCCAGGCAAGGTTTTTTATAATGGGCCCGGCACCCCCTCCAATTTGGCAGCAGCCCCCGGGCGAAGGGTAGATTTAAACATAATTTTTAAAAAAAATTGTATACACCCATAATAAAGAAACAGGAGGAAACCCCGCTTTAAAAAGCACTTTTGGGTTCAGTAATTAAAAATAAAATGGAGGGGCCCCGCCCTTTTAAAAACTTTGTTCAGTAAAAAGACTATGGGAGCCCCCCTTTTTCCGCCTTTGGGTTCCCGTAAAAAAGACCATTGGGGGAGCCCCCTTTACAGCAATTTTTTTTCAGAAATTTTTGACTACTGGGAAACCCGTTTTCAGCCTTTGCTTAAATAATAAAAACTTCTTGGGGGCCCCGCTTTAAGCACTTTTCTTTAAAAAATTTAAAAAATATGGAAAAGCCCCGCTTACAGCCTTTGGGTTAGTAAAAAAGCCACTGGAGGCCCCGCTTTTTCAGCACTTTGCTTTACAACAATTTATTCCCAATGCAGCGGTTTTTCAATTATACTAAATTTTTTCATTTATTTTAGATTCTTTCAGTAAATATATTCATCATTCCCCTTTAAGCGAAGAACAAAAAAAATTTTAAAGTAAATAAATATGTTTTTGTTATGCAGTGTTTAGGCCCCAGCATTTACATATTTAAAAATAATTTATAAATAAACTTTATCCGGCTTTTTTTTGCATTTGAGATTTAAAATTTTAAAAAAGGTTATTTTTTTTTTACCCGCTTTTTGTTTCCATAGAATTTAAATTTTTAAATATTTAACTTTCTTAAAATTTTTTTTTTAAGGCCCTTTGAGTGCTTCTGTGGGAAAAAAGGGGCATTGCTTTTAGGTCATGGTGTTTCTTTCTTTACCTTTTTTTGGAAAGAATATGAATTTTTTTTTCGCTTTGTTAGATTTGCTATGGGTTTGGGCCCCCCCCCTGCACTAAATTCTTAAAATTTCTGAAAAGTTGGTGGTTTTCTTTAGCAAGTTTTTTTATCCAGTTGGGTTTGGGCACGGTTTGTGCCCAAAAAAAAAACTGGGGCCCCAAACGTTTTATTAAAAAAAATTTTTCTTTAAAAGAGGTGAATTCATCCCCGCGTAAGATGCAAGTTGGACATTTTTTTTTTCTTTGCTTTAAACGGTTGAATGCATGAGGTATGTGCACCCCTGCCACGAGGAAATTAAAAAGATTGGGCATTTTAAGAGTCTGGGGGCAAAAAACCTATGTAAATTTTCTCCCGGTTCCCCCTTATTTTCGGGGGGAAAAAAGAAAAGCAAATAATCTTTTGAGAGCCTACAACGAGAAAGGTGTTTTGTTTTTTCTCTTTACAATGAAAAAAATATTCACAGGGGGGGCCCCCTCTAAAAGGGCAGTAACCCTTTTTTGGGGACGTTTCGCTCCTTTTTTGGAAAACTGTCAAGTCAAAAATGACAAAATGAAATTTGTTAAAAAGGCTTTCTAATAAATTGGGGAGGTTGATGTTTAATTTGTTCCAACTAGGTAGTAGGATTATTTCTTTGTATTGTTGATTGTAAATGAGGAATTATGCACTTCCCCAAAATATTGGCCTATGACTAAATATTGTCCACGTACCACATCCCAAAATTAGGATAATAAAAAAATTACGGGGGACCCCGCATCAAGGGGTCAGCTAAAGTCTAACCAAAAAGTTACTGGTATTTACTTCCCTGGAAAATAAGGCATAAATCAAACAAATTCACAAACAGTTTAGTAAAAACTGAAGTGTAATAACTTTCCCCTAAAGGTTTTTGGGCAGTGTCAGCTGGTAAATCGTGAATACAGGGAGCGACCCTGAAAATCAGGAGGTTCTTATCAAAACTGGGTGGCCTCTGGTACCCGGAGGGGGAAACCCCCGTGTAAACTTCTCATAAAAATATCGTAAATCTCCCACATAATTGTTTAAATTTTGCAAAATTTTATAAAATTTTTCAAGAGAATCAAGAAAAAAATTCCTTTATTAAAATAATTTTAATTTTTTTTAAGGGAAAAGGGAATGTTTTAAAATTTTTTGGGAAAAAATTTTAAAAATGGGGAAGAAGTGACTAACTTGACAGACTTGTGGTTAAGACAAAGAAGAACAACTATAAAAACATCTTAATAAACGGTTTGTTTAATTAAATGAATTATTAAAATTTTTCCCCAGTTTTCACTTTTTACACGTCTCTCAACCTTCACTAAAAAGCATAAAAAAATTCACCATCACAGATACAAAACAAAAAATCTCGGTGATGAAAATAAAAACGTAAATTTGGATGATTCATCCCAATGCAAAATTTTGGTGGGGGGCGGGAAAAACCCCGGCCAGTACGGGCTGTGTGTTAAAGGCTACCATTTTTGTTATTACATAAGAAATAAGAAAGGAAAGGAAAATGCAGGAGGCCCGCTGGCCCATTTTCTTTGGCAGGCCCTTTTTTAAATTCATCCCACCAAAAAAACAAATTTTCCCAACCCAATTTTTTTAAAGGCCCCCCCAAGAAATTTAAACCCCTTTATGTGAAAGTCCCCTAATCCAAACCCTCCCAAAATCATGTACTTATCCAAAAACCCAAATTTTGAAACTACCCAAAGTCCCCGCCTCAATAACCCAAAAAAAGGGAGACTGTTCCACTCCTTTAATTCCCTATTTCCAAACCCAAAACTTTTTTTAGTCCTTTCTAAAATAAAACTTATCTAATTTAAAAACCATTTCTGGGGGGTTCTCCTTGGGGGGGAGAAACCCCCCAAACCTTTAATTTTCCCCTTTTTAATACCTAACTTCCACTTATTTTAAAATTTGAAACTTCTACCCTCATTCTTCGTAAACAATGAAAAGTAACTTTAAAAGTCTTCAATCTTTCTTTATAAGGAAATTTCTAATGCTTTGTATTAATTTAGTCCCTTTCCCACCTGAAAGTTTTTTAACGAATTTTTGTCCATTTTGGTTTTTATGGGGGACCAGAACTGAACTGCATTAATCAAGGGGAGGCCTTACTAATGATGCAGTGTGTACCACGTGGTGGGTGTACCACTGTGGTGCAGTGTGTACCCTGTGGTGCAGGTGTTCACTGGGTCGTGTGACCACTGTGGTGGCAGTGTGTACCACTGTGGTGCAGTGTGTACCACTGGGGTTTGCAGTGTGTACCACTGTGGTGCAATGTGTACCACTGGGGTGCAGTGTGTACCACTGGGGTTTGCAGTGTGTACCACTGTGGTGCAGATGTATCACTGTGGTGCAGTGTGTACCACTGTGAGCAGTGTGTACCACTGTGGTGCAGTGTGTACCACTGTGGTGCAGTGTGTACCACTGTGGTGCAGTGTGTACCACTTGGTGCAGTGTGAAACCACTGTGGTGCAGTGTGTATCACTGTTGGTGCAGTGTGTACCACTGTGGTGCAGTGTTTTCCCAAACTGTGGTGCAGTGTGTACCACTGTGGTACAGTGTGTACCACTGTGGTGCAGTGTGTATCACTGTGGTGCAGTGTGTATCACTGTGGTACAGTGTGTACCACTGTGGTGCAGTGTGTATCACTGTGGTACAGTGTGTACCACCGCTGTGACTGTCATAATCGCTACTGCCACCTCCGGTTCCTGCACTACTATTTTATTAATTTGGGTTGCTTATTGTTAACCGTTCATCCTGGTATAGTTCTGAATAGATATTTGGAATACCTTTTTTTCAATATATCCCATCATAATATCTAGCTGAATCACATATTTACAAAGTTCTTATAAGGCAGGTTCCTGAATCACTTTGTTGCATCTCTTGCTGTATCTTCATGTCAGTGTTTCGAGATATTAATTCGTATTGCACTGCATAATGTTCTTCCTGTTTAAGAGTAATAATTCCACTCAATATCTCACAGGAGGTCATGCCACTCACTACCTCCTGGAGGTCATGCCACTCACTACCTCCTGGAGGTCATGCCACTCACTACCTCCTGGATGTCATGCCACTCACTACCTCCTGGAGGTCATGCCACTCACTACCTCCTGGAGGTCATGCCACTCACTTCCTCCTTGAGGTCATGCCACTCACTACCTCCTGGAGGTCATGCCACTCACTACCTCCTGGAGGTCATGCCACTCACTACCTCTGGAGGTCATGCCACTCACTACCTCCTGGAGATCATGCCACTCACTACCTCCTGGAGGTCATGCCACTCACTATCTCCTGGAGGTCACGCCACTCATTACCTCCTGGAGGTCATGCCACTCTCTACCTCCTGGAGATCATGCCACTCACTACCTCCTGGAGGTCATGCCACTCACTACCTCCTGGAGGTCATGCCACTCACTACCTCCTGGAGATCATGCCACTCACTACCTCCTGGTGGTCATGCCACTCATTACCTCCTGGAGGTCATGCCACTCACTACCTCCTGGAGGTCATGCCACTCACAACCTTCTGGAGGTCATGCCACTCACTACCTCCTGGAGGTCATGCCACTCACTACCTCCAGGAGGTCATGCCACTCACTACCTCCTGGAGGTCATGCCACTCACTACCTCCTGGAGGTCATGCCACTCACTTCCTCCTGGAGGTCATGCCACTCACTACCTCCTGGAGGTCATGCCACTCACTACCTCCTGGAGGTCATGCCACTCACTACCTCTTGGAGGTCATGCCACTCACAACCTCCTGGAGGTCATGCCACTCACTAACTCCTGGAGGTCATGCCACTCACAAACCTCCTGGAGGTCATGCCACTCACAAACCTTCTTGAGGCCCATGCCACTCACTACCTCCTGGAGGTCATGCCACTCACTACCTCCTGGAGGTCATGCCACTCACAAACTCTCTTGGAGGTCATGCCACTCACTACCTCCGGGAGATCATGCCACTCACTACCTCCTGAGGTCATGCCATTCACTACCTCCTGGAGGTCACGCCACTCACTACCTCCTGGAGGTCATGCCACCTCAAACCTCCTGGAGATCATGCCACTCACTACTTTCCTGGAGGTCATGCCACTCACTACCTCCTGGAGGTCATGCCACTCACTACCTCCTGGAGGTCATGTCACTCACTACCTCCTGGAGGTCATGCCACTCACTACCTCCTGGAGATTATGCCACTCACTACCTCCTGGAGGTCATGGCCACTCATTTCCCTCCTGGAGGTCATGCCACTCACTACCTCCTGGAGGTCATGCCACTCAAACCCCGGGAGGTCATGCCACTCACTACCTCCTGGAGGTCATGCCACTCACTACCTCCTGGAGGTCATGCCACTCACTACCTCCTGGAGGTCATGCCACTCACTACCTTTTGGAGGTCATGCCACTCACTACCTCCTGGAGGTCATGCCACTCACTACCTCCTGGAGGCATACCCCCTCACAAACCTCCGGGAGGTCATGCCACTCACAACCTCCTGGAGGTCATGCCACTCACTACCTCCTGGAGGTCATGCCACTCACTACCTCCTGGAGGTCATGCCACTCACTACCTCCTGGAGGTCATGCCACTCACTAAATCCTGGAGGTCATGCCACTCACTACCTCCTGGTGGTCATGCCACATCACTACCCCCCTTTGGAGGTCATGCCACTCACTACCTCCTGGAGGTCATGCCACCCCACTACCCCCCTGGAGGTCATGCCACTCACTACCTCCTGGAGGTCAGCCACTCACTACCCTCCTGGGGTCATGCCACTAAACTATCTCCTGGAGGTCATGCCACTCACTACCTCCGGAGGTCATGCCACTCACTACCTCCTGGAGGTCATGCCCACTCACTACCTCCGGGTGGTCATGCCATTTAACTACCTCCTGGGGGCCCATGCCACTCACTACCTCCTGGGTCAGCCACTCACTACCTCCTGGAGGTCATGCCACTCACTACCTCCTGGAGGTCATGCCACTCACTACCTCCTGGAGGTCATGCCACTCACTACCTCCTGGAGGTCATGCCACTCACTACCTCCTGGAGGTCATGCCACTCACTACCTCCTGGAGGTCACGCCACTCACTATCTCCTGGAGGTCATTCCACTCAACCTCCTGGAGGTCATGCCATTCACAACCTCCTGGATTTCATGCCACTCAACATCCTGAAGGTCATGCCACTCACAACATTCTGGAGGTCATGCCACATTCAAAATTCTGGAGTTTAGACACAACCTGCTAGAGCTCATGCCTCTTTCATTCTTCAGATCATGCCACTCCTCAAACCCTTAGATTTAATTTAGTTTCCATGTATTAAGTTGCTAGAAAAATTAGTGTGTACTCCCCTATTTGTGATTGCAGGGGTCGTGTCCCAGCTCCTGTGTGTGTTTGTGTGTGTATGTTTGTATGTGTGTGTATGCACAAATAACCCGCACATAAGAGAGAGGAGTAACTTAACTATTGCCCATGTGTCTTACCAACCTGTCGATATTGTATACCATTTATGATATTCACTCTGTCAGACACTGCAACACAATGGCATCTTGGTACTGAAGAGAAAACACCTTGGATCTGAGAGGGACGTGACCTCCCAGTGACTACATTCTCTCTTCAACACTCTGCACCTCTCCTGCCGACAGTATATAAGTCTCCACCCTATCGCTAGTTTCTTCAGATTGTTTCAGACTATGGAACAGAACTCTTTTCCAGGCTGAGGGACAGATTGAATTATTTAAGTGTGAGAGGGGCATAAACATAGGTGATACAAATAAAGTTCTGAGAATATCTCTCTAAATAATGGATGAAATAACGGATTAAAATTAGATAAGTTTAGGTTTAGAAAGGATACAGGAAGTCCTGGTTTGGAGACTGCGTAGTTGATGAGTGGAACAGTCTGCCTAGTACGGTCCTTAAAGCTGAAACCATGGGTAGCTGCACATATAGGTTGAATAAATACACAAGGGATAGGGGTTGGATTTGAGTGGGACTTGTACATGAGTTAGTTGGCTCATCCAAGCGTATTCTTTGGGTACTTCAAGGTTTGTGTTTAAAAAGAGCGTGCCTAGTATGGGCCAGTAGGCTTGTCGCAGTGTTCTTGCATTCTTATGTTATGTTTTCATGTTCTTAAGCTCAGGTTCAGCGAGCACGAGTTGTGCCTCATTAAAATGTATTAAATGTCCAGTTGAATTTCTGTGTGACACACAAGTGATGTTTAACTCGTCCAAGTTGTGGAAATTCAACATTCATTCAGGTGGACACATAGATCTCTCGTCTGTTACTCTTACATATTAGGTAGAAATATTATGCCTGTGGTCAATAACTCGTGAAAGTCCAGTAGGGAGACATATTTTAAAAAGTTCTAAGATATCGATACTACATTATGTAAAAAGTTAAGGTTTGATTCGAGGGAATCAAAAAGAAGACATCGGAAATGGAGGCAAATAAATGATAACTGGATTCAGAATAGGCGTGAATCGAAACATTTCAAAAGATTACCTGGTGGTTGCTGACGTCAGGGTGGTACTGGTTGTTGTTGTGGTTGTGGAACTGGTTGTTGTAGTGGTTGGTGCCTGGTTGTTATGGTGGTGAAATGGTGAACGTGTGTCGGTAGTGGTTATTGGTGGTGGTATTGGTGGTGGTTGCTGGTGGTAAAGGTGGAGGTCGTTGCTACTGGTAGTGGAGAAGTTGGGGAGGAGAGAAGGTGGGAAAAAAGAGGAAGATGGGGAAAGGTGGAAAAAGAGGATGAGATAGTGGGGAATGGAAAAGGATGAGATAGTGGGGAATGGAAGAGGATGAGATAGTGGGGGAATGGAAGAGGATGAGATAGTGGGGGAATGGAAGAGGATGAGATTTGTGGGGGAATGGAAGAGGATGAGATAGTGGGAATGGAAGAGGATGAGATAGGGGGAAATGGAAGAGGATGAGATAGTGGGGAATGGAAGAGGATGAGATAGTGGGGTGAATGGAAGAGGATGAGATAGTGGGGGAAAGGAAGAGGATGAGATAGTGGGGGAATGGAAGAGGATGAGATAGTGGGGGAATGGAAGAGGATGAGATAGTGGGGAATGGAAGAGGATGAGATAGTGGGGGAATGGAAGAGGATGAGATAGTGGGGGAATGGAAGAGGATGAGATAGTGGGGGAATGGAAGAGGATGAGATAGTGGGGGAATGGAAAGAGGATGAGATAGTGGGGGAATGGAAGAGGATGAGATAGTGGGGGAATGGAAGAGGATGAGATAGTGGGGAATGGAAGAGGATGAGATAGTGGGGAATGGAAGAGGATGAGATAGTGGGGAATGGAAGAGGATGAGATAGTGGGGAATGGAAGAGGATGAGATAGTGGGGAATGGAAGAGGATGAGATAGTGGGGAATGGAAGAAGAGGAACTGGAGTTGGAGGGTGGCAAAAATGGAGCGGAGGAAAATGTTAGTGATGGAGACAGCGAAGAGAGAAGGTAGGGAAAAGATGAGGGTTGGGGAAGAGATAGAGAGGACAGTAAGCAATGTCAGTCACAGAGGATGGGAGGACTAACAAACGAGACAGTCATAGTGGATCTGTCTACTCCCTGAGTAGACAGTCAGAGCAGGTGAGAAAACTCCCAGACAAGGTCATTATAATGGACCAGGCGACCCCCTCCACTTTGGCAGCAGCTCAGGGCGAGATAGATCAAACATAATTTAAAAAATATTGTATACACACCAGTAATAAAGACTACAGGAAGCCCCGCTTACACACTTGCTTCAGTAAAAAAAGATACTGGAGAGCCCCGCTTTACAGCACTTTGCTTCAGTAATAAAGACTACTGGAGAGCCCCGCTTTACAGCACTTTGCTTCAGTAATAAAGACCATTGGAGAGCCCCGCTTTACAGCATTTTGCTTCAGTAATAAAGACTACTGGAGAACCCCGCTTTACAGCACTTTGCTTCAGTAATAAAGACTACTGGAGAGCCCCGCTTTACAGCACTTTGCTTCAGTAATAAAGACTACTGGAGAGCCCCGCTTTACAGCACTTTGCTTCAGTAATAAAGACCACTGGAGAGCCCCGCTTTACAGCACTTTGCTTTACAACAATTCTCTAATGCAGCGGTTTTCAATTATACTCATTCTTCATTTATTCAGACTTCTTCAGTAAATATATTCATCATTCACTATAAGCGAAGAACAAAAATATTTTAAAGTAAGTAATATATGTTCTGTATATGCAGTGTTTAGGCCTAGCTATATTACATATTTAATATATGATAATATAAACATGTTATCAGGCTTTTATATGCATTTGAGATTAAATTTAAGAAAGGTTATTTTCACTTTACAGCTTTTCGTTTCCATAGATTAATTTTATAAATATTTAACTTGATCTTATTCTATTTTTTAAGGCGCCTTTGAGTGCTTCTGTGAATAATAGACATTGCTTTTATGGTCATGGTGTTTCTTCTCTTACCTTTTCTTTGTATAGAATTATGAATTTTTTTGCGCTAGTTAGATTTGCTCATGTGCTTCTGCACTAAATTCTTAATTACTGAAGAGTTGGTGGTTACTTTAGCAAGTTTATTATCCAGTAGGCTGGACACGTTAGCTGCCACAATACTGGCCCCAAAACGATGTATCTAAAAAATTTTGCTTTAACGAGGTCGAATTCAGTCCAGCGTAAGATGCAAGTTGGACATTTTTTTTTGCATTATTGCGTAAGCGAGTTGAATGCATGAGGTATGTGCACTCTGCCACGAGGAATTATCGATTGGACATTCTAAGAGTCTGGAGCAAAAGCCTATGTAAACTTCTCTCCTGGTCCCATTATTGCGGGAGTAGAAATGCAACTAATCATCTTTGAGCAGCACTACATCGAGAATGGAAGTTCGTTGTTCTCCTTCACAATGAACATAATATTCACAGGTGGCCCTCTCTAAGGACAGTAACTTTTGTGACGACGTTTCGCTCCTTCTTGGAAAACTGTCAAGTCAAATGTGACAAACTGAAATATCGTCATAAGGCTCTTCTACTAAGTGAGAGGTTAGATGTGAATTTGTTCCAACTACGGTAGTAGGATTATGCTTTGTGATTGTTGATTGTACTGAGGATATTATGCACTTCAAGACTATTGGCACTATGACTAAATATTGTCCACGTACCACATCCAAGTTAGGATACATAAACAAATTAGCGAGGACTGCATCAAGGAGTCAGCTAATGTCTAATCCAAAAAGTTACTGGTATTTACTTCCCTGGAAACTAAGGCATAACTCAATCAAATTCACAAACAGTTCAGTAACACTGAAGTGTCAATAACTTTCTCTAGACGGTTATGGGCAGTGTCAGCTGGTACATCTGTGAATACAGCAGCGACCCTGAAACTCAGGAGGTTCTTATCACACTGAGTGACCTCTGGTAGCAAGGAGGTCACCTCCCGTGTACACGTTCTCATAAGCATATCTGTACTCTCCCACATAATTGTTTAAATTAAGCAAAACTGTATAAGAATTACAAGAGAATCAAGAAAATTCTTGATTATATAATTTAACTTTTCTTAAGGAAATGGAATGTGTTAAATTCTTTGGGAAAAGATGTAAAAATGTGAAGAAGTGACTAACTTGACAGACTTGTGGTTAAGACAAAGAAGAACAACTTATAAATCATCTTAATAAACGGTTAGTTTAATTAGAATGAATTATTAAATTCTTCTCTCAGTTTTCACATATACACGTCTCTCAACTCTTCACTAATAGCATAAAAATATTCACCATCACAGATACAAAACAAAAACTCTCGGTGATGAAAATAAAAACTGTAAATTTGGATGATTCGATCTACTGACAAGAATTTTGGTGGTGGCTGCCACAACCTGGCCAGTACGACTGTGTGTTAATGTCTACCATACTGTTATGTACATAAGAACATAAGAAAGGAGGAACACTGCAGGAGGCCTGCTGGCCCATACTAGGCAGGCCCTTTACAATTCATCCCACCAACAAAACATTTGCCCAACCCAATTTTCAATGCCACCCAAGAAATAAGCTCTGATGTGAAAGTCCCACTCAAATCCAACCCCTCCCACTCATGTACTTATCCAACCTAAATTTGAAACTACCCAAAGTCCCAGCCTCAATAACCCAACTAGGTAGACTGTTCCACTCATCAACTACCCTATTTCCAAACCAATACTTTCTTATGTCCTTTCTAAATCAAAACTTATCTAATTTAAATCCATTACTGCGGGTTCTCTCTTGGAGAGACATCCTCAAGACCTTAATATCCCCTTTATTAATACCTATCTTCCACTTATACACTTCGATCAGGTCTACCCTCATTCTTCGTCTAACAAGTGAATGTAACTTAAGAGTCTTCAATCTTTCTTCATAAGGAAGATTTCTAATGCTATGTATTAATTTAGTCATCCTACGCTGAATGTTTTCTAACGAATTTATGTCCATTTTGTAATATGGAGACCAGAACTGAACTGCATAATCTAGGCGAGGCCTTACTAATGATGTATAAAACTGCAGTATGACCTCTGGACTTCTGTTGCTTACACTTCTTGATATAAATCCCAGTAATCTATTTGCCTTATTACGTACACTTAGGCATTGCTGTCTTGGTTTAAGGTTGCTGATCACCATAACCCCCAAGTCCTTTTCGCAATCTGTATGGCTAAGTTCTACATCATTTAACTTATAAGTACTAGGGTTATGGGCACTCCCAAGCTTCAGAACCTTGCATTTATCTACATTGAACTGCATCTGCCACTTTTCTGACCAAGAATAGAGTTTGTTTAAATCCTCCTGAAGTTCCATAACATCTACGTTTGAATCAATTATCCTACCTGTCTTTGCGTCATCGGCGAATTTGCTCATATCACTAGTAATTCCCTCATCAAGATCATTGATATATATTATAAACAACAACGGAACGCCACTTGTTACAGATCCCCACTCGGATTTAACCCCATTTATGGACACTCTCTGCTTCCTGTCAGTGAGCCATGACTCGATCCACGAGAGCACTTTTCCCCTAATGCCATGAGCTGCCACTTTCTTTAACAGTCTATGGTGCCTTACTAAAATCTAAGTAAATAATATCAAATTCTTTATTGTGGTCAACAGCCTCAAAAGCTTTACTAAAGAAAGTTAATAAATTAGTTAGACAAGACCGGCCTCTTGTGAATCCATGCTGAGTATCATTAATCAAGCTATGCTTATCGAGATGGCTTCTTATAATCTCAGCTATAATTGACTCTAGTAATTTGCCTACAATTGAGGTCAGGCTTATTGGGCGGTAATTTGACGGTAACGACTTGTCCCCTGTTTTAAAAATAGGAATTACATTAGCCATCTTCCACATATCAGACACTACACCTGTTTGAAGAGATAAATTAAAAATATTAGTTAATGGTTCACAGAGTTCCATTTTGCATTCCTTAAGAACCCTTGAAAAAACCTCATCAGGACCCGGCGACTTATTTTGCTTCAGTCTGTCTATCTGCTTCACAACCATTTCACTAGTGACTGTGATGTTACATAATTTATCTTCTTCTAGCCCACTATAAAAAATAATTACTGGAATATTGTTAGTGTCTTCCTGTGTAAAAACTGAGAGAAAATAATTATTAAAAATCGAGCACATTTCATTCTCTTTGTCAGTAAGGTGCCCATAGTTATTTTTAAGGGGACCTATCTTATCTCTTACTTTTGTTCTATAGACCTGGAAAAAACTTTTTGGGTTAGTTTTAGAATCCCTAGCAACTTTAATTTCATAGTCCCTTTTAGCTTTTCTTATCCCCTTTTTAATGTCCCTCTTAATGTCAATATTCTGATTCATAAGATGACCCTCACCTCTTTTGATACGCCTATAAATTCCTGTGATGTATCAGTGTAAACATATATTACATACAGAATGTTGTGGTGCACTATGTTCCAAAGATATATGGTACGAAGAAAGTAAATAATGAAAAAGACACAACTATGACCACACCCATCAATGACCACACTCATCTATGACCACACCCATCTATGACCACTCCCATCTATGACCACACCCATCTATGACCACACCCAACTATGACCACATCCATCTATGACCACACCCATCTATGACCACACCCATCTATGACCACACCCATCTATGACCACACCCATCTATGACTACACCCATCTATGACCACACCCATCTGTGACCACACCCATCTGTGACCACACCCATCTGTGACCACACTCATCTATGACCAAACCCAATTATGACCATAGCCAACTATGACCACACATAACAATGACCATACCCAACTATGACCACATCCATCTATGACCACACCCAATTATGACCATAGCCAACTATGACCACACATAACAATGACCATACCCATCTGTGACCATACCCATCTATGGCCATACCCATCTATGACCATACCCATCTATGGCCATACCCAACTATGACCATACCCAACTATGACCATACCCAACTATGACCATACCCAACTATGACTATACCCAACTATGACCATACCCAACTATGACCATACCCAACTATGAACACACCCAACTATGACCACACGTAACTATGAACACACCCAACTATGACCACACGTAACTATGACCATACCCAACTATGACCACACATAACTATGACCATACCCAACTATGACCACACTCAACTATTACCTTAATTATGACCATACCTAAGTATGACTACACGTAACTATGGCCTCATCAATGACCACACCTAACTATGACCTCACCTATGACCACACCTGACTATGACTTCACCTATGACCTCGCATAACTATGACCTCAACTATGATCACACCTATGAAAACACCAGACTATGACGTCACTTATCTATGACCTCACCTGTGACTACACCTATAACCACACCTCATCTTCTGACGACTACTTCTGACTGTGACCACACCTGACTAGACCAGTTAAAAAAGCCCAAGTTTGCACCTCGCAAGATCACCGGAAGGGGCCAGAAACAGCTAACTTTGGGGATGCAAGTTTGGGGAAGTGAGGGAGTTCACCTGAGGGAACACAGATGGAACTAATGAAAGCACCAAAAAAAATGGAAGTGGGGAGTGTGGAAGGGTTGACACCCGGGGACCCATGGATGGGGACCTGGAGACATGATCCAAATGAAAATCCGAGAGAAGGACCTTAGGGAAACACCAAGATGGTAGAGAGTGCAGGGGGGGGGGGAAGCCTAAAGACGAACCACTGGCCTTCACGTGGCAGGGTCTGGTAACTCAGGGATAACTAAACCTGAGGCTGACAGTGGTCACAAACTTTTCTGGTAATTAATGGATGTAATTAATAGGGATGTAAGAAAGCATTTTTTTTTTGAATCTCAGGTTGAGTAATGAAATGGAAGAGAGACAGCTTCAAAAGTAAATATGATATGGTGTAAGTGGCCAAGAATCAGTGATGCCAATCCCAGTATTCTAGGAGGCAAGGCCAGGAGCTGAGTCATGACCCCTGCAAATACAATTCGATTCAGTGATGAAGATAACAGGATTATTGAGTAGTTAACAGGGTGAGAGAGACGACAGCAGGGTGAGATGACAAGTACTTTAGGTATATTTGAGGTAGTCAAGAGTAGCCAGTGAGATGATGGCAGAGTGAGAGTAAACGTAGTTTTTTGGTGTCTCCTGAGATGGTAAATTATATTTTCTAGCTGATGAGACGAGGACATTTTTTGAGATAAATGAAGATTTGAAAAAGATGCTAAGAGAGAAAGAGAGATTTGTTTAATTATTTAATTATTATTTCTGGTTTCCCTTCAGCATTATTTAGCCGCTGTATTTCACTTATCTTGTTTCCACATTCTTAAATCTCTTACTAGCGTCTTCTTGTAAATATTGTAACTATTGTAACCAAGTGACTCCAGCTAATAAACCCATTATAACTTACAGTGACGATAGGAAACTTTTAAAACCGCCGAGGCTACTGAAGAATTTTACAATAATTATTTCTGAATATTTTTTTAGCATCTTTTCGTTAGTGAAGAGAATCTTGAGTGTCAACCTTCGTCTCTGATACAGTTCACAACACTCAAACATTATATCAGAAAGAATTGCAAAATATTTTTTCAAGTAAATTAAGCAGTAGGTGCAGTCAATGTGTATGATAGAATTGAGATTGAGTTTAGAAAACGATGGAGTCATCACACTAGGCTGGTCGAGAATAAACCTTCGCAGATGTGTCTTTATCTCTAGACATACTAGTCCACCTCTTTAAATACTTTAAATTAGTTTGTGTCTCTCCATTATCTGAACTAATATTGTATAGATAAATAAGTGAAGATGGGAGTGAAACATAGGGATCCTGGGAGACACTGATGTGAAAGATATAGCAGGAAAGTTTAGAGTTCCTGGAACCTTTATCATACATAAACATTACAGGAATATAAAAGAACAACAAATAAATGCATAAGGTAGATTAACACACATTACGGTACAGTAAGATGCAAAAAAATATACAGTGACATATAACAAAAGTTTAGCAACATACAAACAACAGAGCAGTAACATGCAAAAGCTGAACTGTAACACGTAAAACGGTATAGAAAATACATATGAAAAAACTGAGTAAGACACAAGAAAAGTACACTAACATACGGAACATACATGTGGAACAATCAGCTGCTTCGCAAAATGTAACATACGTTGCATTTTGACCATATAAACAGTTCACACTGGTTAAAACCATTGACCTCAGATCACAAGAGTATCTGTGACTTCTTGTATATCGCAATTCAAACATTGCAGCAGGCAGGTGATAACAATCTATCAAAGATAATGAAGGACGGATCCAATGAAGTTATATCAGAAAAGAATTAATAAAAAGTCAGGTTTTAGCGTGATGTTGCCTCTTCAATATATTTGTGACATCACCTTCGCTACTCTGTTGGATATCACTCTCTTAATTATGTTTATTATACAACAACTTCTTCACTAGGGTTTACGGCACACTCACCCTATTCTTTATAATTTTAGACGCATACTATGTGTGTGGGTCATCACCCTCTTCACTATCTTTACCTAATAAATTGCACTGTTAATACAATCTACTATTTATCACTAAGAAAAGACGTGTGAACATCATGAGAGCAACCGTCGGAGTCTTAATTCTTCTTAGATCCAGGTTACAAATTCATCAATCTTCCTTTCACAGCTTTTTCCTACATTCGTCTGATTTTTTTTAAGTGTCTTATAATTGACTTTTTTATACGTCAGAGAGGAAAGCTAACTCGTGTACACTGTCTTTGTCTGTATTTAGCGTTTGGCTCTCACCACTCTTTTTCTACTAGCTATTAATGTTTTGGCCTCTGTTCTAACATCTGATATTTAGTCATCACTTTATGACTTTGCTATAGCTTGTGCAGGCGCTAACTGCCACCTAGCAGCAGTCTCTCACCAAAATGCTAGCGACCAATGAGCCAGTACTCATCAGTTTAAATGCACCAGATTATATTACTAGATGTTGTGTTGTCTCTAATACTCCGTTATACCTGTAAGATTCCAGTATCCCCGAACGTGTTACAGTCAGATTTCTCGGTGTTCTGTTTGGTCGCCAGTTGTCCTGGAAACTTGAGATTACCTCCCCAAAAACAACTTGCCATAGCCGACTGAACCTCTTTAAAACTCTCGCTAATCTTTCATGGGGGAACAGATCGTCGAACTCTCCTTCGACTTCATTCAGCCCTAATTTTATCGAAACAAGATAATGGCAAACAAATATATTCTATGGCTTCTCCCATAACTCTTTTTAAACTTGCTTTTCGTTCTTTCCCTGTTGAGAGCCTATATACAGAGGCGAATGTTCCATCTTTGAACGATCGGCGTTATGCCCATTGCCTCCATTAGTTTTGTTTCCTCTCATGACCCTCACGATCCTTCTACATACAGGATAGTAGTGGACGTTAGTAGAGGTCCATTATTTGTTCGTCGCCCCTGTTTACTCCGTCTCTCTTTTCTTCGTCTACATTCACTCTTGACTTGTCTTCAGTTGCTCCCTTCATATGTTCATCTAGCATCTAACTTTTCTCTTTTCTGTTGGGAGGTTCCGACAGCTGGAGTCTGTTCTTCCCCACTGCCGTGGGCGAAAGCTCAAATGTCTTAAGTTCTTATTCCTTTTTCTCTACCACTTCCTGTCTAATTTTCAGGCCATTACAGTTTACACTGATAGTTATAAATCCCATGACGGCGTCGGGTTTGTAGTAGTGTACCAGGACAGTGTTGTGCGAGGTCATTTATTAGACTCGGATAGCATTATCACAGCTGAGTTGTATGCAGTTCTCACAGCGATTATACGTAATGCGTATAGACCTACCTTTAGTGCTTTGCAGTTATCAAAAAAATAAACTCATCCCAGTTCTCCGCATTTCTGA
>NC_069416.1:17806735-17853212 GCF_026875155.1 Cherax quadricarinatus | reverse complement strand
GATGGGGCGTCACGAGTGGTGTTCCACAAGGGTCAGTGTTGGGCCCTTTGTTGTTCACAATTTGTATAATCAACATTGAGGAAGGTATAAATAGGGACATAAGCAAATTTCCTGATGACACATTAGAGCACTTCAGGAAGATTTGAATAGACTGATGCAGTGGTCAGAGAAGTGGCAGATGTAGTTTAATATAGACAAATGCAAAGTTCTAAACAATGGACAAGAAAATAACCATGCCACGTATAAACTAAATAATGTAGATATTAATAATACCGATTGCAAAAAGGATTTGGGAGTTCTGGTTACCTGTAATCTAAAACCAAGACAATAGTCCATAAGTGTTCGCAATAAAGCAAACACAATCCATGGCTTCATGTCAAGGAGCATAAATAATAGGAGTCCTCAGGTTGTTCTTCAACTCTATATATCTTCGGTTAGGCCTTATTTAGATTATGCTGCAGTACTGGTCACCGTATTACAGAATGGATATAAATGCACTGGAAAACGTACAAAGGAGGATGACAAAGTTGATCCCATGTATCAGAAATCTTCCCTATGAGGATAGACTGAGGGCCCTGAATCTGCACTCTCTTGAAAAACGTAGAATTGGGGGGATATGATTGAGGTGTATAAATGGAAAACAGAAATAAATAAAGGGAATGTAGATAGCCTGCTAAAAATTTTCAGCCAAGACAGGACTCGCAGCAATGGTTTTAAGTTCAAAAAATTCATATTTAGGAAGGATATAGGAAAGCACTGTTTTGGTATTAGAGTTGTGGATGAGTGGAACAAACTCCTGAGTACCGTCATAGAAGCTAACACGTTGCGTAGTTTTAAAAATAGGCTGGATAAATACATGAGTGGGTGTGACTTGCTTGTGCTAATACGTCTGATTCTGTGCTCTTTCCTTAAGTGGATGTAACCTGACCTGACTAGGTGGGTCATTGGCTTAAGCCGTGAGGTGACTTGGACTTGCCTCGCAGGTCCAAGCCAGTAAGCCTGCTGCAATGTTCCTTCTTTATGTTCTTATTCCATGTTTTAATTGAAAAAAAAACAGCGAACATTCACTAGTTGTAGTCAGCTTATGTATTTGTGATTTGCCGTTATTCTATAAATAAATATCATAAAATCCTTATGATTTTTTATCAGCTGTTCTGTTCATAGTTATCCATATGTAAAATGAAGCCAAGGTATTGACGGGTACCAAATAGGACTGGTGTTGGTTGTGATTTCTACACTGGCGAAAGGGGTTGTGAGGACGTATTGGGGGTCTGTAGTCGTAGAAACGTTAAGAACTCCTGACTACGGCGTCAGCAGCACACGCCAGATGTTCACAAAAATGTCTGTAGTAGTGAAAGCTCAGATCAGATCAGATCTGATCAGAGGACTCACAGGTAAGGACCCACGAGGGGCGAGGGGCAAGTGGGGACAGTGCGAAGAATAGACGGTGAGAGGAATGTCTTGAGTCGAGGAGAGGAGTCAGGACTAGACCCAACAGCTAAGATGCTCAGAAATAAGCTTACGATAACAGTATACTGTTACAATAACTCGCAGTATAAGAGAGGTATCTTTGCATCGTCTAACCCAAGACACCTGTACCTTAATGCGCATGACAGGAATAGTGAGGCATAAGCTTCTAATGAACCAAATCAAATAAGGTATTCACAAGTTATCTCGTGGTTACTAATAGCCAGTTTCTTCAATAAAATTGGGAAATCAGAACATGCACAGCCCAAAACTAATTAAAAATTGCGAATAAGGAATTGCTTTTCGCAGCCAAACTCTGAGTAACCTATATCTTAAGCTACATCAACACACTAACTTTGAAGTCCCTCAAGAAACGGTGAAGGGTTGTAGCCATGCTGATGCGGCACTCGGAAATTGTTGCATGAAATTCTGAAATCCAGCACTTCATTTTCACCCGTTTTTTTTTAAAAAAAAAAAAAAAAAAATGGAGTTTACCCAGATCACTATGAATCCAAACTTTTCTGAAAGTATGACTGACCAGGCTTGCGAGTAAGTAAATAAGTAGGAGAGTAAGCCAGTAATTTTTATATAGACTCGGAGCACATACTAATATTTTTTTTTTACATTGGTCGTGAGGACAATCCGATATTACCTGCATAGAAAAGCCGCATAACGTAGATATATTCTCGGCGAATACACAGTGACACAAATTAGAACACAACTCAACATTAAAATACGAAAAAATGTCATATAACAATACAGTAGGAGAAAATGCTTATGCACATCTTGGAACACACATATACATGCATGAACACACACACACACAACACCCCACACACACACACACACACACACACACACACACACACACACACACACACACACCGCCAAATGCAATGTCACGAAGATCGGGGAAGGGCAAAGAAGACCACAGACAGAGTATAGGATAAGTGGCCAAAGACTTAAACTTCACTCAAGGAAAAGGATCAAGGGTTGAGTATAATACCGATCACATCTCCTGAGGAGCACATAAAGCAGACAACTGCTGCAGCACACTTGCGCCTGGCAAATATGAGAATAGCCTTCCAAATACCTCATTAAAGAAATGTTCAAGAGTCGTACACCGTGTACGTCAGGCCCATACTGGAGTATGCAGCACCAGTGTGAAACCCACACCCACGTCAAGCAAGTCAGGAAATTGAGAAAGTTCAAAGATTTGCAACAAGGCTAAATTCCAGAGCTAAGGAGAATGTCCTACGAAGAAAGGTTAAGGGAAATCAACCTGATACACATAGAGGACAGGGAGAGTTAGGGAGAGATATAACACAAAATACTGCGAGGAATTGATAAGGTGGACAGAGACAGGATTTTCCGGAGAGGAACACAGAAACAATGGGTCACAATTGGAAGTTGAAGGTTCAGATGAGTCAAAGAGATATTAGGAAATATTTCTTTAGTCATAGAGTTGTCAGGAAGTGGAATAGTCTGCCACGTAATGTATGGAAAGCAAGAACCATACATAGTTTTAAGACGAGTATGACAAGCTCATGGAGCAGGAAGAGAGAGAGGACCTGGTAGCGATCAGTGAAGAGGAAGGACCAAGGAGGTATGTATCGACCCCTGCACTCACAAATAGGTGTGTACAAATAGGCGCGTACAAACTTTCATCAGAATCACACATCACACTGACGCTCAAATAGGACTCGCCTCTCACCAGATATCAGCTCAGGTATATCTAGTATATCATACCTATGATAACAAATTACCTCGGCATGGCCTCTGGTGACGTTGTATATCAAGTTTAACCAATAGCGAGAGTTTAATAGGCGTATATCCTATGAATAATCTAAGGATAATCTATGTACAACTAGTGAATGATTCATTCACGATTAGTTGGTAGTACGTGCCTAGGCATGAGTATGTAGGGATCATTGGATCAGATGTATACTGCTGTTGTATGATCATTCCATTCGCTATATACGTCTCAGACACGACCTCGGCATGTTGTTCCCTCCCAGGACTTGCCATCAATCGGTGAAAGATGAGAATACTCCATTTGCCTCGCCCGTATGTAACAGTGAATGTCTCGATTTACTGCGACGGGGAACGAAATAGGTGAGGTGGGTGGGGGTAGGAGTGAGGGTGTGTGGATTGGGCAAGGAAATGTGGGTGGAAACAACGGAATATGGCTGAAGACAAGGGAGGATGGATGGAAGCATGGAATGAAGGAAAGGGAATGTGGGTAAAGGCATAAGAGAATGGGTTTAAGCAGGGGATTGTCTTTTGGGAAGCAGGTGTGAGTGGAAACAAAGAATTGTCTTTGGGGGAATGATATCCAACAGAGTAACGAAGGTGATATCACAAATATATTGAAGAGGCAACATCACACTAAAACCTGACTTTTGATTCATTCTTTTCTGATATAACTTCATTGGATCCGTCCCTCATTATCTTTGATAGATTGTTATCATCTGTCTGCTGCAATGTTTGAGTTGTGATATACAAGAAGTCACAGATACTCTTGTGATCTCAGGTCAATGGTTTTAACCAATGTGAATTGTTTGTATCATAAAACTCTGTGTATGGTCAAAATGCAACGTATCTTACATTTTGCGAAGCAGCTGATTGTTCCACATGTTTGTTCCATATGTTAGTGTACTTTTCTTGTGTCTTACTCAGTTGTTCATATGTGTTTTCTATACCGTTTTATGTGTTACGGTTCAGCTTTTGCATGTTACTGTGCTGTTGTTGCATATTACTAAACTGTTTTTGTATGTTGCTAAACTTTTTTTATGTGTCACTGTATATTTTTTTTTGCATCTTACTGTACCGTAATGTGTGTTAATCTATCTTTCTTATGCATTTATTTGTTGTTATTTCATGTTCCTGTAATGTTTATGTATAATAAAGGTTCCAGGAACTTTAAACGTTCCAGCTACATCTTTCACATCAGTGTCTCGCAAGATCCCTTTGTCTCACTCACATCTTCACTTATTTATCAATACGATATTAGTTCAGATAATGGAGAGAGACAAATTAATTTAAAGTATTTAAAGAGGTGGACTAGTAAGTCTAGAGATAAAGACCCGTCTGCAAAGATTTATTCTCGACCAGCCTACCGTGATGACTACATCGTTTTCAAAACTCAATCTCAATTCTATCATACACATTGACTGCACCTACTGCTTAATTTACTTGAAAAAATATTTTGCAATTCTTTCTGATATAATGTTTGAGTGTTGTGAACTGTGTCAGAGACGAAGGTTGACACTCAAGATTCTCTTCACTAACGAAAAGATGCTAAAAAAATATTCAAAAATAATTATTGTAAAATTCTTCAGTAGCCTCGTCAGTTTTAAAAGTTCCTATCGTCACTGAAAGTTATAAAGGGTTTATTAGCTGGAGTCACTTGGTTACAATAGCTACAATATTTACAATTAGACGCTAGTGAGAGATCTAAGAATGTGGAAACAAGATAAGTGAAATACAGTGGCTAAATAATGCTAAAGGGAAACCAGAAATAATAATTAAATAATTAAACAAATCTCTCTTTCTCTCTTAGCATCTTTTCAAATCTTCATTTATCTCAAAAAATGTCCTCGTCTCATCAGCTAGAAAATATAATATACCATCTCAGGAGAAACCAAAAAGCTACGTTTACTCTCACTCTGCCATCATCTCACTGGCTACTCTTGACTACCTCAAATATACCTAAAGTACTTGTCATCTCGCCCTCCTGTCGTCTCTCTCACCCTGTTAACTACTCAATAATCCTGTTATCTTCATCACTGAATCGAATTGTATTTGCAGGGGTCATGAGTCAGCTCCTGGCCTTGCCTCCTAGAATGCTGGGGTTGGCATCACTGATTCTTGGCCACTTACACCATATCATATTTACTTTTGAAGCTGTGTCTCTTCCAAATCATTTCATTACTCAACCTGAGATTTAAAAAAAAATGCTTTCTTATATCCCTATTAATTACATCCTATTAATTATCAGAAAAGTTTGCGACCACTGTCAGCCTCAGGTTTAGTTATCCCTGAGTTACCAGACCATGCCACGTGGAGGCCAGTGGTTCGTCTTTAGCCCCCCCCCCCTGCACTCTGTACCATATTGGTGTTTTCCTCAGGTCCTTCTCTCGGATTATCATTTGGATCATGTCTCCAGGTCCCCATCCGTGGGCCCCCGGGTGTCAACCCTTCCACACTCCCCACTTCCATTTTTTGTGGTGCCTCCCCTAGTTCCATCTGTGTTCCCTCAGATGAATTCCCTTCCTCACTTCCCCAGGTTCTGCATTTTGTTGCATCCCCAAAGTTAGCTGTTTCTGGCACCTTCCGGTGATCTTGCGAGGTTCAAACTTGGGCTTTTTTAACTGGTCTAGTCAGGTGTGGTCACAGTCAGAAGTGGTCGTCAGAAGATGAGGTTTGGTTATAGGTGGAGTCACAGGTGAGGTCTTCGATAAGTGACGTCATAGTCTGGTGTTTTCATAGGTGTGATCATAGTTGAGGTGATAGTTATGTGAGGTCATAGTTAGGTGAAGTCATAGTCAGGTGTGGTCATAGGTGAGGTCATAGTTAGGTGTGGTCATTGGTGAGGCCATAGTTACGTGTAGTCATACTTAGGTATGGTCATAATTGAGGTAATAGTTATGTGTGGTCAAAGTTGGGTATGGTCATAGTTGGGTATGTTCATAGTTATGTGTGGTCATAGTTATGTGTGGTCATAGTTATGTGTGGTCATAGTTGGGTGTGGTAATAGATGGATATGGTTATAGATAAGTGTGGTCATAGTTGGGTGTGGTCATAGTTGGGTGTGGTCATAGTTATGTGTGGTCATAGTTGGGTATGGTCATAGTTGGGTATGGTCATAGTTGGGTATGGTCATAGTTGGGTATGGTCATAGTTGGGTATGGTCATAGTTGGGTATGGTCATAGTTGGGTATGGTCATAGTTGGGTATGGTTATAGTTGGGTATGGTCATAGTTGGGTATGGTCATAGTAGGGTATGGTCATAGATGGGTATGGTCATAGATGGATGTGGTCATAGTTGAGTATGATCATTATCTGTGGTCCTAGCTGGCTATGGTCATAATTGGGTGTAGTCATAGTTGGATGTGGTCATAGTTGGGTGTGGTCAAAGATGGGTATGGTCAAAGATGGGTATGGTCATAGATGGGTGTGGTCATAGATGGGTGTGGTCATAGATGGGTGTGGTCATAGATGGGTGTGGTCATAGATGGGTGTGGTCATAGATGGGTGTGGTCATACATGGGTGTGGTCATAGATGGGTGTGGTCATAGATGGGTGTGGTCATAGATGGGGTGTGGTCATAGATGGGTGTGGTCATAGATGGGTGTGGTCATAGATGGTTGGTCCATAGATGGGTGTGTGTCATAGATGGGTGTGGTCATAGATGGGTGTGGTCATAGATGGGTGTGGTCATAGATGGGTATGGTCATAGATGGGTATGGTCATAGATGGGTATGGTCATAGATGGGTATGGTCATAGATGGGTATGGTCATAGATGGGTGTGGTCATAGATGGGTATGGTCATAGATGGTGTGGTCATAGATGGGTGTGGTCATAGATGGGTATGGTCATAGATGGGTGTGGGCATAGATGGGTGTGGTCATAGATGGGTGTGGTCATAGATGGGTGTGGTCATAGATGGGTGTGGTCATAGATGGGTGTGGTCATAGATGGGTATGGTCATAGATGGGTGTGGTCATAGATGGGTATGGTCATAGATGGGTGTGGTCATAGATGGGTATGGTCATAGATGGGAATGGTCATAGATTGGTGTGGTCAAGATGGGTATGGTCATAGATGGGTGTGGTCATAGATGGTATGGTCATAGATGGGTATGGTCATAGATGGGTGTGGTCATAGATGGGTGTGTCATAGATGGGTGTGGTCATAGATGGGTGTGGTCATAGATGGGTGTGGTCATAGATGGGTGTGGTCATAGATGGGTGTGGTCATAGATGGGTGTGGTCATAGATGGGTGTGGTCATGGTTGTGTCTTTTTCATTATTTACTTTCTTCGTACCATATATCTTCGGAACATAGTGCACCACAACATTCAGTATGAAATATGTGTTTACACTGATACATCACAGTACATAACAGTATGGTAGACATTAACACACAGTCGTACTGGCCAGGTTGTGGCAGCCACCACCAAAATTCTTGTCAATAGATTGAATCATCCCAGTTGACAGTTTTTATTTTCATCACTGAGAGTTGTTGTTTTGTATCTGTGATGGTGAATATTTTTATGCTATTAGTGAAGAGTTGAGAGAAGTGTATATGTGAAAATTGAGAGAATAATTTAATAATTCATTCTAATTAAACTAACCGTTTATTAAGATGATTTATAAGAAATTCTTCTTTGTCTTAACCACAAGTCTGTCAAGTTAGTCACTTCTTCACATTTTTACATCTTTTTCCAAAGAATTTACTGAAAATATTGTAACTTTCCATTTCCTTAAATAAAGTTAAATTATATAATCAAGAATTTTCTTGACTCTCTTGTAATTCTTATACAGTTTTGCTTAATTTAAACAATTATGTGGGAGAGTGCAGATATGCTTATGAGAACGTGTACACATGAACACGGGAGGTGACCTCCTTGCTGCCTGAGGTCACTCAGTGTGATAACCTCCTGAGTTTCAGGGTCGCTGCTGTATTCACAGATGTACCAGCTGACACTGCCCATAACCGTCTAGAGACACTTCAGTGTTACTGAACTGCCTGTGAATTTGATTTAGTTATTCCTTAGTTTCGAGGGAAGTAAATACCAGTAACTTTTTGGACTAGACATTAGCTGACTCTTTGATGCAGTCCTCGCTAATTTGTTTATGTATCCTAACTTGGATATGGTACGTGGACGATATTTAGTCATAGTACCAATAGTCTTGAAGTGCATAATATCCTCAGTACAATCAACAATGAAACATACTATTGATTTCACAAAGAATAATCCTACTACCGTAGTTGGAACAAATTCACATCTAACCTTTCACTTAGTAGAAGAGCCTTATGACGATATTTCAGTTTGTCACATTTGACTTGACAGTTTTCCAAGAAGGAGCGAAACATCGTCACAAAAGTTACTGCCCTTAGAGTGGGCCACCTGTGAATATTATGTTCATTGTGAAGGAGAACAACGAACTTCCATTCTCGATGTAGTGCTGCTCAAAGATGATTAGTTGCATTTCTACTCCCGCAATAATGGGACCAGGAGAGGAGTTTACATAGGCTTTTGCCTCAGATTCCTAGAATGTCCAATCGATGTTAGGTAAGACACATATGCAACAGTTAGGTATCTTTATTTTGAAACGTTTCGCCTACACAGTAGGCTTCTTCAGTCGTATTGTTTCAGACTTCGGAACAATGCTCTTCTCCAGACTGAGGGACTGACCACCTCAAATCTTTAAGGGTGATGGACTGATTACATCGTCTTCAAGTCTCTTCTGCTTCTATCAACTTTTCTGTACTCGACTGAAGAAGCCTACTGTGTAGGCGAAACGTTTCAAAATAAAGATACCTAACTGTTGCATATGTGTCTTACCTAACAACCTGTCGGTATTTTATACCATTTTAATGTTCAATGTCCAATCGATAATTTCTCGTGGCAGAGTGCACATACCTCATGCATTCAGCTCGCTTACGCAATAATGCAAAAAAATTCCAACTTGCATCTTACGCTGGACTGAATTCGACCTCGTTGAAGCAAAATTTTTTAGATACATCGTTCTTGGGGCCAGCAAGTGGCAGCTAACGTGTCCAACCTACTTGATAATAAACTTGTTAAAGTAACCACTAACTCTTCAATATTTATTAAGAATTTAGTGCAGAAGCACTTGAGCAAATCTAACTAGCGCAGAAAAATTCATAATTTTATACGAAGAAAAGGCAAGAGAAGAAATACCATGGCCATAGAAGCAATGTCTATCATTCACAGAAGCACTCAAAGGCGCCTTAAAAAATAGAATAAGGTCAAGTTAAATATTTATAAAATTAATCTATGGAAACGGGAAGCTGTAAACTGAAAATAACCTTTCTTAAATTTAATCTCAAATGCATATAATAACCTGATAACATGTTTACACTATCATATATTAAATATGTAATATAGCTAGACCTAAACATTGCATATACAGAACACATATTACTTACCTTAAAATATTTTTGTTCTTCGCTTATAGTGAATGATGAATATATTTACTGAAGAAGTCTGAATAAATGAAGAATGAGTATAATTGAAAACCGCTGCATTAGAGAATTGTTGTAAAGCAAAGTGCTGTAAAGCTGGGCTCTCCAGTAGTCTTTATTACTGAAGCAAAGTGCTGTAAAGCTGGGCTCTCCAGTAGTCTTTATTACTGAAGCAAAGTGCTGTAAAGCGGGCTCTCCAGTAGTCTTTATTACTGAAGCAAAGTGCTGTAAAGCTGGGCTCTCCAGTAGTCTTTATTACTGAAGCAAAGTGCTGTAAAGCTGGGCTCTCCAGTGGTCTTTATTACTGAAGCAAAGTGCTGTAAAGCTGGGCTCTCCAGTAGTCTTTATTACTGAAGCAAAGTGCTGTAAAGCGGGGCTCTCCAGTAGTCTTTATTACTGAAGCAAAGTGCTGTAAAGCTGGGCTCTCCAGTAGTCTTTATTACTGAAGCAAAGTGCTGTAAAGCGGGGCTCTCCAGTAGTCTTTATTACTGAAGCAAAGTGCTGTAAAGCGGGGCTCTCCAGTAGTCTTTATTACTGAAGCAAAGTGCTGTAAAGCTGGGCTCTCCAGTAGTCTTTATTACTGAAGCAAAGTGCTGTAAAGCGGGGCTCTCCAGTAGTCTTTATTACTGAAGCAAAGTGCTGTAAAGCGGGGCTCTCCAGTAGTCTTTATTACTGAAGCAAAGTGCTGTAAAGTGGGGCTCTCCAGTAGTCTTTATTACTGAAGCAAAGTGCTGTAAAGCGAGGTTCTCCAGTAGTCTTTATTACTAAAGCAAAGTGCTGTAAAGCTGGGTTCTCCAGTAGTCTTTATTATTTGTGTGTATACAATATATTTTAAATTGTTTGATCTGTCTCGCCCTGAGCTGCTGCCAGACTGGAGGGGATCGCCTGGTCCATTATAATGACCTTGTCTGGGAGTTTTCTCACCTGCACTGACTGTCTACTCAGGTAGTAGACAGATCCACTATGACTGCCTCGTTTGTTATTCCTCCCATCCTCTGTGACTGACATTGCTTACTGTTCTCTCTATCTCTTCCCCCAACCCTCATCTTTTCCCTACCTTCTCTCTTCGCTGTCTCCACCACTAACACATTCTCCTCCGCTCCAATTTTCTCACCATCCAACTCCAGTTCCTCTTCTTCTTCTTCCATTCCCTACTATCTCATCCTCTTCCATTCCCTACTATATCATCCTCTTCCATTCCCTACTATATCATCCTCTTCCATTCCCCACTATCTCATCCTCTCCATTCCCCACTATCTAATCCTCTTCCATTCCCCACTATCTCATCCTCTTCCATTCCCCACTGTCTAATCCTCTTCCATTCCCCACTATCTCATCCTCTTCCATTCCCCACTATCTCATCCTCTTCCATTCCCCACTATCTTATCCTCTTCCATTCCCCACTATCTCATCCTCTTCCATTCTCCACTATCTCATCCTTTTCCATTTCCCACTATGTCATCTTCTTTTTCCACCTTTCCCCATCTTCCTCTTTTTCCCCACCTTCTCTCCTCCGCAACTTCTCCACTACCAGTAGCAACGACCTCCACCTTTACCACCAGCAACCACCACCACTACCACCACCAATAACCACTACCGACACACGTTCACCATTTCACATCCATAACAACCAGGCACCAACCACTACAACAACCAGTTCCACAACCACAACAACAACCAGTACCACCCTGACGTCAGCAACCACCAGGTAATCTTTTGAAATGTTTCGATTCACGCCTATTCTGAACCCAGTTATCATTTATTTGCCTCCATTTTCGATGTCTTCTTTTTGAATCCCTCGAATCAGACCTTAACTCTTTACATAATGTAGTTTCGATATCTTAGAACTTTTTAAAATATGTCTCCCTACTGGACTTTCACGAGTTATTGACCATAGGCATAATATTTCTACCTAATATGTAAGAGTAACAGACGAGAGATCTATGTGTCCATCTGAATGAATATTGAATTTCCACAACTTGGACGAGTTAAACATCACTTGTGTGTTACACAGAAATTCAACTGGACATTTAATACATTTTAATGAGGCACAACTCGTGCTCGCTGAACCTGAGCTTAAGAAAATGAAAACATAACATAAGAATGCAAGAACACTGCGACAGGCGTACTGGCCTATACTAGGCACGTTCTTTTTAAGCACAAACCTTGAAGTACCCAAAGAATACGCTTAGATAAGCCAACTAACTCATGTACAAGTCCCATTCAAATCCAACCCCTATCACTTGTGTATTTATTCAACCTATATGTGCAGCTACCCATGGTTTCAGCTTTAAGGACCCTACTAGGCAGACTGTTCCACTCATCAACTACGCAGTCTCCGAACCAAGGCTTCCTGTATACTTTCTAAACCTAAACTTATCTAATTTTAATCCGTTATTTCATCCATTATTTAGAGGGATATTCTCAGAACTTTATTTGTATCACCTATATTTATGCCCCTCTCACACTTAAACAATTCAATCTGTCCCTCAGCCTGGAAAAGAGTTCTGTTCCATAGTCTGAAACAATCTGAAGAACCTAGCGACAGGGTGGAGACTTACATACTGTCGGCAGGAGAGGTGCAGAGTGTTAGAAGAGAGAATGTAGTCACTGGGAGGTCACGTCCCTCTCAGATCCAAGGTGTTTTCTCTTCTGTACCAAGATGCTATTGTGTTGCAGTATCTGACAGTGAATATCATAAATGGTATACAATACCGACAGGTTGGTAAGACACATGGGCAATAGTTAAGTTTCTCCTCTCTCTTTGTGAGGGTTATTTGTGTATACACACATACAAACATACACACACACACGCGCATACAAACATACACAAGCACACACAGGAGCTGTGACACGACCCCTGCAATCACAAATAGGTGAGTACACTAATTTTTTTTAGTAACTTAATACATGGAAACTAAATTAAATCTTAGGGTTTGAGGAGTGGCATGATCTGAAGAATGTGAGACGCATGAGCTCTAGTAGGTTGTGTCTAAACTCCAGAATTTTGTATGTGGTATGAACTCCAGAATGTTGTGAGTGGCATGACCTCCAGAATGTTGCGAGTGGCATGACCTCCAGGAGGTAGTGAGTGGCATAACCTCCAGGAGGTAGTGAGTGGCATGACCTCCAGGAGGTAGTGAGTGGCATGACCTGCAGGAGGTAGTGAGTGGCATGACCTGCAGGAGGTAGTGAGTGGCATGACCTCCAGGAGGTAGTGAGTGGCATGACCTCCAGGAGGTAGTGAGTGGCATGACCTCCAGGAGGTAGTGGCATGACCTCCAGGAAGTTGAGTGGTATGACCTCCAGAATGTTGTGAGTGGCATGACCTCCAGGAGGTAGTGAGTGGCATGACCTCCAGGAGGTAGTGAGTGGCATGACCTCCAGGAGGTAGTGAGTGGCATGACCTCCAGGAGGTAGTGGCATGACCTCCAGGAGGTAGTGGCATGACCTCCAGGAAGTTGTGAGTGGTATGACCTCCAGGAAGTTGTGAGTGGTATGACCTCCAGAATGTTGCGAGTGGCATGACCTCCAGGAGGTAGTGAGTGGCATGACCTCCAGGAGGTAGTGAGTGGCATGACCTCCAGGAGGTAGTGAGTGGCATGACCTCCAGGAGGTAGTGAGTGGTATGACCTCCAGGAGGTTGTGAGTGGCATGACCTCCAGGAGGTAGTGAGTGGCATGACCTCCAGGAGGTAGTGAGTGGCATGACCTCCAGGAGGTATGAGTGGCATGACCTCCAGGAGGTAGTGAGTGGCATGACCTCCAGGAGGTAGTGAGTGGCATGACCTCCAGGAGGTAGTGAGTGGCATGACCTCCAGGAGGTAGTGAGTGGCATGACCTCCAGGAGGTAGTGAGTGGCATGACCTCCAGGAGGTAGTGAGTGGCATGACCTCCAGGAGGTAGTGAGTGGCATGACCTCCAGGAGGTAGTGAGTGGCATGACCTCCAGGAGGTAGTGAGTGGCATGACCTCCAGGAGGTAGTGAGTGGCATGACCTCCAGGAGGTAGTGAGTGGCATGACCTCCAGGAGGTAGTGTGTGGCATGACCTCCAGGAGGTAGTGTGTGGCATGACCTCCAGGAGGTAGTGAGTGGCATGACCTCCAGGAGGTAGTGGCATGACCTCCAGGAGGTAGTGGGCATGACCTCCAGAGGTAGTGGCATGACCTCCAGGAGGGAGTGGCATGACCTCCAGGAGGGAGTGGCATGACCTCCAGGAGGGAGTGGCATGACCTCCAGGAGGTAGTGGCATGACCTCCAGGAGGTAGTGGCATGACCTCCAGGAGGTAGTGGCATGACCTCCAGGAGGTAGTGGCATGACCTCCAGGAGGTAGTGCATGACCTCCAGGAGGTAGTGGCATGACCTCCAGAGGGAGTGGCATGACCTCCAGGAGGGAGTGGCATGACCTCCAGGAGGAGTGGCATGACCTCCAGAGGGAGTGGCATGACCTCCAGGAGGGAGTGGCATGACCTCCAGGAGGTAGTGGCATGACCTCCAGGAGGTAGTGGCATGACCTCCAGGAGGTAGTGGCATGACCTCCAGGAGGTAGTGGCATGACCTCCAGGAGGTAGTGGCATGACCTCCAGGAGGTAGTGGCATGACCTCCATGAGGTAGTGAGTGGCATGACCTCCAGGAGGTAGTGAGTGGCATGACCTCCAGGAGGTAGTGAGTGGCATGACCTCCAGGAGGTAGTGGGTGGCATGACCTCCAGGAGGTAGTGAATGGCATGACCTCCAGGAGGTAGTGGGTGGCATGACCTCCAGGAGGTAGTGAGTGGCATGACCTCCAGGAGGTAGTGGGTGGCATGACCTCCAGGAGGTAGTGAATGGGCAGACCTCCAGGAGGTAGTGGGTGGCATGACCTCCAGGAGGTAGTGAGTGGCATGACCTCCAGGAGGTAGTGAGTGGCATGACCTCCAGGAGGTAGTGGGTGGCATGACCTCCAGGAGGTTGTGAGTGGCATGACCTCCAGGAGGTAGTGAGTGGCATGACCTCCAGGAGGTAGTGAGTGGCATGACCTCCAGGAGGTAGTGAGTGGCATGACCTCCAGGAGGTAGTGAGTGGCATGACCTCCAGGAGGTAGTCAGTGTATCATCTACAATAATTCTTCAATAAAACAGAAATAAAAACAACAAGTAATATACAACATATAATTTTCTTAAGACAGTTTACAGAGTCAAGCGTAATAATAATATTATTATTATTATTACTGTTACAAAAAACGCGATTCTAAAAGCTTAGAGATCTCCAGTGAATACTAGAAAGGACTGCCCTTCTAGCATCCAGCCTGTTACTGGGTTTTCGTAACAAGTAGTCAGTATCCTTGTCCAATTATCCATTAAAATTTAGTATGGTTCAATAGTGCTTTAGGATTACAACTGGTAGGCTACTAACTAGAGAAATTAAAAATTTAATAAATTTATTAAGTCTATAAGTTGTCTAGAGGTATATTATCAAAGTAAATTAAATCACAGCAATCAAAATAAAATCAATCTCTCGAGTTCAATATTATTGTGTTGAAAGCACATATCACATTTATAATTCTTAATTACCGTCAGGTACATTAACATTTAATAAGATATTACAAATATGTACAAGTAAGTGTGTGTATGCGTGTAAGTGCTCTTAAGTAGTTAGCTATGTCTCAAGACTCGAATAAGACTTAAAAAAGTGACTGACAAAGTCCTCAAATAAACTAACTTCTTGACCGACTGGCAACCCGAACAGTCTGCTTGAACAACAAAGAATGCTAAGCCCAATAGCAATGCAATATCAAGCGACTGCGACACAGAATCAGAACTGGAAATAATATAACGACACTAAGTAGGGACCATCTGCAGATCCTCCACAAAAGTTACAAAACTCCCATAATACTGAATCTACGTTCAGCATAGGAAAACCCGACTGTGACAATGCACAGAAACCAGTACAAAATTAGGTCAGAAGCTATAGCTAAGGACCTGAGATACTCAGAGTGTCTATGTGACACACAACCTCAGTACAACGTCGAAAATCACTAAGTCTTTACAATGTTCTGTGAACAAAGTTCTACAGAAATAACAAGAATAATGAGACAGACAATCTGTCCAACCACCAAGCGAGTCTACAGCAGACTCACTACTTCACGAGAGGTGAGGACACCCCCCCTCGATCACGTGATAGCTACTGGGACAACTGCAGCTCAGAAGCCGGCAGTATAACGAGCGACAAGCGATAATTACAGTAGTTTGACAATCAAGACTAACTGAGCACATATTATGTACATCCTAACAACATAAGTCAAATAAGAATATAAAGCAATATATTTACGATTTAGCTATTATCGCAAATATAAGTAATATAAAATTAAATGAAAAGGTAATATACATTACATATATACATAATAATCATTGTAACCCATTCAGGGGTTGCAACAATTACTAATGATATATAGTAATAATATTACTACTAATAATATATAGTAATAATATTACTACTAATAATACTAATAATTATTACTACTACTACTACACCTACTACTACTACTAATAATAATATACACGAGAGAGTTGAATTTACTGTAATCGCAGTTTTATAAATCAAAATTGTCTTAACTGGTTGTGAACATGTTGCATAGTGTTATTAACTCTGGTGAACCAGACTTTATACACATCACAACACAATGATGGTGGTGGTGGTGATGGTGATGGTGGTGGTGGTGGTGGTGATGATGGTGGTGGTGATGGTGGTGGTGGTGGTGGTGGTGGTGGTGATGGTGGTGATGGGTGGTGGTGGTGGTGGTGGTGGTGATGGTGGTGATGGTGGTGGTGGTGGTGGTGTGGTGGTGGTGATGGTGGTGGTGGTGGTGGATGGTGGTGGTGGTGGTGGTGGTGGTGGCGGCGGTGGCGGTGGTGGTGGCGGCGGTGGTGGTGGCGGTGGCGGCGGTGGCGTGGTGGTGGCGGCGGTGGTGGTGGCGGTGGCGGCGGCGGTGGTGGTGGGCGGCGGCGGCGGTGGTGGCGGCGGTGGTGGCGGTGGTGATGATGGTGATGATGGTGGTGGTGGTGATGGTGGTGGTGATGATGGTGGTGGTGATGATGGTGGTGGGTGGTGTGGTGGTGGTTGGTGATGATGATGGTGGTGGTGGCGGTGGTGATGGTGGTGGTGGTGGTGGTGATGGTGGTGGTGATGGTGGTGGTGGTGGTGATGGTGATGGTGGTGGTGATGGGTGGTGTGGTGGTGGTGATGGTGGTGGTGGGTGGTGGTGGTGATGGTGGTGGTGGTGGTGGTGGTGATGGTGGTGGTGTGGTGGTGGTGGTGGTGATGGTGGTGGTGGTGATGGTGGTGGTGGTGGTGGTGGTGATGGTGTGGTGGTGGTGGTGGTGGTGGTGGTGGGTGGTGGTGTGTGTGGTGTGATGGTGGTGGTGGGGTGGTGATGGTGGTGGTGGTGGTGTGATGGTGGGTGGTGGTGGTGTGGTGGTGGTGAATGGTGGTGGTGGTGGGTGGTGGTGGTGGTGGTGTGGTGATGGTGCGGTGGTGGTGGTGATGGTGGCGATGGTGTGGTGGTGGTGGTGGTGGTGGTGGTGATGGTGTGGGGTGGTGTGTGTGATGGTGGTGTGGGATGGTGGTGGTGGTGTGGTGGTGTGATGGTGGTGGTGGTGGTGGTGGTGGTGGTGATGATGGTGGTGATGGTGGTGATGGTGGTGGTGGTGGTGAATCACGTCGTTGGCACTTGAGCTGGCAAAAATCACGCTGATTCACCCTGAGACAACCCAGCTGCACTATACTGACCATTTTGCTCCGTAGGTGTATCATCTTCCTCCTGCGAGAACATAGTAGTTTTTTCCCTAGCTCCCGTAAAGGGAGGAGTTTGATGTGCCATCTCTTCTTCAATAAGTATGTCAGCAATAAGTGAACGCAGTTGCGCAGCTGTGAGAGTGCGTTTATAGGGAATGCCAATGGAACGAGCAATTTGCCAACAACGCTGTAGGGACAATTTAGGTAGGTTATGCAAAGTATATGCCGACACCAGGCGTCTGACTCGTCTAGGTGGCATAAGTTATTCGCTATGCACAGTACGAATACCCCAACGTAACACGTTAATTTGCAGAACACGCTTAGCTATGCACAGTACGATTGCAGAATACGCATACAAGCAAAGCCGACTGCACACAAGATTGACCGTAGCGAAGCGAGCACACTGAACAAGCTAGTAGCGAGCTGTTGAACGATCACACAATAGCAAGGCTGATCATAAGCAACTGACACGCAAAATTTGTAAAGCGAAGCGAAACAGCAAGCTACACAATGTTCCTGCTACAAGCTTCACCCTAAGCTCAACCGTTTCTCTAAGTCCAGCTCTCGGACAGGCTACCCATATTACAACCTAGGATTTCAAATGGCCTGTTATCCCAGGTGTAATGGGAGCAAATAAACACAGTAAAAAAGTTTAGACTTATATTATCCTTCACCAATTATAACAGCAATATGTACACTATGTACAGTGATAAATATAGTGCACTCCACGGTAAGCAAGGCAGAAATAGAAGCCACAAGATAGCAGACCGTGCTTCAACCAGCTCTAGAGTGGGAATGACAAGGGCAGACAGGAGAGCGGTATCCACATAACCTCTGCGATTGTCAATCCCACCTTCTTATTGGCTAGAACCTGGTCACTAGTTGAACGATGGGGCCCCATCATCAACTCTTAGCAACCTGGTTCGCTGGTTGGGGGAGATAGCCTGTAAATGAGGGTGTGTCCATGCGCCGAATAAAGGTTACGTACTCTTTGCATGCCACAGTGGTGGTGGTGGTGGTGGTGATGGTGGTGGTGGTGATGGTGGTGGTGGTGGTGGTGGTGGTGGTGGTGGTGATGGTGGTGGTGGTGATGGTGGTGGTGGTGGTGGTGATGGTGGTGGTGACGGTGGTAGTGATGGTGGTGGTGGTGGTGGTGATGCTGGTGGTGGTTGATGGTGGTGTGGTGGTGATGGGGTGGTGGTGGTGGTGGTGGTGATGGTGGTGGTGGTGGTGGTGATGGTGGTGGTGGGTGGTGGTGGTGGTGGTGGTGGTGATGGTGGTGGTGGTGGTGGTGGTGGTGTGGTGGTGGTGATGGTGGGTGGTGGTGGTGATGGTGGTTATGGTGGGTGGTGGGTGGTGGTGATGGGGTGGGTGGTTGTGTGTGTGGTGGTGGGTGGTGGTGGTGTGGTGGTGGTGGTGGTGGTGGGTGGTGGTGGTGGTGGTGGTGGTGATGGTGGTGGTGGTGGTGATGGTGGTGGTGATGGTAGGTGGTGTGGTGATGGTGGTGGTGATGGTGGTGGTGGATGGTGGGGTGGTGGTGATGGTGGTGGTGGTGGTGGGTGTGTGTGGTGGTGATGGTGGTGGTGATGGTGGTGATGGTGGTGAGTGTGGTGGTGGTGAGTGGTGGTGATGGTTGGTGGTGGTGATGGTGGTGGTGATGGTGGTGGATGGTGGTGATGGTGGTGGTGGTGGTGGATGGTGGTGTGATGGTGGTGGTGAGTGGTGGGATGTTGGTGGTGGTATGGGGTGGTGATGGTGGTGGTGATGATGGTGGTGGTGGTGGTGATGGTGGTGGTGGTGGTGGGTGATGATGGTGTGGTGGTGGAGGTGGTGGAGTGGTGGGTGGTGATGAGGTGTGGTGTTGGTGTGGTGATGGTGGTTGGTGGTGGTGAGTGGTGGTGGTGGTGGTGTGTGGTGGTGAGGTGGTGGTGTGTGGTGGTGGTGGTGTGGTGGTGGTGGTGGGGTGGTGTGATGGTGGTGGTGATGGTGGGTGGTGGTGGTGGGGTGGGTGGTGGTGGTGATGTGTGGTGGTGTGGTGGTGATGGTGGTGTGGTGGTGGTGTGGTGGTGTGGTGGTGATGTGGTGTGGTGGTGTGTGTGGTGGTGTGTGGTGATGGTGGTGGATGGTGGTGGTGGTGTGGTGGTGGGTGGTGGTGATGGTGGTGGTGGTGGTGTGTGGTGGGTGGTGTGTGGTGGTGGTGGTGGTGGTGTGGTGGTGGTGGTGATGGGATGGTGGTGTGGTGTGCTGGTGGTGGTGTGTGCTGGTTGGTGGTGGTGGTGGTGTGTGGTGATGGTGGTGCTGGTGGTGGTGGTGGTGGTGGTGGTGGGGTGTGATGGTGGGTGGTGGTGAGGTGGTGGTTGGTGGTGGTGGTGGTGTGGTGGTGGTGCTGGGTGGTGTGGTGGTGGTGTGGTTGGTGATGGTGGTGGTGTGGTGTGGTGGTGTGGTGTGGGTGGTGAGTGGTGGTGGTGATGGTGGTGGTGGTGTGGTGGTGGTGTGTGGTGTGTGGTGGTGTGTGGTGGTGTGGTGTGGTGGTTGGTGGTGTGTGGGATGGTGTGGGGTGGTGGTGGTGTGGTGGTGGGTGTGTGGTGGTGGTGTGGTGGTGGTGGATGGTGGTGGTGGGTGGTGGTGTGGTGCTGGTGGTGGTGGTGGTGAGTGGTGTGGTGGTGGGGTGGTGGTGGTGGTGGTGGTGGTGTGGTGTGGTGTGGTGTGTGATGGTGTGGTGGTGGTGGTGGTGGTGTGGTGGAGTGGTGGTTGGTGGGTGGTGTGTGGGTGGTGGTGTGGTGGTGTGGTGGTGTGGTGGTGGTGGTGGTGTGGTGATGGTGGTGGTGGGGTGGTGGTGTGGTGGTGTGGTGGTGGTGTGATGGTGGTGGTGGTGGTGGTGGTGATGTGTGGTGATGGTGGTGGGTGGTGGTGGTGGTGGTGGTGGGTGGTGTGGTGGTGTGGTGGTGGTGGTGGGTGATGGTGGTGGTGATGGTGGTGATGATGGTGTGGTGGGGTGGTGGTGGTGTGATGAGGTGGTGATGGTGATGGTGGTGGTGGTGGTGGTGGTGTGATGGGGTGGTGTGGTGGTGGTGGTGGTGGTGGTGTGGTGGGTGATGAGTGGGGGTGGTGATGTGGTGGTGGTGGTGGTGTGGGGGGTAATGATGGTGGTGGGTGGTGGTGCTGGTGGTGCTGGTGGTGGTGGTGGTGGTGGTGGTGGTGGTGGTGGTGGTGGTGGTGTGGTGGTGGTGGTGTGTGTGATGGTGCTGATGGTGCTGGTGGTGGTGGTGGTGGT
Source organism: Cherax quadricarinatus (assembly GCF_026875155.1). Lineage (NCBI taxonomy): Eukaryota > Metazoa > Arthropoda > Malacostraca > Decapoda > Parastacidae > Cherax > Cherax quadricarinatus. Next base: position 17,832,480 of record NC_069416.1, on the reverse strand, counting down.
GGTGGTGGTGCTGGTGCTGGTGGTGGTGATGGTGGTGGTGGTGGTGCTGGTGGTGGTGGTGGTGTGGTGGTGGTGGTGGTTGGTGGTGGTGGTGGTGGTGTGGTGGTGATGGTGGTGGTGGTGGTGGTGGTGGTGGTGGTGGTGGTGGTGGTGGTGGTGGTGGTGGTGGTGGTGCTGGTGGTGGTGGTGCTGGTGGTGGTGATGGTGGTGGTGAAAAAACACATAACAGAAAGAAACTTTCACCTGTGAATCAAACTTCTTCATTAAATAATTTTTACAACTGTCATTTTTATCACTTTCTCTGTGTCATATATCTGTGCAACATAGTACACCATATCATTTAGGCATGATCAACCAAGCTGTTACTGCCAGTCGCAGGCAAACCCTCGCCTGATCCACAGTCCAGCAGGTCAGGTACTCACTTTAGGTGTCTGTCGAACTCTGTCTTAAGACAACCAGTGGTCTATTGTTAATCCCTCTTATGTATGCTGAGACGTAGTTGAACAGTCCTGGGCCCCTGACATTTATGATGTTGTCTTCGAGCGTAGTCACTGCGACTCTGCTTTTCACGGGTGATGATGCACCGCCTGCCGAGTCTTTTGCGTTCATTGGGAACGATTTCCTTGTGCAGATTTGAGACTAGTCCCTCTCTAGGATTTTCCAGGTGTTGCATATTTCTCGCCTGCGTTCCAAGGAGTACAGGTCATGGGACTTCAAACGTTCCCAGTAATTGAGATGCTTTATTGTGTCATGCTAAGAGTACGTCACATTATATTCGGTGTATGTCACACACCCATATAAGCTTGACCTCCCAACCAGTGTACCAGTGTACCAGCGTAGAGTAAATAAAAGTCCTGGTTCCTAGAGGTAAACAACCTGCCTAGTCAAGGGTCATTTAAATTACTCCACATAAATCAACCTAGGGCCAGCTTGTACCTTCACATTAAGTGTGGAGTCAGTAGTTATTAACAGGAAGGGCACAAAATCTAAGATATATAAAAGTATAATATATTAGTAAACTTACGTATACCACATACTACCTAGCCTACATACAAAAATCACCATACACCAGCACACCTTTACCCAGCACTCATATTTATGTACAAGGAGGCTCCATGACACCCTCCACCCCATACTGCTGGTCTCTTAACCCGCAGAGATATCACTCCACGAGCACTCTCCACTACACAGGCCTCTGCACACTAGGGCCTTACAGATAAACATGAGAGCGCTAAAATCAGCTAAATAACTTGTGGCATAAACTTCCCCAAACACACCATCCCTACTAATACAAACATCAAACCGTGCCATCTTCCTCCAGTTGCTGTGCTTCTCGTACTGACTCAAAAACACACCTCACCCGCTCCTATCCTGGATACTCTTACTGACCAATAATAATACGCGTCTGGTTTCAGAACAAATCCCTTAAATTGATATATTTGGAGCGTTTTTTATACACATTTTATAAAACACTTGGTTATCTTTCTACTACCACGTGTGAAGGCTTCAAAACTACACCTGTGTTCGTAATATTTATTGTACTTATACGTGCAGTGAAAGTTCTCTGTATATTCTCAAGGTCTGCAATTTCGCATTTCCTCAAGTTTTTCCATAGCGGAGCAATTGAAATTTATCCTAACTGAGCTTCACATTGTTGTCTGTAACCCATTTGAATTCTTGGTTAATTTTCGTTTCAGATTTATAGTGTCCTCAATGGTTGACTGTCTTGCACATTCTGGAATCGTCAACAATGGAAGACATGGTTCTATGGTTCGCATATCTGTGTCAGATACGAGGATGACGAAAAGGATGGGAGCGAGTACTGTGCCTTGTGGAACGGTTTTTTCACTGTAGTCACCTCGGCCTTTATTCTCTTTACTATTACTCTTTGTCTTCTATTCGTTAGGAATTTACAGATCTACCCACGTCTTCTGTTGTTTCTTTATCGCGCATTTTGTGTGAGCGCATTTGTCTGTGTATGATACACCATTTTGTTTGTTTGCCACTGCATCTAAGCCCATGTCAGTGTGGTCCAGTAGGTGAACTACCCATGTTCCCCTGGGTAGGGCAATTGTTGGGAGTCCAAGTGGTTGGTGGTTAGAACCCTTTCAAAGATTTTTATGATGTGAGACGTTTGCTTATTGACTTTGAAGGAGGTGTCTCGCCCGGTGAATAGATCTTCATCCAGAGATCTGGAGTTTCTCTCCTCTTCCTTCTTTCTAATCTGATTTCCCCCAATTCATCATCTGTTGAATAATGTTGAACACATTTCATAATAATCTTCCCGGTTAATAAACATTAATCACTTCTCGTAAAACAGTTGACACACACAAACAAAACACTAAAATATATTTTTTCATTTACCATAACAATTAAATCAGAATTAATTAATTGATCAACAGAGTTCAGAAAAACATTACAAGACTATGATAATCTTCCCTCAGGGTTGAAACTGACCGTTAAAAAAAAATCCTTGAATTTACTATACATTTAAAACGTTACATGTACTGAACAATTTGTTCTAGGCCAGAACATATGCTGAACACTTTACTCCCAGATCACAAAATGGTTCTTGTTCACACCTGCATATATGACTGTGAATGCTAAGGAAACAGTAAGGATGGTTGGAAAATTAAGGTGATGCACAGTCGCAGCCTTGACGTGATGGACTGTCGATGAGCCGAGATGAATGCTTGATAGTTGTAATGGTGTAGGATGATGAAAATTTTAGGTAATGGTAGGTTGATGGATGGTAGGTTGTGATGGATGTCTGATAGTAAAGTGAAGTGATTTAATGTTAATGGTGAGTTGTGGTCAGTGATATATATGTGATGAGCTTTAATAAGCTGAAGATATTGATTGGTGATGGTGAGATGTTATGAGCATATGAGACTCTGTTGTGGTGTTGCATGTTTGTAAGTGAGTTATAGTGAGGGATAGTTATGGTCAGATGAAATTATAGCTGGTTAATGTTAAGTATTAATGATGGATAGTTAATAAATTGCTTGTTTCTTTTTTCTGTCCCAATGTCATTTTAAGATCCCAAAAATCTTTTTAAACTCACTTTTCATTTCCTATCAACGCTTTCCTCGTGTTAATAATCATTTTTTATTTTTCTGGTGTTTTCTTTCCCTTGACATGACAAGAGGTTAGAATTTTTCCCCCTGAAAGTCACATAATTTTAAAAAATCCTAGGGGTGCCAAAAGATTGATATCATTGCATAGAAGCCCTTTTTAATTTTACTCTGCTTGGGGAAAAAATTAAAAATTGTAGTTTTAAAATGAACATAAAAAAAAAAACCCACTCGATGGTTAAGAAAAGTGAAAACCCTATGATAACCATACAAGAAGTTAGAGGGACTTAGACTAACCAACAGGAAGTTAGAGGGCCCATGAGTAACCATGTTGGATAATGTGAGGCCCCTTTAGTAAAAAGTAAAAATTTTGCGTTAAAAGCACTTACAAATTTTTAAGACTTTTTTCGTAATCCAAAACAATTAAAGATGGGGTTTTCTGAAAAAAAGTAAAGATTGGGAAAAAAATTTTTCTTGATTTTTAATACCATAAAATGTAGATATGGTAAAGAACTTTACTAAACCAAATGATTGGGTCAGAAAATTTTAATGAATATGTTTATTAGAAAAAGATCTGGATAGAACACTCATTGAACTTCAAAAAACACTAAATATTGCCAACCTTTTAACCCATGTGAGTCTTTCCCAAAAGTGGAGGGTTGGGAGTGAGTTTTGGGGGTGAAAGGTTTGGGGCGAGTTTAGGGATGGATGGTTTACAGTGAGTTGAGGTGAGGGGTGGTTTTTATGAGTTGAGGATGGGGTGGTTTAAGTGAGTTGGGTGATGGATGGTTTTTTAGGAGTTGGGTGATGGATGGGTTTTTAAAAAGTTGAGGTGATGGAAGGTTTTATGTGAGTTGAGGTGATGGAGGTTTAAGTGAGTTGGGTGATGGATTGGTTTTTAGTGAATTTAGGTGAGGAAGTTTTTCAGGAGTTTGGGTGATACTGATGGATAGATGAATGATATTGTGGTTTTTATGGTTACAGTGTGTTTTGGGGTGATGGATGGCCGACAAGTTGAGGTAATGAATGGTTGATGGTGAATTTAGGATAAAATATTTATAGTGAGTAAATGTTGTGGGTGTTTTTATAGTGAGAGTGGGAAAAAAGGTTGATGAGTTAAGAGAATGTTTAGAGCGTGGGGAAAGGAGGTTAAAATGAGCAAATTTTGAAGTTAAGGTTTGGTTTTTTAGTAAGGATACTGATAAACTGCTTGTTTCTTTCTTGTCACAGTGTACTTAAAAGATTAAATTTTGCGAAAAAACAGTACGTGACGAAGTTTGGCAGCTCAGGGGGTTGCATAAGTTCTTCTTATGTTCCATTGTGTCTTATTTCCAATACCAGATCATCCTTATATTGCATACCAGGTCATTATATTCCAAAACAGGTCATCCTTATATCCCATACCAGGTCATCCTTATATCCCATACCAGGTCATCCTTATATCCCATACCAGGTCATCCTTATATCCCATACCAGGTCATCCTTATATCCCATACCAGGTCATTATATCCCATACCAGGTCATTCTTATATCCCATACCAGCTCATCCTTATATCCCATACCAGGTCATCCTTATATTGTTATGAACAACACAATGTTCAATTGCGACGTAAACACGTCCTAAACATTAACGTTAAGCAGTATTTGTAATATAAACATTAAGAAAAAAGAAATAACATTGATTGCCACACAAAAGGTACAATATTTGCTAACATTTCAACATTGAAGTAAATTACAACACATTATTTTTATAATATTCACTAACATTCACAAATCACAGTAAATGACATCATAAAGTAGAGTCTTAGTAAGACAGAGACGTACTGACCACCTTAATTGTTTTTATGAATGGATTGATTATCACCAGTTTCTAGTTTTTATTTTCATCCCATAACATTCATAGTGTGTGTGTGTGTGTGTGTGTACGTTTTCTTATAACATTAAAGAGGATAGGTAAGTGAAATATGAGAATAGGGAGAAACTTGTTAAATTGTTTAATAATGATTTCTAGCTAAACTTTATCTTCCATAACATAATTCATAGACGTGTCTTTTTTTTACCTTACCCACAAGTGCCTCACACTATACACAACCCGCACGTATGGGAGGGGCGCTTGCGACGACGTTTCGGTCCTAATTGGACCATTTACGAAGTCACACTAACAGAAAGGAGAAAAGGAAACAGAGGTAGGGGAGGAGGAGGTGGTGGTGGTAGCAGTAGTAGTAGTAGAATTAGTAGTAGTAGTAGTAGTAATAGTCAAAGACTAAGAAAGAAGAGCACTGCAAGGGAGCTAGGGGCCCACAAGGGAGCTAGGGGCCCACAAGGGAGCTAGGGGCCCACAAAGGATACGAACAAAACACAGAGAGGGGGAATATAAATAATAAAGAACCAAACACCCAAGGCAGAAGTCAGAAAACCGAAAGCAGAAAGTGGAAGGAGGAAAGGGAAAGAGGGAGAAGGAGAAAAAAGAATCATCTTAAGTCCGGGTGTTCTGAAGTTTTGAGCATTTTACAATGTAATGTGAAAGGAAGGCATCTACAGAGACAAATCCAGTCAATAGGATGACTAATCTCTGACATGACAGAAAAGAATATTGTTGGCGTCGGCAAGCCTAATACTACTTTTGTGCTCTCTGAGTCTGTCAGAAGTGAACGGCAGTTTCTCCAAAGTACTGAAGAGGACAAGAGGAACAGGAGCATCAATAAAGAGAGGAGAGGTATGAGCTTGATTATTGCGAAGAGTGTTAGTCGGGCGAATACTAAGTTTGATGTGTAAGGAACGGAGAGAGTTGTTGTGATTAGAAAGACGATATACAGGGAAGGCAGAGGACAGGAGAGTTCCCAGGAAGAGAAAGTTGGGGAGAGAAGAAAGTCCAGTTAGCACGTGAAAAGGCAGTGTTTATAAAATGTAAAGGGTAGCCAAGATGAGAAAATGAATTATGAAGAGTGGAAATTTCTGATTCGAGGAACTGAGGATCACAAATGCGGAGAGCACGGAGAAAGAGAGAAATAAGAACACTTTTCTTAACAGAGGAAGCATGATAAGAAAAGTAGTGGATGTACATGCCACTGTACATAGGCTTGCGGTACACGGAAAAAACAAAACCTGTATCTGAGCGGTGGACATGAACATCAAGGAAAGGAAGGAAAGAATTAGATTCCTATTCAGTTTTAAACATAATGGAAGAAGCAGGATTATTAAAAGCATCAAGAAATGGTTGGATGAGACTAGAGTCATGAGACCAAAGAACAAAGATGTTATCTACATAGCGGAGCCAGAGTGAAGGTCGTACATCAACACTAGGAAGAAGAACAGTCTCGAAGTATTTCATGTAAAGATTAGCAAGAACAGAAGAGAGAGGAGAGCCCATAGCGACACCGATGTTTGAGAATAATATTTCCCCTGGAAAGAAAAGGAATTTGAGCCCACACAGAGGCGGATAATATCAAGAAAGACATCAATAGGTACAGGGTGATGAAGAAACCCTTCATGGACCTTCTCTCAGGAAATTAAGTACTTCATCAAGAGGGACATTAGTGGAGAGGAACTCAACGTAAGACTTTCTAAATGGTCGAAGTCGGACCGAAACGTCGTCGTAAGCTCCCTCTCCAATGTGCGGGTTATTTGTGTATTGTACTTTTTTGTTCTTGGTTTCAAAATAGAAAATTTTTACACCTTTCACAAAAACCAACATTCTCAATCAGAATATTGAAATATATAAACTTTCTGAATTCCAAAACAAAATAATTTTAACCGTGAAGGAGTATAAATTTGTGTACATGTGTGTATGTGTGTGTGTGTGTGTGTGTGTGTGTGTGTGTGTGTGTGTGTGTGTGTGTGTGTGTGTGTGTGTGTTTACATCCATACTAGTGTAAGAGGCGATGAGTTTCATACATATGTACATGTGTGTGTGTGCTCGCGAGCGTTATATGTTTATGAATGATGGTGAATACGCAGGTTTCCTTTGAGGAAATGCGCAGATGAATGTGAAAATAAGCAACATATGTAAAACTAACGCAGGTTAACCCCCCAAAAAAGTCAGACAAGTGACTACTATTGTGCGCACGCGCTTGCAACTGCAAGTCTTGCAAATATAACAGACAAATAACCAAATAAAAATATGAAGTTCAACACTTATTACAGTTCTCGTGGAGGTGGACAAACACATTAACACACGAGCACTCATAAACACACAATAAAACATTCACAAACACACTTAAACTGCTAATTAAGTACAAAAAATTATATTTAATGCAGATGAATTGTATAATATAAATAGAACTCCCAAATTTTCATTGAGTGGCCAGGCCTTAGTGGCCGACGGTAGCTTGGCTGCGTCTAGCTGACCTACGGTCAGATTTGTGTGTGTCCCCTCCTGTAAGATTGCTGCTTATAGCAACCCCCAAGTTCTTTTCGCGTTCTGTACGGCACTGGATCATGGTGAAGTAGTAGATATCGTAATAGGTGAGAGGTGGTCATAGTTAGGTGAGGTCATAGTGAACTGTGGTCATAGTTAGGTGAGGTCATAGTGAGCTGTGGTCATAGTTAGGTGAGGTCATAATGAGCTGTGGTCATAGGTGAGGTTATAGTGAGCTGTAGTCATAGGTGAGGTCATAGTGACCTGTGATCATAGTTAAGTGAAGTCATAGTGAGCTGTGGTCATAGTTAGGTGAGGTCATAGAGACCTGTGGTCATAGTTAGGTCAGGTTATGGTGAGCTGTAGCCATAGTTAGGTGAGGTCATAGTGAGCTGTGGTCATAGGTGAGGTCATAGTGAGCTGTGGTCATAGGTGAGGTCATAAACAGATATGGTTATAGTCAGATGTGGTTTATGTTTCCAGGTCTCCATCCGTGGGCCCCCGGATGTCAATCCTTCACTTCCGGTTATTTTGGTGCTTTCCCTAGTTCCGTGTGTCCAGAAGTTCACCTGTGTCCCCTCAGATGAACTCCCTCACTTTCCCAGGTGGGCGGGTGGGTGGACGTGTGTGTGCGTGTGTGTAGAGTATGTGTTGGCCCCTCCCCAGTGACCTTGTTGGATGGTAACTTGGTCTTGTCTAGCTGGTCTACTGCTGAGACTGTCCAGGTGGGTGAAATTACAGGAGGGGACACACAGAAAACTGCATCCTGTAATTACACCCACCAAGACAGCCCGGTGGCCTGGTGGCTAAAGCTCCCGCTTCACACACGGAGGGCCCGGGTTCGATTTCCGGCGGGTGGAAACATTCGACACGTTTCCTTACACCTGTTGTCCTGTTCACCTAGCAGCAAATAGGTACCTGGGTGTTAGTCGACTGGTGTGGGTCGCATCCTGGGGGACAAGATTAAGGACCCCAATGGAAATAAGTTAGACAGTCCTCGATGACGCAATGACTTTCTTGGGTTATCCTGGGTGGCTAACCCTCCGGGGTTAAAAATCCGAACGAAATCTTATCTTATCTTAACAGTAGTCAGCTAGACAACACCAAGCTGCCTCCCAACTCCCCCACCAAGGTGAGGTTACTTAGCGAAAATCTCGGACTTCTATTTATGTTTCATTATGTGTTTAAGTTAATTTTTGTTTTGTTCTCACTCATGCAGCTTTATAATGTATTTGTGAACGTTTTATCGTGTATAGATGTATGTCCGTGTGACTCTATGTCTTCCACTAAAGAATCTTTTATAAAAAGAAATCAGCTTTCCTTTTTGTTGAAATTCGTCATTTTCCTGTATGTAAGACACTGAAACGTCCACAGATAAATACAAAAGTACACAAGTATATTCACACACACACACACACACACACACACACACACACACACACACACACACACACACACACACACACACACACACGCACACGCACACGCACACACGATAACCACGACACATGTATTTCTCTCGTCCCTCTCTAACCTCTGATATCTATTACACAGGAAAGAAAACGGAAATAAAAATTTTTTTTAGCGTAAATTTTAATTGACTCCTGTAGTTTCCTACAACATCTTCTACAACAGTGTCTCCCACAATGGTATTTATGTTTCCCATAACAATTATGTTGGGTCAAAATTCCCAAAAGTTTCAGTTAACATTTCGCATGAACCATCACTCTCAACCACACTAAAAAAATCTCCTTATTGATAAAGTCGACCTTCACGGTAGTGTAGATTTGTTGAGAAAAAAGGATTTTAGCAGTGTCTGTGATACTGCTGTTTTTATTCACTTGTATATTGTTCTTCTTATGTTAGCAATTGTGGCAGCAAACGCAATGTCTTTTGTAACAATTCCTCTTTGTAAACCTAGCCAGATATTCATTACTTATATTTTGTCTTTTCCGTCACTCAATCAATCATAATTTTAACATATTCATTGCTTGGTATAATCAACAGACAATGGACAAACACTTATATCTTATTTAAATTAAACAATATTTTGCAATTTTATCTAACACTGTGTCCAGTAGTTGTGAACTGTACCAGAAACAAAGACAGTTGTGAACTGTTCCAGAAACAAAGTCAGAGACAAAAGCTGTTCGTTATTCTTGTTTTGTTTTCACTTATTGTTTATATTTGTGTCCGTATGTGACTCTGTCTTCCACCAAGAAATCTATTACAAAAAAATAATCAGCTTCCTTTTTTGTTCCGGTTCGTCTTTTTAGATATATGCAAGTCACTGGAACATTCTCAAGTAAACACACAAGTACACAAACACACACACACACACACACACACACACACACACACACACACACACACACACACACACACACACAGTGAAGAGGCGGGGCCAGGAGCTCGGACTCGACCCCCGCAACCTCAACTAGGTGAGTACTAGGTGAGTACACACACACACACACACACTGTCTCGTCAGTGCGTGCGCGAGTCACGCCTTCCGTGCTCCGCGAATATAAGTGTTTTCAAGGGCTACCCAAGTGATCTGAAGGGTAGCTAAGTGTGCTAGGGTAGTGAACAATTCCTTGAAGCGATTTATAATCTGCCTGAGCCACATAAGTGTAGGTAGAGCCGCAATTTTGTAAGTGATCTAGAAAGTTAAACGAGGTGCGCAGTCAGAGCGGGCAGGGCAGGCGACGTTGCTAAGTGTCACCCAAGAAAGATAATAAAGTGAAACAATCGTGTGACCAGTGAGAGAAATACAGTGAATAGGGCACATTATATAACGAGAAGAAATTGAGGTGGATCTACGCCAGGACGTCTCATCGAGCTGGACAGTCTACAGGCTGCTACAGCTGCATTGCAAGTACTGTATTCACCTATGAGTGGTTGTATGTGTGTGGGGTTTCAGGTTCCAGTTAACCACCAAGCTGATTGTGAATGATCCAACTCTCATAGCACGATAAATAATAGGCACTCAAGTATTCAATAAGGAATAGCAATTGGTAATCCATTGAACAAGGCGAGTAAGTTACTATAAGCTAGGTGGCAGGACAAGCATAAAGGGCAACATTGTAAGTAGGTGCGGGTCAAGTCCCAGGAGGGTGGGGGCCAGGTCACAAGAGATTGTGGTCAGACAAGCGACCACCGAGACTCCACATTACACTCCCACGCACAATTCACATACTTTTCAGACACATACTAAAACCACACATAATTCCACACATAATTACACACACACACACACGCGCGCGCGCGCGCACACACACACACACACACACACACACACACACACACACACACACACACACACACACACACACACACACACACACACACACATATACAGACTCACACATTCCGCCCCTCCCCCACCAACCTCTCGCTCCTTCCCCTGATCCCTCCCTCCCTCTTTCACCCTCCCCCTCCCCACATCTTCCTCCTTCCCCCTCTCCCTCTCCCATTCACCCACTTGCTTCTCCCTCCTTCCCACTCCCCATATTCCCCCCTAAATCCCCCTCCCACCCCTCTCCCACATAGCCACAGTTCCTCCTCTACCTCCCCCCCCCACACTCTGACAAACACACTACTAACCTAACACACAGAATTACATAGGTTTCCCACTCTGAGGCAATCAAAGTAAAACAAAAATGGGTTGCCAGAGAGCAGGAAGGAAAACAAAGGAACCGGAGGATGAATCTGCAAAGGAAGATTGGGCAGCAGAGCTCATAAAAAGGGAACATGAATGAGAAAAGAAACTAGAAGAATTTAGCATGAGAATGGAAGAGAGGATAGCTATGGAAAGCAGGAAGTGGGAGGTGCAAGTCAAAGCAGCAGAGGCTAGGATACAGAGTTTAGAAGAGGAACTGAAAAATCTGAAACAGCCTAAAGAACTAAAGAACAATTTGGGAATGACATCAGACACTGCTACCTCAGTCACAAGTAAGGAGACTGTAGGGAAAGAAGGAGCAAAACTGCATGTAGAAGCTCTATCAGTGGAGAATGTAGTAAATGAAAGAGATAAGCTATATGTGGAGGCCCTAACAGACCACAGCAGAGCCCAGGGAAAGCCGAGAAGGGAAAATGACAGGCCACTGAGCCCAAGTACATTAGCTAGTGAAACTGTAGAAAGGAAAGCTGCAATGGAGGAAATTAAATTGAATGAGTGGATACACAAGGATATGAAGTGCGAGAATGAAAGGGAGAGGTCAGTCTTTGTGTATGGGCTTCAGGAAGTTGAAGGGGAAACATATGAAGCAAGAAAATAAGGGGAAAAAAAGCAATTGAAAGCATCATAAAAGCAACAGGAGAAGACGACATGACACAGCTGGAAAATTTTCGGAGAATAGGGGGGTTTGTAAAAAAAAAAACTCAGGGAAGGTTTCTTAATGTTGGTGAGGGGCTCTTGATTTAGGTAATTGGATCTGTGCTCCACTTCCCCGAATTAAGACTGAATGCCTTCCACATCCTCCCAGGTGCTGTATAATCCTACGGGTTTAGCGCTTCCCCTTGATTATAATAATTGCAAAAAAAAAAAAGAACCCGGCCAGTGAAAGTGACCTTCAAGGCAGAATCGACTTGGAACAGGATCCTGCAGGAGAAAGCACGATTAAGGGACATGCCGGCATACAGGAAGGTGTATCTCAACTGCGACAGAACCCAAGAAGAAAGGCAGAAACTGAGAGAGATGGTACAAAGGCGAAAGGAGGAAAGAGAGGGGATGTAGGAGACAGACAGGAGATCCCAGACCCAGGAAGATCAAATACAGCCTCCCTCACAACTTCCTATAGAAGCCTCCTAACCAGGTCAACCCCAGTGCAACGAAACACTCTAAACCAAAACACCCATGCCATATCCAATGCCCCCACCCACTGCATTACAAACTCCACCCCCACAGCAACCACCCATAGTTCCTTATCAGGTCTCCCACTTCCCCGACCCCAATATACCTCCCAGACCACAGTCTTAGAAAAGAAGTTGAAGGTGTGGTATACAAATCCAGATGGAATAACAAATAAGTATGAGGAGCGGCATGAAAGAATCAAGGAGACATCCCCAGACATAATAGCACTCACAGAAACAAAAGTCACCAGAATAATAACAGATTCTATCTTTCCATCCGGATATCAAATCCTCAGGAAAAACAGAGGGAGGAGAGGGGGAGGAGGAGTTGCACTGCTCATTAAAAGCCAGTGGGGTCTTGAGAAACTGGAAGGAATAGATGGCATGGGCGAAAGGGACTACTTAGTAGGAACAATCCAGTCTGAGGGACATAAGGTGATAATTGCAGTAATGTACAACCCACCAACGAACTGCAGAAGGCCAAGAGAAGAATACGTTGAGAGCAACAGAGCAATGGTCGACACACTAGCCGAGGTGGCCAGGAGAGCACACATGGGGGGAGCAAAGTTAAACCTGGAGCCCCATGGGGGTCCCGAAACATGGAGAGACAAGATGATGGATGTGGTACTGGAAAACCTCATGCATCAACATGTTAGAGACACTACCAGAGAGAGAGGAGAGGATGAACCAGCAAGACTGGACCTTGTATTCACCTTGAGTAGTTCAGACATCGAGGATATCATGTATGAAAGGCCCCTGGGAGCAAGTGATTATGTGGTTCTGTGCTTCGACTACATAGTTGAGCTTCAAGTGGAGAGAGTAACAGGAATAGGTTGGGAAAAACCAAACTACAAAAGGGGTAACTACTCAGGCATGAGGAACTTCCTGCAAGACATTCAGTGGGAGATTGAACTGACAGGAAAACCAGTAAAAGAAATGATGGACTATGTGGCAACAAAATGCAAGGAGGCAGAGGAGAGGTTTGTTCCCAAAGGAAACAGAAATAATGGGAAGAACAGAATGAGTCCATGGTTCACCCAAAGGTGTAGGGAGGCAAAAACTAGGTGTACTAGAGATTAGAAAAGGTACAGAAGACAGAGAACTCAGGAAAACAAAGATATTAGCCGAAGAGCCAGAAACGAATATGCGCAGATAAGGGAGGCTCAGCGACAATACGAAAATGACATAGCATCGAAAGTCAAGTCTGACCCGAAGCTGTTGTATAGCCACATTAGGAGGAAAACAACAGTCAAGAACCAGGTAATCAGACTGAGGAAGGGTGATGGGGAGTTCACAAGAAACGACCGAGAGGTATGTGAGGAGCTCAACACGAGATTTAAAGAAGTATTTACAGTGGAAATCAGTAGGACTCCAGGAAATCAGAACAGGGGGGTACACCATCAAGTGCTGGATGAGGTACATATAACGAAGGAGGAGGTGAAGAAGCTTCTATGCGAACTTGACACCTCAAAGGCGGTGGGACCAGACAACATCTCTCCGTGGGTCCTTAAAGAGGAAGCAGAGATACTGTGTGTGCCATTAACAAAGATCTCCAACACATCAATTGAAACTGGGCAACTCCCTAAGGTGTGAAAGATGGCAAATATAGTCTCAATTTTTAAAAAGGGAGACAGACATGAGGCACTAAACTACAGACCTGTATCACTAACGTGTATAATATGCAAAATCATGGAGAAGATCATCAGGAGGAGAGTGGTGGAGCACTTGGAAAGAAACAAGTGTATAATTGACAACCAGCACGGTTTCAGGGAAGGAAAATCCTGTGTCACAAACCTACTGGAGTTTTATGACAAGGTGACAGAAGTAAGACAAGAGAGAGAGAGAGAGAGAGAGAGAGAGAGAGAGGAGTGGATCGACTGCATTTTTTTTGGACTGCAAGAAGGCCTTCGACACAGTTCCTCACAAGAGATTCCTGCAAAAGCTAGAGGATCAGGCACACATAACAGGAAAGGCACTGCAATTGATCAGAGAATACCTGACAGGGAGGCAACAACGAGTCATGGTACGTGACAAGGTGTCAGAGTGGGCCCCTGTGACAAGCGGGGTTCCACAGGGGTCAGTCCTAGGACCTGTGCTGTTCTTGGTATATGTGAATGACATAATGGAAGGGATAGACTCAGAAGTGTCCTTGTTTGATGTGAAGTTAATGAGAAGAATCAAATCGGACGAGGATCAGGCAGGACTACAAAGAGACCTGGTCAGACTACAAGCCTGGTCCAGCAACTGGCTCCTTTAGTTTAACCCTGCCAAATGCAAAGTCATGAAGATTGGGGAATTGCAAAGAAGACCGTAGACATAATATAGTTTAGATGGCCAAAGACTGCAAACCTCACTCAAGGAAAAAGATCTGGAGGTGAGTATAACACCGAGCATATCTCCTGAGGCGCACATCAATCAGATAGTTGCTGCAGCATACGGGCGCCTGGCAAACCTACGGATAGCGTTCCGATACCTCAGTAAGGATTCGTTCAAGACTCTGTGTACCAAACTGGTGCTGCATACTGGAGTATGCAGCACAGTTTGGAATCCACACCTGGTCAAGCACGCCAAGAAATTAGAGAAAGTGCAAAGGTTTGCAACAAGACTAGTCCCAGAGCTAAGTAGACTGTCCTACGAAGAAAGGTTGAGGGAAATCGGCCTGACGACACTGGAGGACAGGAGGGTCAGGGGAGACATGACAACGACATATAAAATACTGCGCGGAATAGACAAGGTGGACAAAGACGGGATGTTCCAGAGATGGGACACAGACACAAGAGGTCACAATTGGAAGTTGAAGACTCAGATGAATTAAAGGGATGTTAGGAAGTATTTCTTCAGTCATAGAGTAGTCAGGCCGTGGAATAGCCTAGAAAGTGACGTAAGGGAAGCGGGAACCATACATAGTTTTAAGGCGAGGTATGATAAAGCTCACTGGGCAAGGAGAGAGAGGACCTAGTAGCAATCAGCGAAGAGGCGAGGCCAGGAGCTATGAATCGACCCCTGGAACCACAAATAGGTGAGTACAAATAGGTGAGTACACACACACACACACTCACATAGTCATAGAGTGGTCAGGAAGTTGAACAGTCTGGCGAATGATGTAGTGGAGGCAGGAACCATACATAGCTTTAACACGAGGTATGATAAAGCTCATGGAGCAGGGAGAGAGAGAGGACCTAGTAGCGTTCAGTGAAGAGGCTGGGCCACGAGCTGAGTCTCGACTCCTGCAACTACAAGTAGGTGAGTACAATTAGGTGAGTACACACACATACACACATTCCGACAAGTACACTCTAAATAAGGAGTCATTCAGGACCCTGTACACTGTGTACGTTAGGCCCATATTGGAATATGCAGCGCCAGTTTGAAACCCTCACCTAGCCAAGCATTTAAGGAAACTAGAAAAAGTGCAAAGGTTTGCAACGAGACTAGTCCCGGAGCTATGGGTTATGTCCTACGAGGAAAGGTTAATGGAAATCGACCTGAGGACACTGAAAGACAGGAGAAATAGCGGGGATATGATAACGACATAAAATACTGAGAGGTATAGACAAGGTGGACAGAGACAGGGGGTTCCAAAGATGAGACACAGCAACAAGGGGTCACTGTTGCAAATTAAAGACTCAGATGAATCACAGGGATGTTAGGAAGTATTTCTTCAGTCACAAATTTGTCAGGAAGTGGAATAGTCTGGGTAGTGATGCAGTGGAGGCAGGATCCATACATAGCTTTAAAATGAGGTATGATAAAGTTCAAGGAGCGGGAAGAGTGACTAGGTCGCGGCCAGTTGAAGAGGCGGGGCCAGGAGCTGTGAATCGACCCCCGCAACCACAACTAGTTGAGCACACACACACACACACACACACACACACACTTATCCTCTGGTCTCAGTCTACAATATTATAAACACCATTTCCCCAGCACACGTACAATACATATTATCAATCACTATGTCACTGACATATATGCACATATCTGTACTTTCTCACACAGCTGCTAAAATTATATTTAAATTATATTATATATTTTAAAAGAATTCTGAAAAATCGGAATGGAGAATGCTGTTACATGGTATTTTTTAGATACAGCAAACAAGCACTCTTATGAATTATTAAACAATTAGTCTCTGTCTCACTTTGTAATTTTTTATGTCTTCACTTCTCTCACCTTCACTATATTGAGAACAAATATTCATCAACACACACAAAAAAAAAAAAAAAACTAGGGAAAGAATATAAGATATACAAACTGGGAGGGTCATTCTCTCGACAAAAGTGTTTGTTGGTGTGGATGTTACATCCTGGTTAGTAGAAATCTGTCCTAATGTCGTCAATACTGCTGTTATACGAATTGTTATCAGTAAGTCTTCCCTTATTTCATTGTATTGTTCTTGTGTGGTACTTGTGTACTGCTGTACAGTTCTGCTGTATGTTACTGTACTTTTCAGAGGACTGCGCAACAGCCTGGCCAACACGTCTCGTTAATATCTCACTCAAACTTATATTAATGAATATAATTTAACCTACAAAGCAGTTTAGGTAGAAAACCTGTGACATTTTATATTGATTTATCATCAACCTCGTCAGTCGTTATAATCCTAAAAGAATGAAGTTGCAAAAGAATCAGTGATACAACGAATATTTCTATACAAAGAGAACACTTGAGGAGCAGCGTGAGTTCCATGAGGAAGTTGTCAGTAGCTCCAGGAGGAAGTGGCAAGTAGCTCCAGGAAGAAGTTGTAAGTAGCTCCAGGAGGAAGTTGCCAGTAGCTCCAGGAGGAAGTTGCCAGTAGCTCCAGGAGGAAGTTGCAAGTAGCTCCAGGAGATAGTTGTAAGTAGCTCCAGGAGGAAGTTGTAAGTAGCTCCAGGAGGAAGTTGTCAGTAGCTCCAGGAGGAAGTTGTAAGTAGCTCCAGGAGGAAGTTGTAAGTAGCTCCAGGAGGAAGTTGTAAGTAGCTCAAGGAGGAAGTTGTAAGTAGCTCCCGGAGGAAGTTGTAAGTAGCTCCCGGAGGAAGTTGTAAGTATCTCCAAGAAGAAATTGTAAGTAACTCCAGGAGGAAGTTGTAAGTAGCTCCAGAAAGAAATTGTAAGTAGCTCCAGGAGGAAGTTGTAAGTAGCTCCAGGAGGAAGTTGTAAGTAGCTCCAGGAGGAAGTTGTAAGTAGCTCCAGGAGGAAGTTGTAAGTAGCTCCAGGAGGAAGTTGTAAGTAGCTCCAGGAGGAAGTTGTAAGTAGCTCCAGGAGGAAGTTGTAAGTAGCTCCAGGCGGAAGTGGTCAGTAGCTCCAGGAGGAAGTTGTAAGTAGATCCAGGCGGAAGTTGTAAGTAGTTCCAGGAGGATGTGTAAGAAGCTCCAGGAGGAAGTAGTAAGTAGTTCCAGGCGGAAGTTGTAAGTAGTTCCAGGAGGATGTGTAAGAAGCTCCAGGAGGAAGTAGTAAGTAGTTCCAGGCGGAAGTTGTAAGTAGTTCCAGGAGGATGTGTAAGAAGCTCCAGGAGGAAGTTGTAAGTAGTTCCAGGCGGAAGTTGTAAGTAGTTCCAGGAGGATGTGTAAGAAGCTCCAGGAGGAAGTTGTAAGTAGTTCCAGGCGGAAGTTGTAAGTAGTTCCAGGAGAATGTGTAAGAAGCTCCAGGAGGAAGTAGTAAGTAGTTCCAGGCGGAAGTTGTAAGTAGTTCCAGGAGGATGTTGTAAGAAGCTCCAGGAGGAAGTTGTAAGTAGTTCCAGGCGGAAGTTGTAAGTAGTTCCAGGAGGATGTTGTAAGAAGCTCCAGGAGGAAGTTGTAAGTAGTTCCAGGCAGAAGTTGTAAGTAGTTCCAGGAGGATGTGTAAGAAGCTCCAGGAGGAAGTTGTAAGTAGTTCCAGGCGGAAGTTGTAAGTAGTTCCAGGAGGATGTGTAAGAAGCTCCAGGAGGAAGTTGTAAGTAGTTCCAGGAGGATGTTGTAAGAAGCTCCAGGAGGAAGTTGTAAGTAGTTCCAGGCGGAAGTTGTAAGTAGTTCCAGGAGGATGTGTAAGAAGCTCCAGGAGGAAGTTGTAAGTAGTTCCAGGAGGATGTTGTAAGAAGCTCCAGGAGGAAGTTGTAAGTAGTTCCAGGCGGAAGTTGTAAGTAGTTCCAGGAGGATGTGTAAGAAGCTCCAGGAGGAAGTTGTAAGTAGAACAACTACTCTGATATGTAACACTGATTATGAAGCAACACAAAAAATAAATAATAGAATGTAAACTTTTATGAAATGTAATTAATCCTTATAAAACTTATTCGAAATACAAATAATATAATAAGCAAAGAAAATTAAGTTTACTCTGTTAAACTGACTAAGTTGTAATTAAAACATTGTTAAATATAATTAAGAAATAAAACTAATACAAAATGTCATGTATTCTAATAACTGAAAACGTTTTATATTTAGTACATGAATTATATTCAGGCATTTCAGATTATTATGTATAAATGTATGATTGTATTGATGTCTATCTATTTTTTGAATCTGATATAATTACCCAAGTTAATTACAAATAATTTAAATGAAACTACAATAGATGAGACTTGCTTGTGTGTGCTTCCACAGCTGTGCTTCCACAGCTGTGCTTCCACAGCTGTGCTTGTACATAAATGGTGTACAATACCCACAAGATGAGCAGTTAGACACATGTGCACATATGTTTAATTCCTCAAATCAGTGCTTGTTGTAGACAAACACCTGAGAGCTTAAACTAATAATTTCACTTCTGTTCATTCGTTTAATAATTTGGTAAAATAGGAAGTATAATATACGTCTGAGTAAAGATATTTTGGTCAAATAAGTTTACAGTTTGTATGGGAATAAATAATAACATAATAATATGCACTATAACTGAAACAATAACTGAACATAAGTGTATTAAGTCGCTAACAGTGTCTTCAAGACAACACGGGATGGTGCATATAACACCTGCATCACACCACGTACCTCCCACTAGTACAAGTACCATGGTATACAACTCACTAGAACAAGTACCATAGTGTACAACTCACTAGAACAAGTACCATAGTGTACAGCTCACAGTGGTGTACAACTCACTAGAACAAGTACCATAGTGTACGGCTCACCGTTGTGTACAACTCATTAGAACAAGTACCATGGTATACAACTCACTAGAACAAGTACCATGGTGTACAGCTCACAGTGGTGTACAGCTCACTAGAACAAGTACCATGGTGTACAGCTCACAGTGGTGTACAGCTCACTAGAATAAGTACCATGGTGTACAGCTCATAGTGGTGTACAGCTCACAGTGGTGTACAGCTCACTAGAACAAGTACCATGGTGTACAGCTCACAGTGGTGTACAACTCACTAGAATAAGTACCATAGTGTACGGCTCACAATGGTGTACAACTCACTAGAACAAGTACCATGGTGTACAGCTCAGTGGTGTACAACTCACTAGAATGAGTACCATAGTGTACGGCTCACAATGGTGTACAACTCACTAGAACAAGTACCATAGTGTACGGCTCACCGTTGTGTACAACTCATTAGAACAAGTACCATGGTGTACAGCTCACCATGGTGTACAACTCACTAAAACAGGTACCATGGTGTATAACTCACCATATTGTACAACTCACTAGAACAATTACCATGGTGTACAGCTCACCAGTACAAGTACCATGATGTACATCTCACTAGTGCAAGTACCATGGTGAACAACTTACTAGAAGAAGTTTCATGATGTACAACTCGCTAGTACAAGTACTATGGTGTACAACTCACTAGAACAAGTACAATGGTGTACAACTCACTAGTACAAATTCCATGGTGTACAACTCACTAGTGTAGTTGAATGGTAAAGAGAACCGACAAGTTGATAAATTAGACACATGTGCAACACTTGGGTATCTTTATTGTGGAAACGGTTCGCCACACAGTGACTTCATCAGTCCATACAAAGGAGAATCTTGAAGAACAAGAGGAGAATGAGGTAATCAGTCTACACAACACAGTGTGTAGTTACAAACATTCAGAGACAAACAAAACACAACTCTAGCATAAACTTGAGGTAACAGAGTTGGACAAATGCCAGTTATCCTCTTCCTCAGACTGAGTTCTAGCAGTAAACAAACATAAACACAATAATGAACAGAAGTATATTACAATATACTCATATACAAATTTTTCTTTAATGGAGCGTCTCTCATGCTGGTGAAGGAATAAATGTCTGCCACTTCCCAGGCACTGTAACACTTACCTGTTTAACACATTTCAGTAAAAAATAATTATCTAAGTGGAATGTGTTAAAGGTTTCACTTCAGACGGTAAAATTAAGTCACTATAAAAAAAATCCAAGACTCTGCCGGGAGTCGAACCCGAGTCTGCTGCTTTAGAGGCAGCCGTGCTAACCGCTGCACCACAGAGCCGTAATGTTCAGTGATTGGGTTTTACTATATAGCTTAATGGCTTTTATTAGAGGCCTGGCTTCTGGCTCTGTTGGCACCCACCGTGACGGTACTAGTGACCAGTACTTCCCTCCCTGCTGGTACCAACGTGGACGATACTAGTGACCAGTGCTTCTCACTCTGCTAGCACCAACGTGGAGGGTACTAGTGACCAGTACTTCCCTCCCTGCTGGTACCAACGTGGAGTGTACTAGTGACCAGTGCTTCTCACTCTGCTAGCACCAACGTGGAGGGTACTAGTGACCAGTACTTCCCTCCCTGCTGGTACCAACGTGGAGTGTACTAGTTACCAGTGCTTCTCTCCCTGCTAGCACCAACATGGAGAGTACTAGTGACCAATACAGAGAAATATAAGATTAGCCTAGCAACATACAAGGACAGTTCAGGTGCAGAAACTAAGTCAAATTCACTTTCTGTAATCCATTTAAATAACAAGTTTTCTTTTAAGACAGTCTGAGGAACGACCTGTAATGCGGCCTCGTTCTTTATTGCTTAAGATGGAAAGGTGACAACAGCTGGAATGTAAATGACAACTGCAGGTCAAAGGTGTTTCCCTGAAGTGCATAACAGGTGAAAGGTGTTTCCCTAAAGTGCATAACAGGTGAAAGGTGTTTCCCTAAAGTGCATAACAGGTGAAAGGTGTTTCCCTAAAGTGCATAACAGGTGAAAGGTGTTTCCCTAAAGTGCATAACAGGTGAAATGTGTTTCCCTAAAGTGCATAACAGGTGAAAGGTGTTTCCCTAAAGTGCATAACAGGTGAAAGGTGTTTCCCTAAAGTGCATAACAGGTGAAAGGTGTTTCCCTAAAGTGCATAACAGGTGAAAGGTGTTTCCCTAAAGTGCATAACAGGTGAAAGGTGTTTCCCTAAAGTGCATAACAGGTGAAAGGTGTTTCCCTAAAGTGCATAACAGGTGAAAGGTTAACTGAAGGTGTACCTTAAGTGTGAACTTTAGGTAATGGTTTAAAGTAAACTACAAGTGTGAACTTCAAGTGATGGTTTAAGGTAAACTACAAGTGTGAACTACAAGTGTGATGATGTGAGGTGAAATTCAAGTAGAAATATATTGGGAAATACAGGACAGTTGTTGTTTACAAACCTTCAGTTTGTTGCTGCTTCATCATGTTTCTTTTATTTTCACTATCTTCATTGAACTCCAACCTCACTACCTTTCTTCATCTTCCTTTTCTTCTTCTTCTTCTTCTTCTTCTTCTTCTTCTTCTTCTTCTTCTTCTTCTTCTTCTTCTTCTTCTTCTTCTTCTTCTTCTACTTCTTCTTCTTCTTCTTCTTCTTATCCTTATTCTTATTATTATTATTATTATTATTATTATTATTATTTCTGTTTTTTGTGAATAGACGGTACAAAAAATTTCAGTCAGCATCATATCAGTTCATTCCACAACACTATTGGACTTAAACTGTTGGACGTACACTGTTGGACTTACATTGTAGGACTTACATTGTTGGACTTACATTGTTGGACTTACACTGTTGGGCTTACGCTCTCTGGACTTACACTGTCGACTTACACTATTGAACTTACACTATTCGACTTTCACTGTTGGGATCATTTAAAATCCCACAAATTATTCTACTAAAGCAGAAACTCGAAGAATTTAAAATAATTAACAGCTGGAGATAAAGAAATAAAGAAATGAGACACTGCAGGGACAGGAACAAGAACAGGACAGGACAGGAACAGGACAGGACAAGAACACAAGGACAGAACAGGATTGTTTTCCTGTCATTCCCTATTTTCTCCTCTCGTTTTCCATCTCACTGGACGGTTTTCCCTGCCATTTTCCATCGCCCTTTACTGTTTTCCGTCATTTTGCATCGCACTGATCTGTGACATTTTTCCTTGACCTTGGCGGTTTTCCCTGTGATTTTCCATCGGCATGGGCGGTTTTTTCCCGTCATTTTCTATGACCCTAGACATTTTTTTTGTCGTTTTCCATCTCTCTAGACGGGGTTCTCTGTCATTTTCCATCTATCAGATTGATTTCTTTGTCATTTATCACCCTGAACCGTTTTTCTTTCGCAATGGACGGTTTTCCATGTAATTTTCCATTGCCTTGAACTGTTTTCCTGGTCATTTTCCATCGCTCTAAACTGTTTTCCCCGTCATATTTCATTGCTCTGGCATGTTCTTCTGTCATTTTCCATTATTCTGGACGGCTTTGCCTTTCATATTCCATCATTCTGGACGGTTTTCCCTGTCATAGTCCATCGTTCTGGAGGGTTTTCAAAGTCATATTCCATCGTTCTGGACGACTTTCTCATATTCCATCGTTCTGGTCAGGTTTCTCTCTCATATTCCATCATTCTGGTCAGGTTTCCCTGTCATATTAAATCATTTCTGCTGGATTTACCTGTCACATTCCATCTTTCTGGACGGTTTTTCCCTGTCATATTCCATTGTTCAGGTCAGGTTTCCCTCTCATATTACATCGTTCTCGACCGGTTTTCTTGTCATATTCCATCACCATGGACTGGTTTCAGTGTCACATTCCATCGTACTTGAAGGGTTTCACATACATATTCAAGCTTGCTGGACGGGCTTTCCCGTCATTTTCCTTTGTCGTGTACGTGTTTCCTTGTCATATTCTACCGCCGTGGACAATTTAACCGGTCATATTCCATTGTTCTGGACGGATTTTCATGTCATATTCCATAGTCCTGTACGCGTTAGTCTGTCATATTCCATCCTTCTGGATGGGTATTACTGTCATGTTTCACCGCCAGGGACAGTTTTATCCCGTCGTTTTCCGTAGCCCTGGACAGGTTTCCCTGTCATAGTCCATCTCCCTGGACTGGTATCCCTGTTATTTTCCATCGCAATGAACTGTTTTCCCTGTAATTTTCCATCGCTATGGCCGGTTTCCCCTGTCATTTTCCATCGTTCTGTAGGGGTTTTCCTTGTCATATTCCATCACCCTGTACTTTTCCGCTGTCATATTCAATCGCTCTGGAAATGTTTTCTGTCATTTTCAATCGTTCTGGACGGGTTTCTTTGTCATATTCGATTGATCTTCAATGGTTTCTCCGTAATTTTCCATCGCAATAAATGATTTTTCCAAGGTATTTTCCATCGCCTTGAAGTGTTTTCCACGTTTTTTTCCATCGCCCTTGTTAGTTTTCCTGTCATATTTCATTGTCATGAACGGTTTTCCTTTGCTATGGACGGATTCCTGTTATATTCCATAGTCAAGAACTGTTTTCTCTCATGTTTCACCGCCAGGGACAGTTTTTTCCTGTCGTTTTCAGTAGCGCTAGACAGATTTTCCTGTCATATTCCATCGCTCTAGGCTGGTATCTGTCATTTTCCTTCCAACCGAACCGTTTTCCCTGTAGTTTTCCCATCTTCATGGCCGGTTATCCCTGTCATTTTTCCATCGTTCTGTAGAGGTTTTCCCCTGACATATTTCATCTACCTGGACATATTTCCGTAGTTTTTCGTCACCTGAACTTTTTCCTCCTTGTCATTTTCTCCTCGCACTGCACATGTTTTTCTGTCATATTCAATAGGCCGGGATGTTTTTCAGTCATTTTCAGTCGTTCTGCACGGGTTTCAATGTCATGTTTCACTGATCTATAATTGTTTCCCTCTCATTTTCCATCGCACTTGGATCAGGTTTCCCTGTCATATTACATTTTTCTGAATGGTTTTCCCTCTCATTTTCAATCGTCATGGACATATTTTTCTGTCATTTTCCATCTATCCATACTAGTTTCCCTCTCATATTCCATCGATCTGATTGTTTTCTTTTTCTTTTTCTATCATTCTGGACAGGTGTCAATTGTTTTCCCTCTCATTTTCCATCGCTCTGGACGGTTTTAGTGTCATGTTCCATCTACCTGGAGTGGTTTCAATGGTTAAATTCCATGTCAATTGAAGGGTTTCCCTTTCTTTGACCAGTGACCTGGATATGCTTCCCTCTCATATTCCATTGCCCTGGACGAGTTTCCCTGTTATATTACATGATCCTGGACGTGTATCAGTGTCATTTTTAATCGTCCTTGACGGTTTTACCTGTCATTTTTACCTGTCATTTTTACCTGTCATTTTTACCTGTCATTTTCCATGATAATTACGAATTTTCGTCTCATTTTAAATCCCTCAGAGGGGCTTCAGCATCATATTCCATCACCATGAACTTTTTTCCCTGTCATTTTTCATTGACCTACGCGGCTTTCCCTGTCATTTTCTATCGATCTCCCTGGATACCTTTTTACCATTTCCGTCGTTCTGGACTAGTTTCCCTGTCATATTCCATGATTGATTAGTTTCCCTGTCATTTATCATCACCCTCAACTGTTTTCCCTTATATTTCAGTGGCATTTTCTATCGCCCTAGACATGCTTTTCTGTCATTTTCCATTTTTCTGGACGGCTTTCCCTCTCATATTCATCGTTCTGGACGGCTTTCCTCATGTTCCATCGTTCTACTCAGATTTCCCTGTCATATTCCATTGTTCTTTACGGTTTTCCCTGTCATATTCCATCCTTCTGGTCAGGTTTCCCTGTCAAAATCCATCGCTCTGGTCAGGTTTCCTTGTCATATTCCATCGTTCTTGTCAGGTTTTCCTCTATTTTCGATCGTACCTCTGGACAGATTTCTGTCTCATATTCCATAACTATTTTCAGTCGTTTTGGACAGGTTTCCCTGTCGTGTTCCATTGATCTTGTGTAGTTTCCCTGTCATTTTCCATCAAATTGGATATTTTTCCTTGTCTTCTTCCATCGCCCTGAAGTGATTTCCTTGTCATTTTCCATCGCTTTGGACGGATTTCTGTGATATTCCATCTAACTGAACGTTTTTTCCTCTCATTTTCATTCACGCAGAATATGTTTTTCTGTCATATTCCATCTTTCAGGAAAGGGTTCCCTGTCATATTCCACCGATCTTGATTGGTTTCCCTGTCATTTTCCATCACCATGAATTGTTTTCCTTGTCATTTTCTATCGTCCTGAACTGTTTTCCATATTATTTTCCATCGCCTTGAGTTGTTTTTCCCGTAATTTTCTCGCCCTCGCATA
>NC_069416.1:17742944-17806235 GCF_026875155.1 Cherax quadricarinatus | reverse complement strand
CGTGTTTTTTGCTGTGTTGACGTGCTTGCGGTTGACGTCTTGCTGTGGCTGACGTCCCTGCTGGTTGACGTGCTTGCTGTGTTGAGTGTTGCGTTTGGGACGTGTTGCTGTGCTAAACGTGCTTGCTGTGCGACGTGCCTGCTGCGTTGCGTGTTGCTGTGTTGACGTGCTTGCTCTGTTATAAAATTGAAAAAAAGGGTTTTTTAACACTGAAGTTACTGCAAGCACTTCAAACTTACCCACAACAGTGTCTCCCACACTGGCATGACTGTCTCCCCTGGCAGGTATGTTGTGTCTCCCACACTGGCATGACTGTCTCCCTGGCAGGTATGTAGTGTCTCCCACACTGGCATGACTGTCTCCCCTGGCAGGTATGTAGTGTCTCCCACACTGGCATGACTGTCTCCCCTGGCAGGTATGTAGTGTCTCCCACACTGGCATGACTGTCTCCCCTGGCAGGTATGTTGTGTCTCCCACACTGGCATGACTGTCTCTCCTGGCAGGTATGTTGTGTCTCCCACACTGGCATTATTGTCTCCCCTGGCAGGTATGTTGTGTCTCCCACACTGGCATTATTGTCTCCCCTGGAAGGTATGTAGTGTCTCCCACACTGGCATGACTCTTTCTCCTGGCAGGTATGTTGTGTCTCCCACACTGGCATTACTGTCTCTCCTGGCAGGTATGTAGTGTCTCCCACACTGGCATTATTGTCTCTCCTGGCAGGTATGTTGTGCCTCCCACACTGGCATTACTGTCTCCCCTGGCAGGTATGTTGTGTCTCCCACACTGGCATTATTGTCTCCCCTGGCAGGTATGTAGTGCCTCCCACACTGGCATTACTGTCTCCTCTTGTAGGTATGTTTTGCATCCAAAACTGGCATGACTGTCTCTCCTGGCAGGTATGTAGTGTCTCCCAAACTGGCATGACTGTCTCTCCTGGCAGGTATGTTGTGCCTCCCACACTGGCATGACTGTCTCCCCTGGCAGGTATGTTGTGCCTCCCACACTGGCATTACTGTCTCCCCTGGCAGGTATTTTGTGTCTCCCACACTGGCATTATTGTCTCCCCTGGCAGGTATGTAGTGCCTCCCACACTGGCATTACTGTCTCCCCTGGCAGGTATGTAGTGTCTCCCACACTGGCATTATTGTCTCCCCTGGCAGGTATGTTGTGCCTCCCACACTGGCATGACTGTCTCCCCTGGCAGGTATGTAGTGTCTCCCACACTGGCATTTTTGTCTTCCCTGGCAGGTATGTAGTGTCTTCCACATTGGCATTATTGTCTCCGCTGGCAGGTATGTTGTGTCTTCCAGCAATGTCAGCCTGGCTGACTCTGCTGTCAGCCTGGCTGACTCTGCTGTCAGACTAGCTGACTCTGCTGTCAGCCTGGCTGACTCTGCTGTCAGCCTACTGACTCTGCTGTCAGCCTGGCTGACTCTGCTGTCAGCCTAGCTGACTCTGCTGTCAGCCTGGCTGACTCTGCTGTCAGACTAGCTGACTCTGCTGTCAGCCTGGCTGACTCTGCTGTCAGCCTACTGACTCTGCTGTCAGCCTGGCTGACTCTGCTGTCAGCCTAGCTGACTCTGCTGTCAGCCTGGCTGACTCTGCTGTCAGCCTGGCTGAGTCTGCTGTCAGCCTGGCTGACTCTGCTGTCAACAGTTAGTCAGTCAGAATAAAAGAAATGAGTCAATAAGAATAATAAAACTGGTAAATTTAGAATGTATTAATATTGAAGTTTGTGAGGCAGTTGTAATAAAGTCCTGGAATACTTAATGATTTTGTTCATAATGTTTATAAAAGAAAAGGGAAAACTTTAAAGAATGTAATAATTATAATGGAATAAGACTGTTGAGCTTTAAAGGTGTGTCAGAAATATGATGGATGAAATGATGGAAAAGAAAAAATTATGGGGACCAAAGAAGAGTGTGAATTCTGAAAGGGAAATAATATTATGCATCAAGTGTAAAAAATGAAATACCCAAGTGAAAAACACTTATATAAAGGGAAAAACACTTAGGTGGATTTATAGGTTTGATAAAAATATAACTAGGTTAAAAAATGTATTTAATCTTAGCAAATGTTTTGAGAGCAATAGTGTTGAATTAAGTTAAAAATATGCAAGAAAGACGGTAAAGATTTACACAAAAAACTTGGTGTTAGATAATGTTGTGTGATGTCACCTGTGGTTTTAAAAAGGGACGTGTGATGTCACCTGTGGTCTTAAGACGTGTGATGTCACCTGTGGTCTTAAAGACGTGTGATGTCACCTGTGGTCTTAAAGACGTGGTGATGTCACCTGTGGTCTTAAAGACGTGTGATGTCCCCTTTGTGGTCTTAAAGACGTGTGATGTCACCTGTGGTCTTAAAGACGTGTGATGTCCCCTGTTGTTTTCTTAAAGACGTGTGATGTCATTGTTTACTTTGGTTTTTCAGAAGACGTATATACAGAGTAAGCCATCATATAGACCAGGTGTCACTCAAAACAGCTTTATTAACACATTATGAAAAAACTCTGTTACACCCCACACATATAATGTGTGCGGCATGTATGTATATATCCGACCTTCAAATTCATTTACGAAACACCAGAAATAGCTATTATTATAAATTTGTTATAGTTTTCATGGACGAAATTTAGAGATTTGAATTTGATACATTTTCATACATAATAACATGTACACATGACATTCGTGAACACACAAGAACAGGTACATATGACAACAATATATAATAACACGTAGATATTACATTCATTTATACAAAATAACATGTTACACACGACACACAGTCCTCCACTAGTGTCTCAAACGTGTTCATCTTCATATATTTACATATTTCACATAGAATGTCGCTCACAAACACATTTAAACTGCTAAATAAGCTAAAAAAAACTTGTTATCAGTATAAATTCATAGTGTAACATAAAAGGAATTCCAAAATTGTAATTAATTAGCCCCCGAGGTGGCCGAGCTGTGTACGAGCTTCGTCTCGTCCAGCTGGTCTACGGTTCCAGGCTGTCTTGGTGGATGTAATTACTGGACGCAGTTTACTGTGTGTCCCCTCCAGCAATTCCACCCACCTGGACAGTCACTACCGTAGACCAGCTAGACAAGACAAAGTTTCCATTCAGCAAGGTCACTGAGGGGTGGCAACCGCTGACTCGGGGGAAGTGGGGAAGGGGAGTCCACTCAGTGACACAAGTGAATTCCTGGGGGACACTGATCCGGGGAAGGCACCGCCGACCTTAGGTAAGTGGGGAAGGGGAACATCCGGGAGCAAAAGGGATGGATTCCTGGATACATGAGCTTGGGAAGGTTGTAGTTGAGGCTGACCTTGGGTAAGTGGGGAAGGGGAGACATCTGGAGCGAACGGATGGATTCCTGGATACATAAACCTGGGAAAGGCATGAATACCAGCAGTTGAGGCTGACCTTGGGTAAGTGGTGAAGGGAAGACATCCGGGCGGTAGACGGATCGATTCCTGGATACATAAACCCTGGGTAAAGCAAGAATACGCTGATTTTGGGGAAAAGTGGAAAAGGGGAAATTTCCACCTGAGGTGACACCAAGTGGACTCCTGGAGACACTGATCCGGGGAAGGCACTGACCTAACTCGCTGACCTTAGGTAAGTGGGGAAGGGAAGACATCCGGGAGCGAGCGGATGGATTCCTGGATACATAAACTTGGGGAAGGTTGTTGTTGAGGCTAACCTTGGGTAAGTGGGGAAGGGGAGACATCTGGGAGCGAGCGGATGGATTCCTGGATACATGAACCTGGGGAAAGCATGAATACGTGCAGTTGAGGCTGACCTTGGGGAAGTGGGGAAGGGAAGACATCCGGCGGTAGACGGATCGATTTCTGGATACATGAACCTGGGTAAAGCAAGAATACCGCTGACTTTGGGGAAGTGGGGAAGGGATTCCACCTGAGGTGACACCAAGTGGAGTCCTGGAGACACTGATCTGGGGAAGGCACTGACCTAACTCGCTGACCTTAGGTAAGTGGGGAAGGGAAGACATCCGGGAGCGAGCGGATGGATTCCTGGATACATAAAGTTGGGGGAAAGGGTTGTTGTTGAGGCTAACCTTGGGTAAGTGGGGAAGGGGAGACATCTGGAGCGAGCGGAGGATTCCTGGATCATAAACCCCTGGGAAAAGCATGAATACATGCAGTTGAGGCTGACCTTGGGGAAGTGGGGAAGGGAAGACATCTGGCGGTAGACGGATGGTTTCCTGGATACATGAACCTGGGGTAGGCATGAATACAGGTTGGTGAGGCTGACCTTGGGTAAGTGAGAAAGGGGAAACATCCGGCGGCGGACGGATGAATTCCTGGATACATAACCATAGGGAAGGCTGAGGCTGGAAGGCAGAGAGAGAGAGAGGGGCGAAGCTGACCTTAGGGAAGTGATGAAGGGGAGACATCCGGGGGCCCACGGATGGATTCCTGGACACATGAACCTGGGGAAGGCGAGGGGGGGGCGGACCTTAAAGACGAACCACTGGCCTCCACGTGGCAAGGTCTGGTAACTCAGAGATAACTCTGAGGCTGACAGTGGTCGCAAATTATTAATGTCATTATAATTCAAGATTTGCTAATTTGGATTCAAAAGCGTCTACCAGGGTGGTATTATTTCCAATCCAGCCACTCTCATTCACCGGAGTTAACATTAATAAAAATAACATTAATAAAAATATTCTTATTTTTGATTAACACAACAGAGATAACATTGCAACAACTAGAAATGGCAGTAATATATGTTTGAGAGTCGTTGAGCGATGTGAAGATGACAGGTCTCCTGGGTACACATGTCTGGTACTCTAACATAACGTAGGTCATCTGGAAAAGACCCGGGCCGGGACAATACCGTGGGTGTTGCTGGAGTGAGACCCAACAGTTAGGTGTCTTCAATCAAAAACGTTTCGCCTACACAGTAGGCTTCTTCAGTTTAATATAGAGGCAGCAGCAGAGGCAGTGAATGTAAGGCTGATGTAATTATAATCATGCGTGATCCCAGAAAGGTATCCCCGTGATCCCAGAAAGGTATCCCCGTGATCCCAGAAAGGTATCCCCGTGATCCCAGAAAGGTATCCCCGTGATCCCAGAAAGGTATCCCCGTACTGCATAAACCTTATTGTTCATCTCTGTTGCTGTACATTTTTTCTTTGCTACTTTACTGCATTTCTGTACTGCACTCTACCGTTCTTTTGTTTTAATTTTCTGTACTGGTCGTCTCTGTTACTGTACTCATTCTTCTGTGTTACTGTACTGGTCTTCTCTGTTACTGTACTGGTCTTCTGTGTTACTGTACTGGTCGTCTCTGTTACTGAACTATATTTGTTCTTCTGTGTTACTGTACTGGTCTTCTCTGTTACTGAACTATATTTGTTCTTCTGTGTTACTGTACTGGTCTTCTCTGTTACTGAACTATATTTGTTCTTCTGTGTTACTGTACTGGTCTTCTCTGTTACTGAACTATATCTGTTCTTCTGTGTTACTGTACTGGTCTTCTGTGCTACCAGTGTCAGCGGAACGTCTTCCTACTGAACAAAAGAAAGGAAAAATAACAAATGAGTAACTTGATGGATAATAATTATGATGTTTTTCTAAGGATTTTAATTAAAAATAAATAAAATAAATATTGGCCGCTGTGGTTCCAGTAGGATGTTGGGACATGAGAATCTTATGCCCAGGATGGTCTTCTGATGATGTTTTAGAAGAAATGGTGTTGGTTATCCTGGGTGGCGGTGTTCGTCCCATGTTCTGAAAATTCTTTCACTACTTGGTTGTATCACCACAATTCAGATTTTAGAGGTGAGGAGTCGTAATGTCCCACTACGTCCTGTAGACAGGGATCTTGCTCCAATTAACTAGCGTCTACCCTGGTTGACCAGGTCAGCAGCAGAGCTGATGATAAAGAAAACACTGGTTATATAAGTGTTAAATAAGTATGACATTGAAGAAAGACAAAGGCTGGTATTCTACTTCAATGTCATGACTTGTAACCAGGTAAATTAGTATCAATGAACAGAAATACTCCTTGTAAATCACCGTACCTGATCATGAGAAGAGTGGAGGTGAAGTTATTCTTCAAACTTCAACCCACACCAGGTAACGTTAATACTACCAGGAATAGAAATTAAAGCAACTCAGACGCTAGGAACTGAAGTTTAGCCTCTGCCCACTAGATGGAAGAGTGGGCGGTAACACGCTAGTGGTTCCTGGGTGTCTGAACAACCATACCTCCCACTTTTTTAAGTTTTTTTTCCTCAAAATATCCCCTTTCCTAAACTTATAGTCGGAAGCAGTATGTTAAGTTACAGAGGGAAAAGTACTATTGAGAAGTGGTTTTCCGAGTCATATATATATATATATATGAACAACTTTAAACTTATTAGACTGGATAGCCCATCTTAAGAGTCGGCTACTTGAACCTTTGAAGTTTTCCAGGTACATCAGTGGCTTGCGATCTGTTTCAAGCACAAAGGGTTTTCCATATAAGTAGTAGTTGAACCCACTTACACCCCATACCAATGCATAACGTTCCTTCTCCACAGTGGAGCAGTTTTCTTGCCTCGCAGAAGCTTCTTACTGGTGGAAGATATAGGGAAGTGAATCTCATCATAATACTGTAGTGGAACAGCCCCGAGTCCTGAATGGAAGGCATCCGTTTGGAGACAAAAGACTTTATTAATAACTGGTAATTTTAGAACAGGAGGATTGGAAAGTATTCTTTACTTTGTTCGAAGCTTTCTACAGCCTCTTCAGAACAAACAAGAGGTTCCTTTACAAACTTTTTAAATAGTCTGTGAGAATGGAAGTCAGACCTTTTAAATTATGTACAAAAAATTTTCTTTTGAAATTTACTGACCCCAAAGGGAAACTTCTTAGCAATTTTTTTTTGTAGTTAGGAAGGAGCTTTCTAGAACTGCTTTCGTCTTGTTAGGAAGAGGTGATAAATTTACTGTCAAAAAATTAATAAACCCGAGGTATTGTACTTTGAAATAGCCAAGAAAACACTTCTGTGGTTTGATTGTAAGGCCATGAGCTCTTAGTCTTTTTAAACCAGCGACAGTGTAGTAAGATGATCCTCCCAGACATAAATCATGATGTAAATATTATCGAAATACACTGAAACATTCTTGAGGTCAGAAAAGGAATATTCTCATAAGCCGGATATACGTGGCACACGCGGTGACCAAGCCGTAAGGCACTGTGCGATATTGCATTAGTCCTTTATGAGCAGGAAAAGCCGTTTAGAGTCTGGGTGTAATGACACTTGATGGTACACTTGTGAGAGTTCTAATTCAGAGAAAAATTACAGTCATGGAATTCATACAAGTCATGATCGATTACTGACATGGGTTCAACGTCCCATTTAGTGATAACTTTAATAAAGAGAATCTTGAGCCAGTCGGTAAGAATTGTCCCGATTTCTTAACCATTTACAAACTGCTGAACAGAAAGCTGATTTGAAGGTTCAATGATATTTAACTTTAAGAGTTTGTCAACTTCGTTTCAAATGTTTTCCGTAAGTGAACCGCAACCCGGATTAAATTTTCCCTCTTAATGGTTCATGAGCTGACAATTGAATCTTGTGTACAACGGTAGTGGTAAGTCCTGGGATCTCTGTGAATATGTCAGAAAAGGTATTTACTATGGCATTTACTTGAGGCTTTTGTTTTGTAGATAGTTCACCTCTTGATTTTGATGTTTGAGTTATTAGTTTTGGAGAATCAACAGTTAAGATATCTAGTAGTTCCTTCGATTTTGTGCGAGACTAGTGATCTATAATACAAACTTTACATTCACGAGAAAACATGACGTTAGACAAAATATCTTCATCGAAGGAGTTTCAACGAAGAATAACTTCTCTACGGTGGAAGAGTTCAAAAAAATTGACCCTGTTACATTCGTTCTTTACCCTTGATCATCCAAGAGATAATCTACCTTATTACAGAAAATTTACTATTTTATTCGGTCCGCTCCAGGGAAATTAACAATTTGTTGGATTTATCTGGTAAAAGAACTAAAACTTCATCGCCAATATTAAATTTACGCTTGACTCTTTGGTCAATATGGTCTTGTATGTTTTTTATGGAAATATTCAAGTTCTTTACAACTAAATCAGCGGTTTCTTCTAATCTTTCTCTCAGATCTAAAAAGAACTGATAAGTGCTTTGAACCTCAGGTTTAATATCTTTGTCTCCCATAAGGCAATTCGAAAAGGGGTATCCAAGTTTAATCACTTGGAATCTCACGCAAATTTCAAAGAGCACATGGTAGGTAACTTTACCAGTCAGTTGGTTTAAGGAAACAAAGTTTCTTTAATACTGACTTTAGGATAGCATGTTGTCATTCCACTCTTCTGTTACAATTTGGATGTAACGGAGGTTTAACACCCACAAGTTGATAAACTTGATCCATTAATTCAGAAGTAAATTGTGTTCCTTGATCAGAAAGAATTTCCCTGGGTATACCTACCCGTGAAAAAATAGTCACTTTTCTGCAACTTCTACTGACGTACCGCTTCTGGGAAGCTAGACGCAATGCCAGTCATAGTCAAGATGTATTTATGACCTCCTGATGAACGAGAAGTGATAGGACCAACTCTCTCCACTGCAACCCTAGCAAATGGGACTGAGTAAATCGGCATTATTACCATAGAAACTCTCATAGTTCTTCCAATTTGTGAGGAAAGCTAACATAATTTAATTTAATTTAATAATTTTATACCGTGAAGAATCTAAGTTAGGGAAAAGCTTACTAGAGATAACAATACAGGAACATCCAGTATCTCTAAGAGTTGGCGAAACATTCATTCCATTAAGAGTACCTTCACTAAAAGCTGCGTTAATATTAGCTTCAGTGAAACACTTCCCGATATTCTCACGCTTCCTCTTGGGACATTCTTGACGTTTATGTCCAAATTCATTACAGATGAAAGATATCATGGTGAAGTTCGTGGAATTCTTAGGCACAAAGGTTTAGGGCCCCTCAGTTTGCTGAGGCACAACAGATTTATATCTGCTACGGTCCTTGGGGTAGTTATTATGCTCACACACACATATACGGTCCTTGGGGTAGTTATTATGCTCACACACACATATACGGTCCTTGGGATAGTTATTATGCTCACACACACATATACGGTCCTTGGGATAGTTATTATGCTCACACACACATATACGGTCCTTGGGATAGTTATTATGCTCACACACACATATACGGTCCTTGGGATAGTTATTATGCTCACACACACATATACGGTCCTTGGGGTAGTTATTATGCTCACACACACATATATGTCTGGGGGCTTGTGCCATTTCCGAAGATGTGTGAACATTTTGTTCTTTTATAAATATTTCTAAATGAAAGGTTACTACCACCCACACCCAAGGTGTGGGTGGTAGTAACACCATACCCATGGTGTGGGTGGTAGTAACACCATACCCATGGTGTGGGTGGTAGTAACACCATACCCATGGTGTGCGTGGTAGTAACACCATACCCATGGTGTGGGTGGTAGTAACACCATACCCATGGTGTGGGTGGTAGTAACACCATACCCATGGTGTGGGTGGTAGTAACACCATACCCATGGTGTGGGTGGTAGTAACACCATACCCATGGTGTGGGTGGTAGTAACACCATACCCATGGTGTGGGTGGTAGTAACACCATAAACCCCAAAGGGGTGGGTGGTAGTAAACCATACCCATGGTGTGGGTGGGTAGTAAACACCATACCCATGGTGTGGGTGGTAGTAACACCATACCCATGGTTTTGGGTGGTAGTAACACCATCCCATGGTGTGGGTGTAGTAAACACCATACCCAAGGTGTGGGTGGTAGTAAAAACCATACCCAAGGGTGTGGGTGGTAGTAACACCATACCCATGGTGTGGGTGGTAGTAACACCATACCCAAGGTGTGGGTGGTAGTAACACCATACCCAAGGTGTGGGTGGTAGTAACACCATACCCATGGTGTGGGTGGTAGTAACACCATACCCAAGGTGTGGGTGGTAGTAACACCATACCCAAGGTGTGGGTGGTAGTAACACCATACCCATGGTGTGGGTGGTAGTAACACCATACCCATTGTCTGGGTGGTAGTAACACCATACCCATGGTGTGGGTGGTAGTAACACCATACCCATGGTGTGTTTGGTAGTAACACCATACCCATTGTCTGGGTGGTAGTAACACCATACCCATGGTGTGGGTGGTAGTAACACCATACCCATGGTGTGGGTGGTAGTAACACCATACCCATGGTGTGGGTGGTAGTAACACCATACCCATTGTCTGGGTGGTAGTAACACCATACCATGGTGTGGGTTTCAGTAACACCATAACGACATATAAAATACTGACAGGAATTAACGAGGTGGACAGAGACAGAATGATCCAGAGATGGGACACAGCAACAAGGGGACACAGTTGAAAGTTGAAGACACAGATGAATCACAGGGATGTTAGGAAGCATTTCTTCAGTCACAGAGTAGTCAGGAAGTGGGATAGTTTGGGAAGTGATGTAGTGGAGGCAGGATCCATACATAGCTTTAAGCAGAGGTATGATGAAGTTCATGGTTTATTTTGAGTGACCCCAGTAGCGACCAGGTGAAGAGGCGGGGCCAGGAGCTATGAATCGACCCCTGTAACCACAACTAGGTGAGTACACACACACACACACATACACACACACACACACGCGCGCGCGCCACACACACCACACACACACACACACAACACACACACACACACACACAAAACACAACAAAACACACACACACAAAACCACACACAACCCGCGCGCCCCGCGCAAAACAAAAATGATTATGCTTTATTTACAGTAAGCAAAGTCAAGGTATTTGACATTTTCCGAGTGAGATATTTCTGAATTCATTAATTTTATATCATTCCAGTACATGAAGACGCAAGGTTTGACATTCGTCTATCTGGCAAAGATTACATTTCGTTTGGTCTACATCTGGTGGTGGTGATTTAATCTGCCAAAGATACCTGTAACCCAGCCCGGGGCCGGGAAGTATGACATCCAAGAGTTGCTTATTGTGTTGGTCCCCAAAAAGGGCTTTCCTGCTGAGAGAATGATGACATATGACTACTGGTGTCAGTCTCCCCTCAGTCTTGTCAGAAAAAGAAAAATTTTAAGTTCTTTTCGTATTATTGTTCTCAAATGTAACTGACAACCCTCTTAAAGGCATAATATAATTTTCCTTGATGTTGGTGGGGGGCTCTTGATTTAGGGAATTAGATCTTGCTCCAGTTCCCCGAATTAAGCCTGAATGTTTCCCACACCCCCCCCCCCAGGCGTGTATAATCCCCGGGTTTAGGCTTCCCTTGTTTTAATAATTGAGGCATATAACTTGGCCAGTTCTCGTTCCGTCTTCTTCTAAAAACCAATGTGGATGGAAAGAAGTTTGCCCAATATATTTTTTTAAAGGATACTTCATAAAAAAATTACAGAACTTGGAAAAATATTTACTCAAGCATAAAAAATTAAGCTTTATTACGTTTGTGATGAATATTGATATTTGACAATTGACGAGCTATGAGGCTGTGAATTTTTGAAACCAGCACAGCTGCTGTTTATGACTGTGTCATACTGCTGTGTCTGACTGTCATATGCTATGTTTTGACTGCAGCATTGCTATTCATGACTTCGACTGCATGTCAACTATCGCACTGCTATGTCATGACTATCAGCACTCTATGTCTATATCAGTACTGCTATGTCATGATATCAGACTGCTAGTCATACTATCAGTACTGCCATGTCGTGACTTCAGTTTTGCTTGTCATGACTATCAGTACTGCTATGTAATGACTATATACTGCTTGGTCATGACTGCGAATGTATGTATGACTATCAGTACTGCTATTCGCTATCATACTGCTATGTCATGACTATCAGCTGCATTCATGACTATCAGTACTGCTAGGTCATGACTGTCACATGGTGTAGCCTGTTGTGTCATGATGTCAGCATGTTGTGTCATGACTGTCAGCACTTTTGGTTAGACTGGTCAGCATGTTTGTAAGACTGTGCACTGTTGTGGCATGACTGTCAGCACTGTTGTGTCATGACTATGTCGGCATCTGTGTCATAGGGGTGTCAGTACTGTTTTGGCATGATGTCGCATGTATGTCCATGTTGTGTCAGTGCGCTTTTCATGACTGTGTCAACCTGCGTGTATGATTTTCACACTGTGCACGATGCCAAAATTTTGTAATGATACAAAAAAGGTCATTTGCCCTTTTTTGTATCTTTTTTCAGTTTTATGTTCGTTGTGCATAGAAAACAAAAGAAAAGATCACACCTAAATACATACTCACACTGTTATACATAGAAACACTAGACAAAGATCACCCATAAATAATACATCCTGAAAATACAAAGATCAACCATAAATCATACATCACCTGCTATACATAAAAACACAGAAAAAGATCACCCCAAAATGCATACATCACTCTGTTATACATAGAAACACCATAAATGCTTGCTCATATACAAACAAAAACAACATTACATATACATACATAAAAATTTAAAAATTAAGGAATTAAATTTTAGATATATAAATGAAGGATA
Organism: Cherax quadricarinatus; assembly: GCF_026875155.1. Lineage (NCBI taxonomy): Eukaryota > Metazoa > Arthropoda > Malacostraca > Decapoda > Parastacidae > Cherax > Cherax quadricarinatus. The sequence continues at coordinate 17,793,616 of NC_069416.1, read as the reverse complement.
AAAATTTAAAAATTGGCCTCCCAGGGTGGTTTAACCCGGACGAAAAGTTCTTCTCTTCTGGTGGACTACGGTACGAGTTACCGGGTGGAGTATTTACACTGAAAGGGATTTCTGTGTGTCCCTCTCGAATTACATCTGTCGTATATAATGATATTAAAACATTTGTTGTAATATCATATATGGGTAATGCTCCATGGTGAGGCTACTTTTGAAGGTTAATTTTCCTTTTTGAGGAAATGCTGTTTTTGGGGGTTCACAGTTTCAACGCCCCCCTAAAATTACTATGTAGGCTTTTTTCTTTTATAATGCGAACCCCAATGAGTGAGTGCAATGCCCTTATTATACATTGTTAAAGAGTTTGATGAGTGTTAGAGTGAGAAATATTCTTTAACAATGTGAAATAATGCAGAGTGGTGGGGGTATTTACAGAGACATTAGAACAGTGTCTCAGAGTGCAAATTTGCCCAAGTCACTATCGGAACTTTTGTTCATTAAAAGGGCTGTCCTAAAAAGAATGTTTTATCCTCACTCTTTTACATAGCCACAGCATCAACAAATTTTAAATTAGAAAGGGGAAGTTATGTGAGAATTATCTAATCATAAGGAAAAGACAATATTACGGGAAATAATGTCTTGTTTTTTAACCCAACACTATTATTTTCACATGTTCAACACTCACTTCTTATACGCCTGAGTAAAACCACACCCCATTGAAAATGTTTTTCAAAACCCAAATATTTTAAGTTAGGGTAATAATAATCTTTTCTTTATTTTTACTTAAGTGTTGTAGATACATGCCGAGAAAACATTGTAAAAGTCAAAAATATGGACAGAATTACTGATGACAATTTTACACGATTTCGCTGTTAGAAATTAAAAAAATTTGTTCCTACATTTTAAAAACTTGTTTAAAAAAAGGCACTGCAAAAATTGGAAATGAAAATTCAAAATTAAAAAATAAATTGTTTATTTAATTTATAACAATATTTTAAGCCCCTGAAAGCCACTACAGTTATCAGCGAAGTCTTTTTTTTTTTTACTTATAAAGGGAAAATTTAAAAGATTGAGCTTGAAACAGATTTTTGTTTATTAGGGTCGCCCTTCACCTGTATTCACACACCCCTTCACCTGTAATAAACCCTTTGCATATTCACGTATTTGTCCCTTTATTTCACCTATAATTCGTCTTTTGGATGCCCTTTTTAGTTCCCTCACCTTATCTGTAATTTCCTTTTTTCACCTTTACCCGTAAATCGTAAAAGAAGCCAAAAGGCACAATCAGTCCGGGAAAATTTAAAAAAAAACCCTATGAAGAAGCTTATGACAACGTTTCGGTTCGGGGAAGGGAAGGTTGCGTTACCCCTTTATGTGGGAAGAAAGGGTTTCTGTTTCCCTTGATGTGGGAAGGGAAGGTTGCTGTTACCCTTTAGTGGGAAGGAAGGTTGCTGTTACCCTTGATGGAGAAAGGGAAAGGTTTCTGTTACCCTTGATTGGGGAAAGGGGTTGCTGTTACCCCTTTATGTGGGAAGGAAGGTTGCTGTTACCCTGATGTGGGAAGGAAGGTTGCGTTACCCCTTTATGGGAAAAGGGGGTTGCTGTTTCCCTTTATGTAGGGGAAGGAAGGTTTACCCTTGGTGGGAAGGGAAAGGGTTTCTGTTAACCTTGAGTGGGATGGAAAGGGTTTCTGTTAACCTTTAGTGGGAAGGAAGGGTTTCTGTTAACCTTTATTTTGGGGAAGGAAGTTGCTGTTCCCTTTATTTTGGGAAGGAAGGTTGCGTTACATTTGATTGGAAAGGGGGTTGCTGTTAATTTGATGTGGGGAAAGGGAAAGGGGTGTTTTCCCTTTATGTGGGAAGGGGAAGGTTTTGTTACCCTTTTTGTGGGAAGGAAGGTTGCGTTTTTCCCTTTATGTGGGAAGGAAGGTTTCGTTACCCTCCATTGGGAAGAAAGGGTTTCTTTACCTTGATTTGGGAAGGAAGGTTGCGTTACCCTTGAGTGGAAAGGGAAAGGGTTGGTGTTTTCTTTAGTGGAAAGGAAGTTTGCTGTTACCCTGTGTGGAAAGGAAAAGGGGTTAACCCCTTATGTGGGAAAAGGAAGGTTGCTTTAAAATTTATTTGGGGAAAGGAAGGTTTCTGTTTCCCTTTTTGTGGGAAGGAAGGTTGTTGTTTCCCCCTTTATGTGGGAAGGAAGGTTGTGTTACCCTTGAGTGGAAGGAAGGGTTTCAACTTTTGGCGAATAAGTTGCTGCATTTTCCCTTTCACTGCAGCAGATACACCAAGTATTTTGTTTTTTTTAGGTGAGATACCCGGGCGAGGGCTTTTTAAAAACAAAAACGTTTAGGGCCCCCCTGACACCCGTGAACCCCTTGAACAAAAAAAGTTCGGATTCTTACTGAAGACCCGAGCTTGATTTTGTAAAAAAAGTTTACACGTTTAGTTGGACAAAACGGTGGCAATATTAAAGAACCTCGGTAGTAAACCCCGGCTCAATGATGCAAAAAAACAATGGGGGGAATTGGTTGGGCCCCAAAGATTTGCGAGTTTCTTTGAGTGAGGAGTTGAATTTTAAAACTAGTCTTTAGGAAAAAAATGGGGGTATTTCCTTATAATTAGTTGAAAAAAAAAATTCTCGGAAAAGCCAAAATGACAGTTTAAGAGAATAAGTGGAAACTTTCCGTTGTCCTGTCAACAAAGGGGTTTCTAGCGTATGAAAAGGGGAAACCCTCATCGAGGAAAATACCAGGGTACTGAAAATGACAAAACCAACAGGGTGAAACATCATGGTAGCACAGTGCTCTCAGTGGTGCGACAGTGAAATAACCAACAGTGGTGAACACAACTGGTACACAGGCTCTCGTGGGCTGACAGTGACAAAACCAACAGTGGTGAATACATCATGGGGCACAGTGCTCTCAGGGTGTGCAGTGAAATAACCAACAGTGGTGAAAACATCACTGGGAGCACAGCGCTCTCAGTGGTGCTGCGTGACAATAAAACAGTGGTGAAAAACATCACTGGGAGTACGTGCTCTCAGTGGTGGACAGTGACAATAAACCAAAAGTGGTGAAACCCTCACTGGAACACATGCTCTCAGGTTGTGGTAGTCAACCTGGGTTTTCAATCCCTAGAGTTATGATAAATTTCTTTATTTTATAACAAACCTACCTAATGTGCAGAGGCGATTTGGGGGGCGGGGGGGGGGGGAACGCCCGGGTGACACCATTTAGGGGGTGACACCCAAAAAGCCCCTAAAGAAAGGGGACACTAAAAACATAAGAAAGGAGGGAAAATCAGCAAAAACCTACGACCCCCCTAGGCAGTGCTGCACAAAAAAAAAGAGAAAAATCCTTTTTTTTATATAGCATTAATGATTAAGATACAAATTGGCCTATTAAGGGGGAAAAACAATGACGTATATGATAAACTACGATAAATCGACAATTTTATTTTTTTTTATGTTTTGGAAAAACCCTTTAATAGCCCTGGCTCACTATGTGTCATCGTGACGTTACATACTGTGTCTGCTGCACCGCCCCCCCAGTGATTTGGTCCCGGTGGTGTAATTTTGGCTGCCACCGCCCACCCGTGAGTTTGGGCCAGGTGGTGATATGTGGGCTGCTGCCCAAACCCCCCCACCAGTAGGGGTCCCGGTGGTGTTTAATGTGTCGCTGCAACCCCCCCACGTGTGTTTTGGGCCAGGTGGGTATATTGGCTGGGTTAAACAGACAAAAAAAGGGGGGTAATTATCATATTTTGACGTTACTTTTGCTTGAAAATCAAAATGGTATACAATACCGCAGGTTGATAGGCAAACACAGGCAACTTTATTCCCAAATAAAGTTGCCTAAAAAGTTGCCTTTTTTTTTTGCTTATTGTTGATACATCATGTTTATGAATAAGTTATATGAAGGGTGAGAATGACATTCATGGGAAAAACTGAAAAAACGTAGTAAATAAAACAAAACAGGAATTGGGGAAATGCAGAAGGCCATGGGGCATTCAAGGGGGTCCTTATCAAAAATACCCCTTCCCAAAAATTTTCCCCCCAAGTATAAGAAATAAGAACAAATACAACTACTACTCCTTACTTGTACAAACCCTCACTCAAAAACCTATATATACCCCCTGTGTCCCAAAATTTGTTTGTACAGCTTGCAAAGTTCCTGGAAATGAAAAAGTTTCCCTTCTTACTTTGTATTGGATGAAGAAACCATTTTGTGGCGAAAGTTTCTTAATAAAGATTCCCTATGTTGATATGTGTCTCAATCTTCAACTTTTCAGTTTTCAAAAAATTTATCACAGTAGTGAATTATATGCCCCTGACATAGGCTTGTGTACACGGAAAAAAAAAAAAACCTTTTTGAGAGGTGGAAAATTTAAATCAAGGAAAAAGGGAAACAAGGAATTAGATTTCCAGAAGATTGAGAACTTTTTTCAACTAAGAACATAAAAAGAGGAACACTGCGCGGGGTTTGGCCCACTTTGTATTTGTACTGATGAAGCCAACATGCCCAGAGTCTTCGGACAAAAGAGCAAAGATGTCATCACATACACAACTTTCTTGTATGAGTGAAAATTTAAAGGTATACAAAACGACAGGTTTGGGAGGTAAAGACACATAGGTAACATTAGGTAACTTTATTCCCAAACGTTTTGCCTAACATGGCTTCTTCAGTTCTTCAATCGGTACAGAAATTTGGCAGGAGTTAGAGAATGTAACTATGTAATCCTCACCCTTTAAGTCGTAGATTTGAGGTTGTCAGTCCCTCACCCTGGAGATTTTTCTGTTCCATAGCCCGAAACTATCGTTGCCATGTTCTTACCACCTTTTTTTGTAGAATCTTAGTCCGGGCTTCGCCCCTTTAGATGCCTTCTTTTCCATTACATTGTACAATCTCCCACTTCAACCCCCTGACTTAACCCTGTTTCTTTTTTCCCCTCATCCTTTCCCTTTTCCTTTTGGGTTTTTCTTTTTCGCCTTAGTATTTGGTACATTTTTTTCCCTCACTCCCCTGTTTTTTTTTGTTCCTCTTTTGGGGGCCCCCACTCCTTGCGGTGCTTCTTTCCTTAGTTTTTGACTCGCTCCACTAACTACACTACCCTACGACTACCTCTTTTTCCTCTTTTCCTACCCCTCTTTGCCCCGTCCCTTCTTTTGGGCCTATAAACTATTTTTCCCCTGCTTTCTGTTAACGTTCGTTCTTTCGTGTTTTTCTGTTAGTGAGATTTTGAAAAGGTCAAGTCGGCCCGAAACGTCGTCGGAGCTCTTCTATCCTGTGTGCGGGTTTTTTTGGTATTGCTCAGTCACGGTATTGTGCCTTTTTGTTATTTAATGAATCCTTTTTTTAACCTGCCTTGTTATAAATTTCTTGGGAGTAAAGCCGGGGGCCAGGAGTCTTACCAAATAATATGGACATTTTAGTATTACATCCATTATGCCTACTTTCCATTAAATGGAAAGTGGCTAATTTTTTCTTTTTGCCCCATTCGGGTTGGGTCGAGTTAAATACCCAAATTAGGTTTATAAAAAAATTAATCAATCTAAAAACAGTTTTTAAAAGGGTTTTAGTTAATTTCATCTAAAATTAACCCACTTTTTTCCTTTCCAAAATTCTTTCACCTCAGTAGGATAATAAAATTGGGGCACCTTTTATTCAATAAAACCCAAAAACGGGAATGGCATTTTTTTTCAGATCATTGATAAATATCACGCCCAAGGAATGAAAAAATCAAGGGCCCCGGATGCAACAATGGGGGGAAAAAAAAGAAAAATTTTCAGCTAATGCAAAAAAAATGGCTGATCTAGGGTTTTCATATTCAGTTATCTTCTGATAACACTGATTCAAATTTGACTCCGTCAAAATAAAAAGCGAATAATAAAGGGGAATAAAAAGTCTGCGGTTTTTAGATCGATGTGTGACGTTTCTTCTTGGAAAACCCAATTTCCCAGACTATTCCAGGTTGAAATAAACAAAAAGGTATTAGTTTATCAGAACAAGGGGATGGCCCTTTTCGCGTTAAAAGAAAAAAAATGCAAAAAGGCATGAGCGTCAGTTTTTCTAAAGAAGGTTTCTAAAACAGATCAAATTGTGAAAAAGTTTTGCGATCAGGGAGGGTATACTCCCATCGGGGGAAATTTAACTGTTACGTTGTAGATTGTTTCCCTCTATTTTAAAGTTAACATCAAAGTTTGTGAGGGGTATCAAATTGGGGGGAAGCAAACCCCAAAAGTACACAATCATAAAACTTCTGATGAACCCCTACGTTGCCTCGAAAATTTGGAAAACCGGCAACCCGGGTTTTAAGGTAACAAAACCACGAGCGAAAAAATTTGTTCAATAAAATCCAAAAAAAAAGGGGAAGGAATTATGTACGGTTTCTCGAGATTACACGTTTCTGGCTAAACAGAACTTACATTTCCGCGGACACGGGGGAGGACAATTCTCTCAGGGGAAACTTCTTGAGATGGTTAAATTAAAATAGCTAATATATCCTCGATAAAAGAGCACCTAATGAGACGAGTGGCCAAGTGAAAACAGGGCATCAGTTTTTGTATCCCGCCAAACTCAAAATATTTTAAAATGTTTGTAAAGAGTCAAAAAAAGGGAAAATCGTTCTGAATCAAAGAGCTGTACCTACAGCGTTTTGTTTTACATACACCAGATGGCACACACTGACCAAATGCAAAAGTTTCAGGTACTTTTCAAAAAGGAGGAAAGTTCAAGGAAGTTTTTCTTTTTTTTTTTCCTTTAAATGGCAAAAAAGTGGATATCAGTTCTGATATCCGGAAAAAGGGAAAGGATGGACTGATTTATGCGTGCCGTCTAGGGATAGACAAAACTGCCCCCATGGTGGGGCCATGGGGTGAAAAAGGGCTTTAAAGAAAAAAAAAAAAGTTGGGAATTTTCAGTGGTTTGGGACCTTTTATTGAACTTGTGTGGCAGCATCTTTTTCCGAGAATTCTCATGTAAAAATTTGTTTTAGTCTTGAGTCAGGTATACATTTTTCCTCCTCCCCCATCGATGGGTGTATAAGGACCATACTGTGTCTTTTGGGAAAGATTATCAAAAAAGTGGAGTTCTCATTACAATGCAGGAAACCAGAGCTGAATCTTTCGAGAAAAATTTTTGGCAGTGACTGAAGCTCTTTCGATCCCGGGAAAATTTGGGTCAAGAGGGAGCACAAGGTCTTCTCCCTGCTTCATTTTTCATTAGGGATTTGCCGATCTTCCGGTCCCGGGGCTTCTCCAATGGGACCCGCGGTGGCCCCCGGGTGAGGGGGGGTCGTTATCTTCTTTCTTTGTCTTCTTCTTGGGCCTCCCGGGGGAGGGTTTTTTCCCCCGCGTGTGTGATTTCACATTTTGTGTGTTATCTGATTTTGGTGTGACTTTCGGGAGATTTTAGGGCGCACAGCAGTAGGGAGACTAAGGATTTAACTCTTTACAAAGTGGTTTAATTAGACCACTACGATTTTTGGTGAAGGGGGAGATCGCATAGTGGAAAAATTCAATAACACACTTTTTTAAAAGGAGAAGTATATTTTCCAACAGGAGAAAATCAGGGTTTAAAAAAAAGGATGGCAGGGGAGCAGGCAAGAATTTCGGGCCACTCTACAGGAAGAAAACAAGATGGTGATTTGGGGTGCATGACGTTTTTCATAAGAACTCGAAACGATCAAAAGCAATAAAGGGGGGTGGCACCATGTTTGTGGTCATTCAAAGAATCTGTCAAGCTACTGAAGAAGAATTTAAGGGATGGCTGAAACCACATCTTTAAATGAAAAATGCAAATGACTCATGTTTAAATACCAAAACTAAGGAGACACCTGCAAGCTGCTGATGTTGATCTTGAAAAAGTTAAGCATGGACTGCACTGGAGTCTAAATTTAATTAAAGGGATTTTATTGAATTTTTTTCCAATCCACCTTTCGTTTTCCCGTCTTTTCTTTCCCCATTTGTTTTCTCTTTTGGGCTCACTATCATCCCTTTCTTGCGAAGAAAAATAAAACGGCATTGGATTCCATTGTGGGTTCACGTTTTGAAAAATTTAACACTCTGCCTGAGGGGTTTTTCCTTACTATCGTGTTTCTGGTTTTTCTTGTGAAAAGGGGTTTCTCCCAAATTTAATGATTAAAAACTATTTACGGGCCACAAAGATCGAACCAGAACCTTAAATAGAATGTTATCCATAAAAATGGGTCAGTTTTACAGCATTGATTTTTATGAGGTGATAGATGATTTTTGGATTTAAGGCAAGAAAGAAAATCTGATTCACGGAGATGTTACTGTACCAATCATATCGGAATTGTTTCTTTGATATTTCGATTTTTTTTCTTTATTTTTAAGTTTTTTTTTTTTGGCACTGTGAAGAATAATAAAGTGGATGTGTTAGCTGATTAAAGTATATTTGTTTTTTTTTCCCGTATTGCTAATTATTTATTTTATCATTAATAAAGTCATGGTTCCGCAGTAGTGACGTAGCGGGGTTTACTCCCCCCCATCCCCCCCGCTTGGATTTTACGGGGTGACCCAAAGATGCCGCCCTGGGGGCACCAACCCTAGCAACGCCTCTGTTTAAAGTCACTAATATTTGGGAAAGCTGATTCAAATTTAAAATTTGCTTTTTTTTCCCAATAACGAAAAATTTTTAAATTAAAAAGGAAATATTTTAAGTTTTATTTTGCCGTAACTTTATTTACTTCCTCGCAATGGGTGGGTATAGGAGCCTAAAAAAAAACTAAATGACTCGTCTCAAAATAAAATTTTTGTATATACAACACACGGCTGCCACACACAAAAACATACATACACATACACATCACATGCACACACAACACACACACAAACACACACACACACACACACACACACACACACACACTACACATACACAAACACACTGCAAAACAACACGCAAATATAACTCGCACCACACAAACGCTGGCACACAAAAATGTACACACTATGCGCTCGCGCGCACAAGCACACACACACACACACAAAAAAACACACCACACACAAACACACACACACATACACAAACACACGCAAACTACTACTCAAACTACACGCAAATAATCACGCACTCACAAACGCTGGCACAGCAAAAATGGTACACACAATGCGCGCGCGCCGCGCACACAACACACACACACACACACACGACCACGCGGCGCACAACACACACCACAACACACACACACACAACACACAACGGCGCGCGCACACACACACAACACACACACAGCGCTCGCACACACACATCACGCACACAGCACACACACACACCACACACACACAACACACACACACACACACACACACACACACACACACCTAAAAGCGGCCAACGACGAGGCGGGGCCACAGCTGTAACTCGACCTATCCTGCAACCACAATCCTTTATATTGTCCTAGTACTGTAATATATTAATCGTAAGTATATTTTACACCATTAATGTTATGGAAACACTAAATTATATTTAAGTTAATAGACAATTTTTTTTTTTTATATTTTATTTAAAAATTTTTACAGCTTACTATTATAATAAAAAGATATAAAATGGGTAAAGTATGATACTCAATTCCCACACAACATACACTCACAATCCCACACAACATACACTAACAATCCCACACAACTATCACTAACAATCCCACACAACATACACTAACAATCCCACACAACATACACTAACAATCCCTCAAACATACACTAACAATCCCACACAACATACACTAACAAATCCCACACAACATACACTAACAATCCCACCAACATACACTACAATCCCACGACAACGATACACCTAACAATCCCCACAACATACAAACTAACAATCTCCACACAACATACACTAACAATCCCACACAACATACAACTAACAATCCCACACAACTATGACACTTAACAATCCCAACAAAATCACTACCAATCCCACAACAACATACACAAACAATATCCACACAACTACACAACAATCCCACCAACATACACTAACATCCCACACAACATCCACTAACAATCCCACACAACATCAGCTAACAATCCCACACAACATACACTACAATCCCCACACAACATACACTAACAATCCCCCACAACATACACTAACAATCCCACACAACTCACTAACAATCCCCACACGAACATACACTAACAATCCCACACAACATACACTAACAATCCCACACACCATACACTAACAATCCCGACACAAAATACCTAACAATTCCCCCCACACAACATACACAAACAATCCCACACAACATACACTAACAACCCACACAACATACACAAATCTCTCTTCCCGCGACACAACATCAATAACAATCCCACACAACATACACTAACAATCCCACACAACATACACTAACAATCCCACACAACATACACTCTAACATCCCACACCAACATACACTAACAATCCCACACAAACATACACTAACAATCCCACACAACATACACTAAAAATTCCCACACAACAAAACTAACAATCCCACACAACATACACTAACAATTCCAACAACATACACCTAACAATCCCACACAACATACCACTAACAATCCCAACAACATACACTAACAAACCCACACAACATACACTAAACAATCCCACACAACATACACTAACAACCCACAAAACATACACAAACAAACCCACACAACATACACAAACAATCCCACACAACATACACTAACAATCCCACACAACATACACTAACAATCCCACACAACAGTACACTAGCAATCCACACAACATACACTAACAATCGCCACAGCAACAAACACTAACAATCCCAAACACAACATACACTAACAATCCCACACAACAACACTAACAATCCTACACAACATACACTAACAATCCCACACAACATACACTAACAATCGCCACACAACATCCACTAACAATCCCACACAACATACACTAAACATCCTACACAACATACACTAACAATACCTACACAACATACACTAAAAATCCCACACAACATACATCTAACAATCCTACACAACAACACTAAAAATCCCGACACACTCATACACTAACAATCCCACCACAACATACACAACAATCCAACACAACAGACACTAACAATCCTACACAACATACACTAAAAATCCCACCACAACCATACACTAACAATCCTACACAACATACACTAACAATCCTACCAACATACACTAAAAATCCACACTAACATACACTAACAATCCGTACACAACATACACTAAAAATTCCCACACAACATACACTAAAAAAATCCCACAAACCCATACACTAACAATCCTACACAACATACACTAACAATCCTACACAACATACATTAACAAGTTTTAAAAACACATTGTCATTGACAATAAAAAGAGGTTACCCATATACCCCCAGTCAAAATTTTCCATAAAACATACTACAATAAATAAAACAATATAAACTATATAACTAAATAAACATTTAAAAATAAACTACATAAACCTTTCAGAGTTGTATAGTTAACCATACTATTACGACATATGACAAAGGTTCACAACCTTCAGAGTAGATAATCAGAGGAAAGACCTACATCACAATCTCAGTTGTAAAAAAAATAAAAATACATGCCACTTCCCAAAATTAACCCCTAACAATAATAATTACCTGAAAACATAACATACCCTGCCTCACTACAATCTCCTCTTTAAGCATGAAAAAAAAAAGGAGAATCCTAAGCCACACTTATACTAAAAAAATAATTAATAAATATTACTAATAATAAAACAGTCTCTTCCACCGGCTGAGCACATTATATAAAAGTCAGAACTAAACCATACTCCTCCATTACAAATTTTTTTAACGAGGCATTACAAAATTTAATGGAAGTCATTATCGTTCCATCTCTCATCAACTGGATGAGCACATAATATAGTGCTAAAATAAAGTCAGTACACTCGCTAAAACCCCCAACACTAAACACAAACTAGCATAATTTAAATTAACCTCCATTGCGGATACGGACAATCTCACACATGAATATGCCCAATTAAAAGGCTATAAACGCACACTCTACAGAAGCCCAAAATCTCTTTCACGGTCTTTACACCTATAATCTGACACCATTCCACACTTAATACATGAAGAAGGTCATGACGACCCTGACACATCAAAACACAGAATTCTTCATTCTTACTACTTAATGTACTTGATATCACCTTTTGTTTTCTGTGCCGCACTTGCATGCTACATACACTTATGCACACATCTACACCTTCTATACCCACATACACCTCACTCTCACCCTCCCGAAAGGCGACCCCGCTTTGTCCCCCTGAAATCCCCCTTTTCTCGTATGTAATTCCCCAAACGCCCCCCGCACCCCCCCCCCCCCCTTACTCACTCAGCCCTCAAGTCGTAGATTCATGAGAAAGCCCTAACGAGAAAAAATCCTTCTCTCCACCTCCCCCCTACAGTTCTCATTACGACACATCGTAAGATAAACCGTTACCTGACTAGTAACCGCTCCGCACCTCAACAATCCCCCTCCCCCTCATCCACCCACGATATAAATAATATATATAAATACAAAGATAATGCCACTATTATATAATCCTAAGCTCTATATAAACACTCTCACGAACCCTCCCACTCTGAGGCTTATTAGTGCAACGCAGAACCGACACCTCCACGGGCCCCCCATCCCCCTGTACAACCCTACTTAACCAAAACCAACACCCACCAGTCCCCCACACAAGTATACTGCATGGACGCCGTCCACCTCAGCCCACAAGATCCACAGCATTCCGTCCGCCCACAATTAGGCCCCTCTGGTTCTTATACCATCCCCCGACTGTATATGCCATGCAGAAAACGATACGATACCGTCCCTACCCATAGGCTTTAACTTCAACTTTGCTAAAACCTATTTAACCAAATACTCTGTTCCATGCGTACATGGGTGAACAATCCCTCGAACTGTACAACAGCGATCTGGGGCGATTGGATGTACGCAGCTATGCGCGGCCTACCACAAAACACCTACTCGAATTTTCCTGGGTTCCTCTAACCAACATCAAAGCCCACAAAGTACATTTCACACATTCCCTCAACTCTCGACACCACACCATACAACTTAACCCAACCTCAACATGTATTTTTCCCTAGCTGCCCTTGCGTCAGGACATAACCTTCGTCGCAAAACCTCCCATTTAAGAAACACACATTTTAAATCATCCTTCACTGGAGATCCATCAACGACCCACCCAACGCCTAGTGGTCGAGGCGCGCATGTAACGCACGATACTCAGGCTCACACAGCGCTCACCAATCGCGACCTCGAAACCCCACAATCAGTTGAGACGGGGGGGGAGGGGGGCTCGTCTGCTTCTGGAGCTAAGTGTTTCCCACAGTGGATCGCCGTCCCTGAAGGGCATTTCTAGGGTGGGGCACACGTAATGCGATTCTTGTGGCGTTGACGAGTTGGTCCTGCAAGGAGCGCACTATCGCGAGCGGGTCGGGAGATGCTGATACATTTATAACAATCTCTCGTTGTACGGGATGAGTCTAGGATGAGAGATTCTTACTATCTGGCAATGCACCCAGACGCCCCTGAAATCCTTACATAATCTATTCGAGTTTTTCCTCTCGAGCAGCATCCCCAGTCATCCTTATAGGTGATACAACAAATTTTTAAAGACACCGTTTGTTTCCTCACAACGTTACATCTCCTCGCCCCCCACCACCCTCCCCATCACCCAACCCCATTGATCATTGACTTCTCTCTATTTACCTGCATCCCTCGTTTGCAATTTCCGAACTGTTGCACAAACAACATCCAAAACACCCAACCCATCCCCTTCGAACCAGGACTGTTGTATAGTCATACATAATCCTATTAATACGGCCACACTTTCCCGACCTCCCCCACACCCTCCACTCGTGTCACATACACAACGTTCAACCATTCTAAAGAAGGGTCCTGAATGCATGCACGCAAACAACATTGTGACATGGGACATAGCCCCTGCCTAAGGTCCCGCTACCCATTAACAATCTCCTCCCCCCAAGCATCCATTAAATCTGTACCCGTCATCTTAGCTACCAATGTACAACGAGGTTACCCAATTAACTATTTCTTCCCCATAAACTCGTGCCTCCAATGGCTCCCACTTTCCCCCCCTGTCATTATGCCCCCTGTCAGTCACTAAGGCAACAACTGCCGCCCTCCCTCCCCTCCCTTTTGACTCCACGAAACTTCTGCAGTATTCCATGACCCTCAAGTCGATTAGGGCGACCCTTCCAGGCAAACCATACTGCGTTTTCAAACCACTCACCTAACCCCTACATTTAAATAACCGAATAGATACCCAAGACTAGCGAACAACTTATAATCAGCACATAACAGAGATATGGCACGGTACGTGCCTTGAGGGGTGCTGCCCCTTACCCTTCTGGACCAACACTAACAACAGCTGTTGCTTCTTTCCCCCATCAGACCTTCTTTCTACTCCTTCAATCTGATTAAATAACCTACCCATGAAAACCCCTTATTCACCTCCCAATGTTGGAGGTAAAATTTCAGCCGGGATACCGTCTATTCCCGGTGCTTTTCCTTCCCTCATTCCTCTTAAAGCCAACTCTATTCCTCTTCCTTATTCCCCCACCTAAAGCCCTTTCTATCACTATTCCCGAAATTACACGTCACATACACTCACACACTTCTCTAAATCCACATTCTCCACCTTCCCACTTGCCAATACCCTTCATACCATTTATCCGCATACTCACAACATTCCTTTTCGGTAGTATAGTTATCTCCTGACCCTTTCTATAACCCCCCCCCCCGCCACTCATGTACCTCTAACCTCGGAATAGCTTAACCCGCTGTCTTTGTTTTTGACGTCGCAAGCACACACGCCCCTGTTGGCTTGTCTCCCCCCAAAGCACCTCCCTCTACCCTGCCTGCACCCTTACTCGCTTGAAACCACTCATTTTGTTAACTCCCTCAGTCTCCTCCCTTGACCTCGACAATTTCATCCATAGGAAAAGTTGCCCCCCCACAGCCCCCTTCCTATAACAGCCCCTTAACCTGTCCTCTAAATAGTTTGAAAGGCCATATTTTAAATCATTTATACGTTTGCCCCACCCCTCACATAATATGCCTAATCCTTTCCTTGCTACCACATTCCCACCATTGTAACGACATCTACACTCCCTGGTGCTCCGTCGCTAAGCTCCTTACCATAGGACAGAAGAATCCCACTAACCCCTCCTCATCACTCAATGCACTTACATTTAATTTCCAGTAACTCCTGTATACAGTGAATTGATTCATTTTGTCACAAACGAAAATCTTAGAGATTCTGGTGTAAAGAAGCAAGAGGAAGAATATCTTTACCAACTTAATATTTTGAGGAGTGGCATGACCTCAAGGATGTGGTGATGCATGACCTCAGGATGTGTGAGTGGCATGACCTCAAAGTAATGTGTGAGGTGGCATGAACCTCAAGGATGGTGTGTGGTGTGGCATGATCCTCAAGGAGTGGGTGAGAGTGGATGACCTCAAGATGGTGTGAGTGGCATGATCCGACAGAGGAATGTTGTGATGCATGACCTCAAGATGTTGGAGTGTCATGACCTCAAGGACGTTGTGAAGGCATGGACCTCAAGGATGTTTGTGTAGTGGCATGACCTCAAGGATGATAGTGAGAGGCATGACCTCAAGGAATGTGGAGAGGGCTGACCTCAAGATGTTTGTTGGAGTGGCATGACCTCAAGGATGAGTGTGAGTGGCATGCCCTTCAAGATGGTGTTAGTGGCATGACCTCAAGGATGGTGTGAGTGGCATGACCTCGAGGATGGTGTGAGTGGCATGACCTCGAGGATGGTGTGAGTGGCATGACCTCAAGGATGGTGTGATGGCATGACCTCAAGATATGGTGTGAGTGGCATAACCTCCAGGTATGCTGAAGTGGCATTGACCCTCAGGAATTTGTTGCGTGATAATGACCTCCTGGATGCAGTGGAGTGGCTTGACCTCAAGGATGTGAGATGGCATGACCTCAAGGATGTTGTGATGGCATGACCTCAAGGATGTTGAGAGTGGCATGACCTCAAGGATGGTGTGAGAGGCATGACCTCAAGGATGGTGTGAGTGGCATGACCTCAAGGAGGTGTGAGTGGCATGACCTCAGGATGGTTTGAGTGGGCTTGACCTCAAGGATGTGTGAGTGGCATGAGCCTCAAGGATGGTGAGAGGGCAAAACACCCCCACCGCACGCCCGTGGTGGGGGATGCCCAGCCTGAAACCTTACCTCCAGGATGCTGAGGTGGCATGACCCTCATGAATGGAGCGTGATATGACCTCCTGGATGCAGGAGTTGCTTTACCTTCAAGGATGTTGTGATGAGGCATGACCTCCAGGATGTGGAAGGTGGCATGACCCTCAGAATGTTGTGTGTGGCATGACCTCAAGGATGCTGAAGGTGGCATGACCCCCAGATGTTTGGTGTGGCATAACGCAAAGTCTAATTAGGTTCACAGTTAAAAACTACATGAATAATGTTGAGGTGGATGTTGAGGTGACTGTGTAAGTAAAGCAACAGGTGACTTACACAGGTGACTTACACAGGTACGTAGTGAACTACAGTTTTAGGTACCATCAAAATAATACACAATAACATATTGTAGGTGTAAGAGTGAACTGCACTGAAAAGTGTATTGGTGGGCATACAAGTGAAGGTTCAGTGGTACCACACGGACCCATCGAAGGTTCAGTGCGTAGCCACACGGACATCAGAGGTTCAGTGCGTAGCCACACGGATCATCAAGGTTCAGTTGCGTGACCACATCGTAACCATCAAGGTTCAGTCGAGCCACACGGGACCATCAAGGTTCAGTTGCGTAGCCACACGGACCATCAAGGTTCAGTGCGTAGCCACAGCGGACCATCAAGGTTCCAGTGCGCAGGCCACACGGACCATCCAAGAATTCATTTTTTACAGATCAATCATTTTTCTATTTTTACACTGATTTCTAGTAAAACCTACTGCATAATCCAAATTAGAGCATAAAGTGGTTGAAATGTGCAAGTATAAAACTGAACTTATTGAGCTTAGCAAACTAAGTTTATACAGGGAAAGTAAACAGATTGATTTATAATTTGTAGAGGCAGCTTCTGAGTAACCATTTATGGCACGGTTTCTTATCAGTTTATTCCAATGTTGGATATTTTTTTAATTTTCTACGTGCAGAACGGAGGACAAATCATTAATTCTGTAATAATGTTGGTAGAAATACCGAGAATGTTAGGTATAAAGGACACATGTGAGCAACTAAGAGCAGACGTTATTTATTGCTTTGTTAATTTATAACAAATAACTGAAGGACACAGAGGTTATTTACAGTATATGTTAAACAAAATAATGTGAAAAGGCAATAGCGAGACCCATGGTATTGGTGGTGGTTTAGTATAACTATATAACCGTATTAATAGCAGGTTGTAAGTCTTGGTTGCTATGTGATGGAGCAAATGTTCTAAGGAGAACTTCTAATATTTCAGAGATGATGAAGCTGCCTTTGATTCTGTTTAATTGTGTTTCAAATGACGATTTAAATCGAAAATAATTGAGTCCATCTTTAATAATAGGAAGAGTTCCCTTTAAAAAATTTTAACATTACACAGTAACCAAGAGTTACCTCTACCTCTTCTACTACTATACTAGACTGTACTACCTGGTACTACTACTACTTCTACTGCTCTAATACTACCAGCACCATCACCACTACCTCCACCCCCCACAACTACCACAACCAGCAACATGTGTCCTTTACTAATCACAAAATCAATTTTGGAATCTTTTACTTATTGAAATTCACGAGGTGAACGTTTGCTCGTACATGAAAGTGTTGACAAAAAAAGTATGTGTAAATAAGAACCTTTAAAAACTTTGAGAGAAACGTGTTAGTCATTCTAAATGCTTGTAGTTAAAGTGTTTGAAGTCAGAAAAGTGAATGTTGAATAATTAAGTACAAAAATCGGGTCTCAGTAACATTGTGCACTTTTGTATGAGTATGTAAACAAGGCGATGCAGAGTGCAGTTGACAAAAATTTTTTTACAGAACAAACTTTTCACGTTACAACGGATTATCAGTCTTTGTACTCCTTGATGTGTGAAAATTTGTTCTATACTACACTCATTTAGCAAAATATCATACAATGAAAGGAAAACTGGTTTTAAAAACTCCATCATTTGAGGGGGACGTTGAGAGCTGTGAACCCCAAACACAGCATTTCCTCAGAGAGGAACTTAACTTGACAAATGCGGCCAACCCCCATGAAGCACTACCCATATATTTAGAACACAAGTGTTCTAATATAAATTATAACAAATGGATGTAATTACAGGGAGGACACACAGAATCTGCGCCCAGAAAAACACATCCGCCCGGAAAGACTAGAAACATAGTTCAGCCAGAAGAGAAGAACTCCTTTCTACCTACACCACAATGAGAGGCCATTTAAATTGTTTATTTTAATCGTCTACTTAAATGTCATAGATTTTTGTTTTCTAATTTGAGTTTCCGTGTATTTTCTTTCATGTTAAAGTGTGACGTTCTGTGTATTTTGTGTGTATCTTCCTTATCCATTAATTTCTGGTATTACTGTGTTAAACATTGTGGATTTTCCCCCATCATCGTGTTATTATTATAAGCATTAATATTTATATCTCTGTTACTGTTATGCATAACAGGGTTATCGTTGTATCCTTAATATTACTATATATAAAATAGTGATATTTGATACACAAATAACCCGCACATAGAAGAGAGGAGCTTACGACGACGTTTCGGTCCGACTTGGGCCATTTACAAAGTCACACTAACGAGAAGTAGAGCAGGACGGGTATATATAGGCAGGAAGAGGTAGTGGTAGTAGTAACAGTAGTAGTAGTAGTAACAGGTAGTAGTAACAGTAGTAGTAGTGGTAGTAGTAACTAGTAGTAGTAGTGGTAGTAGTAACAGTAGTAGTAGTGGTGGTGGTAGTAGTAACAGTAGTAGTAACAGTAGTAGTAGTAGTGGTAGTAGTAACAGTAGTAGTAGTAGAAATAGTAGCAGTAACATTAGTAGTAGTAGTAGTAGTAGAAGTAGTAACAGTAGTAGTAGTATGGTTGGTGGTGGTATTTTAAGTAGTGGCGGAGATGGAAGGAAGTGAAATGGGGAAGTAAGGACGAGGAGCCAGTCAAATACAAAGAAAGGGAGCACTGCAAGGGAGCTAGGTGGGGGGCCACAAGAGAGCTAGGTGCCCACAGAGGGAAAAGAAGAACACAGATGGGGGAGGGAAAATAATGAAATAAAATAAAAAAAGGAACAGAAAAACAAGACAAAAGAAAGACAACCCCAAAAGAAGAAAAAAGGAAAGAGGAAAGGAGAAAGAGAGAAGAAAAAAAAAGGAGGAATCAGGTAAAATCACGGGTGTTTTGAAGTCTGAAGTTTACTGGAAGGAACTGAGGATCACAGATGCGGAGGGCATGGAGAGGGAGGGAGATAAGGAAACACTTTTCTTGACAGGGGGGCATGATGAGAAGGGTGGTGAATGTGCATGCCGCTGTGCATGGGTTTGCGGTGGGCGGAGGGGGAAAAGCCTGTATCTGAGCGGTGGACGTGGACATCAAGGAAAGGAAGCAGGGAATTGGATTCCCATTCAGCTTTAAACTTAATGGAAGGGAGGGAGCACAAAAATAGTGTTAGGCTTGCCGACACTAACAATGATCATTTCTGTCACGTCAGAGATCACAGCCATCCTATAGACTGGTCTTCTGCTAAAACTGTCTTCCCTACTTCCAACTTTAACAGTCGCCGTCTTGAACATTAAAATGGTATAAAATACCGACAGGTTGTTAGGTAAGACACATATGCAACGGTTAGGTATCTTTATTATGAAACGTTTCGCCTACACAGTAGGCTTCTTCAGTCGAGTACAGAAAAGCTGATAGAAGCAGAAGATACTTGAAGACGATGTAATCAGTCCATCACCCTTAAAGTTTTGAGGTGGTCAGTCCCTCAGTCTGGAGAAGAGCATTGTTCCATAGTATGAAACAATATTACATCGTCTTCAAGTATCTTCTGCTTCTATCAACTTTTCTGTACTCGACTGAAGAAGCCTACTGTGTAGGCGAAACGTTTCATAATAAAGATACCTAACTGTTGCATATGTCTTACCTAACAGTCGCCGTCTTGTTGAATCCTCCCTAATACACAACTTTCCATGTATGAATCTTAGTCCTGGCTTCGTCTCTGTAGATGCCTTGCTCTCCCACTACATTGTAAAATGCTCCAAACTTCAGAACACCCGTGACTTAACCTGATTCCTCCTTTTTTCTTCTTCTCCCTCTTCCCTTTTCCTCTTTCCTTTTTTCTCTTCTGGGTTGCCTTTCTTTCTTCTGTCTTGTGTTTCTGTTCCTTCTTTATTTTATTTCATTATTTTCCCCTCCCCCCACCTCTGTGTTCTTGCTCTCCCTCTGTGGGCACCTAGCTCCCTTGTGGGCACCTAGCTCCCTTGTGGGCACCTAGCTCCCTTACAGTGCTCCCTTTCTTTGTATTTGACTGGCTCCTCGTCCTTACTTCCCCATTTCTACTTCTTTCCATCTCCGCCACTACTACTACTACTACCACTACCTCTTCCTGCCTATATATAGCCGTCCTGCTCTACTTCTCGTTAGTGTGACTTTGTAAATGGTCCAAGTCGGACCGAAACGTCGTCGTAAGCTCCTCTCTTCTATGTGCGGGTTATTTGTGCATCGTTCCAGTCACGGTATTGTGCCTTTTTCTATTATTCAGTGATATTTGCTTTTTTAATTTTACTAGGTACAATATAGTGATCTTTGCAGCTCTGGTGTTACTATTTATAAGCGTAACGTTTACGTTTCTAGTATTACTGCATATAACCCAGTGATCTTTGTATCTCTGATAGCACTAGCAAAGATTTTCTTATAGTCTATGTAAATGCATCTCTTCGTCCATTTCTTTATTCAACAGTTTCTCCTATAATAATTTTACAGATTATAAATACAGGATTTTGTAATCAGAAATTCAAATTGTTGAATCCATTTTTCACTAGCGACTTTAACAATTTTGATACTTCAGTTACCGAGGAAGCAGCCTTAGTCTAAACCACTTTTCAATTTTGGGACTTTGTACCATCTTACATTTGCCTGCACATGTACCCTCCTGTGCGTCTCCCCTCGCTTCACAAAGGCTGTCCGTCGTCTCTCTCAGTATCCTCACCTCTGAGCTTCCTACATTATTCCCTCTCAGGATCTTAATGTCCGGGAATTAATCCGTCTGTCTACATGGATGTCTTCCTCCCCCACTTTACGGTGGCCCAGGCGAAATTGCTGATTGGGAATTGTCTATTCTAACTACGTCGAGACTTTCCTGATGGAGAATTTTTTTTATATTTTTATTTAAAAACGCACAAATATACATAGACAAAAGAAAAACCATAAAGATACAATATCTGAACAATACTGACAAAAAAAACACGTTACAATTAGATATTGGAAACATGAAACGAATAGCATTAACAATGCGTAACAAATATGACCACTATTACCTACATATAAAATCAGATACCGAAGCTTAAAAACTGGTCCTAACTAGCTACAATGTGGATAAGTTAAATTTCGTAAAGAAACCATGCAAACCTAATATTAACTCTTCCTCAAATTAAGCATCCTTGCTCTTAATTTTAACACTAAAATAATAAAAATACAAGTATACTTTGCATTATTATTCGTTCCAGACAAATTTCCTTCTACGTCAGAGCACGGAAAGAAATCTGGGATAGATAAACAAGATGGTCAAGAACACATCCAAGCGAAACCTACATCGCGACCATACAGGTCATGAGAACTGCACGGTCCCGCGCAGCTGCTCGCCCAGTGTGTGCACATGTAACATTACACACATCGTGTACCTACACGCAGATAGATTAGCTCAACATTTTTCATAATGCCCTATACGTAGAGAAACATTCTAACCCAATTTTGCATAATATAAGAGCAGTTTGATCAAAGAACATTCCACAATATCAAAATATACCCGTAACCTAAGCCGTAAGTATGTTCATCTGTATTATAAATGTCGTAATCAACACTAAAATTTTAACCACATACCTCTTAACCATATTTGTTGTTGGTAGCTGATACAACCTTGTATACCAGAAAAGAAAAAAAGAACAATAAAAAAGGAAAACCCACACTCAACCTTTAAATTCAGACATCGAATTTAACATTCTGTACAAATCATATAAATAAGTAATATAAATTATGTTGTCTAATTTGGAACACAATCACTTACAACGTCAGTTATAAATATTACGGTCAACTCAACCACGAACAAAACTTTCACCCTTCGTACAACGTTCAAGGTTCGTAAAACTCTTAACTACATCACTAGTATTGCCACCATCAGACGATATTAAAAAGAAAAACAGTATCTGCCAAATATATCAATACACACTTGCTTTCTATTGGCACCAAATCAATTGTGCTTACAAAAATACATTGTAATCGGCGACTGAAACATAAAAAGCCATATGAGAGACATTTACACATCGTAACAAATAATAAATACCGCATAGAAATAAGTATTGAATGATCATTGAAAATTTCATGAGAAAAACCATTAAAGGTTGTATCAAGAAAGGTAAACATATACATAATATCATAGATATAACCAATACATAAATATAATAAATATATATGATAATATATATAAATCATAATATAATATATATAAATATATATATATATTATATATAATTATAATATATATATATACATACATACCTCATGCATATATATACACACATACACAAACATATTTATAAGTCGATAATTCCAAATATAACTGTATTGTACTTTAAACACTCGAACAAAATAATGTTAAAATTGCACCCCGTACATACCTCATATAAACATTCATCACGACTCATCATGCTACCGACCATTCTAGAACCAGGCCCATGTTCATCCCCCTTAACCTGCCTTACAACTTCCGTAAATCCCGTAATGGAAATTCCTATAACCCACACTTAAATCCCTCCCCCATCTCCCCCCATACACCTTTCCTTTTTCTACACTTTGTCCTATAAAAAGTTGCTTGTTACTCATGCATGAATTCTTTCTCGACACACTTTCGCCATCCTCTCAAAGCCCAAGACATATAAATAATAATCCGTAATTATATACCCAGACCCGCAATTCTCTCGCCATATTGATTCACCACCTATGTCCTAAGCTTAAAACCCTCAACACCTGGCAAACCCCCCCCCCCCACGCCACTAACCTTATTACTCTTAACCCACGGCAAACCCTTATTGTTCAATACATCGCAAAAATACACCATATGGAAAACCGTCTCCCATCCACGCACAGAGCGCACAGCTTTTGCATATCCCATCCACCCGTATTCTCTTAGGGAATAAAACCATTCCAACGGTAAGATCCCATGTGAAAATCTATACAATAAACGACTCTCGTACTCTAGTTTTAAACGTCAATTTATTGCGTTCAAACGACCCCAGATATTACGCCAATCATACATCACGGATAAACCCCATCTACCACTGCTACCCACTGCCTTACCTTCCACCCCATCAAGGTTTCCCAATTTTAATATGTGAAGGATCTCTCATGTTTATGATGACCCTAACATTGCCTCACCTATTATGAACTCCCTACCCACCCACCACCGTTGCATATCCCTGACGTAATCTTACTGAAGTCCGCCTTCCCTCCCCCCCCTCCGCTTATAACTACGTTTTCAGAATACACGCTCCATAATCCTCTATGCGTCAAAACAGCTATAAAGACCCCAGCACTACCTCGGCCAAACCGGCGTGTGACCACCGCTACTAACCTTAACCATTCGCTTCCAGTACCCCAATGAATCTTGAAACCCGCTTTTGTAACCTTTGTATCTCACTACGAAGTATCGGATGATATTGCTGCTACAGGCCACAGTTTTACTATATAAATAGGACATTTATTCGTTTGTAATTACTCTTTGATGCAAAGTTAAGTGTGGCACTCGTAAAAACAAAAAAAAAAACAAAAAACAAACCACTAAGGACTTCAGACACCATCTACAATACGCACTGAGAATTTATGGGAACGATGAAGAGTTGGGGTTGTTGTGCTAACTTGATATCACTTACTTCAACGATCCCACATATCAGTAATTGGTCCACCTTTTTCCACCTTTCAACTACTTCAACAAATCCTGCACTTATCCATTCCCAAGATCCATAAACTTCGTTTTTCTCCTTATTAATTGACATGCCAGAAGCCTTTTCATAAACGTTTTCTAACTTATTCCACCCGAGGCAAATACCCTGTTACCACTTTACTAAAATCGTTGTGGTCCATCAACATATCGCAACAATGCCCAGCCCCCCGCCCCACCCCTTCGCCACCACCGCCATTTGCTGCCAATAAACCCAATACCTTTATAAAAGGGATCCTGTAAACACCAAAAAATATTTGTGAGGGGACAACCATGACGTAGAACCCCTTCACATGCATGAATTTGTATCTCCTAACCTTCCATTTACGCTGCACCCGCAAGGATCATCATCTGATACAATTAATTTGCCATGATAATAAATTCGCTCTCGCAAACCCCTGCCATCTCATAATCTTCCATAACGCTTCCCCTTTCTACACTAACATATGCGCGCGCTCCCAGATCTATAGCCACACCACCCCCCCCCCTCCTCCCCCATATTTACTCTTTCCTTCAATAAAACGTCGAGCGAGAGCAAACCATGTCCCGGCATACATAGATCTTCCCGGTACCTCCCTTTTTAAACACGCTCCAATTTTGAGAATATAAGATAAAGAAGTCACTGTGCAACCCATCAATTCCTGTGCCTTACATAATTGCGCCCCGGAAAAAGCTCCCCATGGCCTCGCCACTCCGTTATCGGCCCTTCAAAACAATCGATGCCTGCACTGTGCAACTCCAACTGCAGCAAACCATTCCAATTGACTCGTAATGCTATTGATCCACTTTATTCCCACTCTTTTGCGTTTTTCAACTTAAAACCCAAGCATCAATATACCCCACTCATACCCTCAGTCGTCGTCAACACCATGGTCCACTTATATACCCTTGCATACCTACCTGAACATTCAACCCCATTTAACCTCCATTGCCTTGCGAACGTGGTGTGTTGCTCCAGCAACACACACTGGCCGGAGCGGCCGATCTCCCCACAAAACCTCCTCAACTACCCGCGCTCTTAAGCCTTTCCCCATCCAAACCTCATCATTTTTGTAAATTCCGGATATTTTATCCTACAAACCTTTTCAATTTCAATAACAGGATAATTACATTAATTTGTGCATAACATTTCGCGCAAACGCCCCTCTAATATTTTGAAAACCGTATGTAACTGATTATATCTTCGTCCCTCGATTAATAATAGATATTCCCTTATAATACGTTTTTTAGCTATCTTCCCACCAATTAACCATGCAACTCTCCCCTGGTGGTTTGTTTCTTCTTACCCTAAACGATCCCACATATGTCCAAAGACAAGAGAGCATCCATCTTTCCCTTTAATAACTTAACAGAGATCAATTTCCACAATGAGGACCCCTCCGAGGCACAGGACCCTTAATACCACATCTATTACAATCCTCTATGATCCGAAAAAAACCAACATCTATCATATTCACGCCTCCGCACAAAATCCGAACAAGGCACGTACATTCCGTCCAATACCTCGCCGCATAACCTCGTTTAATGAAAGGTAATCTCTTCTCATACCCTCCCGCCCCCCACAACACATCCTTTAAACCCCCACCACCGTTCCAATATATCCCCAAATACCAAACAACACCCCACTCTCTAGGCTCCACATCTTATACGACGTATCACCGCAATTCCAATCTCCGCCTAATATTGCAACATTCGGTAAACACACGTAAAAAAGAACCAGTACGTGCCTGAACAAAATTAGTTATCTATACTCCACGGAGCACCCCAGCCGGGCCATATACACGAATACAAACAAATGGAACGCCTACCCCAGGTTCCATAGCCACTCTAATTACCCTCCCTCCCCCCCTGTCCCTACGCCTTACTATAGAAACGGTCTAGTTTCCTTACCAAATGGCAGCCCATCCTTTCAACGTGTCGCATGTTCCATTGTACACATTATAACCACTCATAATCCAACTCAAACCAGGTCTAAAATTATGATCCTGGTAAGAATTACCACACCCACACCAAGTCGCACAAATACTCAATAAACGCACTTAAGCTTCCTCTCGAGCTCTCAACTCCGTTTAAAATTTTAAGTAAGAACACTATGAATCAACAAATGGGTTTTCCTTTTGTGCCGGCATTGACTTTACCCCCCCAGTTTCAGTTTTGCAGCGACCTCTGTCCCTCCCCCCTTTATTCTGGAATCTCCTTTGCAATGCCCTTGATCCCATGGGTTCAACCATTCCTCCTCTGGACTGTAACATCCAACCCAAGACTTTTTTCCAGGGCGTTGGGCAGGATGACACATCAGTCAATTCCAATTGATGCTGCCGTCCTCTTTCGTGTTCCCACCCTCCACCTGCATTTTGACATCTGAAGCACCGTCCTGATGCACCTACCACCTCTACTGCAGCACCTTCAATCTTTAGACTCTCTCGTCGACAAACCGTCATCTCCTGCCATAACATCATTCAACAAGCTGTCCCCAGAACTAAGAAGCCTGGGTCTTCCCCAGATCTAAGGACCGATTCCTCAACAAGTCATCCAACGCCTTTACCAAAAGACCCGCCACTTCTTCCACGCATATTAGGTAGTCTCTCCTCAAAAACACTTATGTATGACCAATACATTATCGATTCTCCTTGTACGTGACAACTGGCGATTTCAGCTCCTTTTTTCTTTGTCCACCTCCCACCGCTCATGACACGTTGTTGGTGCGATGTAGCAAGAGACTGTTCTCGCTCCATCGCCTACCTCGCCACTTGGCTGCGGTTTGCCGTTGCTGTTGTGCCGGTACCCACTCGTTTTCCCACACTGCGCCCGCGATGTGGTCATATGACCCAGCTAGCAGACACTTACGTTTTGCCCCGCATACGTTACCTAGACTTGATCCGTAATTTCTTTTCAACACAACATACGAAGGAATAGGGTGTTCGAAGAGTCATTTTAACAGTATATGTACCTTCCCCGCACCTGCATACGTCCCAGTTGCCCATCACCCTGCTGCGTGCTAACGTGAACCGTCCCCATATAGTACGCATTTCACTGTAATATCAAAATCAGTCGCCTCCAAAAGGCACATTCCTGATTTTCCCAAGTGTAATGTCGAGATACATCATGGAGTCTCACGCGACACAGCTGTATTAACCGTATGATGGTCTCCTGATACTTGTCGACCAACCGCCTCGAAGACTTTCGTGCATACGTCATTTTAAACGAAGATTCTTGTCATTCCATTGAGTGCGACAAACACCACTTATCTCCTCAATTTGCTATACCCATAGGTATCAGACTAATGATCGCTGGTAATAATAAATCCATGTTGGATCCCCGTGACAGCACCACGGATCATCTCAATGCAGACAGTGTTTATTCTTCTTCTGCTATTCAGCGCCATGTTGGAGAAAATAGTTTCCACCAACCAACGCTAGGGGCAGCTCAATCAGGTAAACTGCGCAAAAACAAACTCAAACAGGAGCGTCTGCGCAGCTCGTCCACACGGCTCGGAGGCAATGAGGACAAATGGAGAATTACAGGAGGATATACGGAAAGGTCTGTCTTGAAATTATACCCA
Organism: Cherax quadricarinatus; assembly: GCF_026875155.1. Classification (NCBI taxonomy): domain Eukaryota; kingdom Metazoa; phylum Arthropoda; class Malacostraca; order Decapoda; family Parastacidae; genus Cherax; species Cherax quadricarinatus. The sequence goes on along the minus strand of NC_069416.1, from coordinate 17,765,792 downwards.
CCAAGAAAGCCGTGAATGTAAACCAAGATCCCCAGATATCATTATTCAATGGAAATTTTAGTCCTGCTTACGGCATACTATAATCCTTATTAATATATCTTATTCTTTTTCATTATGTAGCAGAAAAAGTGTGTCTTTACGTTGTACTGAAAGTAGACTTTCCGATCTTAATCTAATTGTCAATCTCCATGAAAAAAATGTATAAATCTTACTACTTTTTGTTACACATCACTTTTGTTACACGTCTTTTGTGACTGCAAATCACGCACAGAACCATAAATGTTGCGCACGCGCGCGCCCATCACACACACACTAAAAAAAAAAAATTCGGTGATCACCTGAAGTCGCTGGAGGTCGCTGCTGCCTCACCTGGGCAGGACGACTCTGTTGTTAATATATCCGACACTATGTTGTGATGAACCGTGAATGAAATTAGGCCACAATATATTATCAGTACTCCATGAAACTTGCGGGGCAAGAGGTTTTAGAGAGATAAAGAGAATATTTGAGAAATGTCTGATGAGATAGTTAATTACTCCGGAGGTATCATTCTCGGGAAAAGTAATGATGAGATCAATGGTGAGTGTGCACCGTCAAGAATAACTTGAAGGAAGTAATCATGAAGGCAAGGGAAAGGAGTGAGAGTGAAGTATTGCGTCTAAAAGAAGTTGGGTCTGATGACATTTAGTATGAAAGTAAATGTGTATGAATAAGTAAAAAACACAAAGAGAAAGTTGAAAGTGAATTTGAGAAATGCCGAATATGAAAGGATGAGCATGAAACAAGGAAAATATAAAGAATTAAGTGAACAAAGGACGGCGCAATTATACAGGAAGAAATGAAAAAAATAAATGACCTAGTAAGTAAGGGTAAAATGGAATCCCTCTATGTGAAACGGGAACGTCATGTACCGTTGGCCCTTACCGTAGAGACTGCCTGCTCGTTGTCCTGAGCATCATCACATGACTCGGCACCTAGCAATAAATATCTTTGTTTTCTAGAAATGCGGAGAAACTAAGGAATAAATTATTTTTGATTAATCTGCAAAGCACTAAAGTAGGTCTATATGCATTACGTATAATCGCTGTGAGAACAGCATACAACACAGCTGTGAAAACCTATCCGAGTCTAATAAATGACCTCGCACAACACTGTGCCTGGTAACAACTGCTACAAACCCGACTCCGGCATGGGATTTATAACTATCAGTGAAAACTGTAATGGCCCGAAAATGAACAGGAAGTGTCGAGAAAAAGGAGCGTAAGAACTCAAGACAGTTGAGCTTTTCGCACACGGCAGTGGAGCGAACAATAGAGCAGTCGGAACCTCCCAAAGAAAAGCAAAAGTTAGATGATGATGCACATAATAAAACGACAACTGAAAACAGTCAAGAGTGTAAATGTAGACGAAGAAAAAAGAGACGGAGTAAAAAACAGGTGCGACAACAAATATTGGACCTCTACTAAATCGTCCACGTACTATCCTGTATGTAGAAGGATCGTGAGGGTTATGAGAGGAAAGACAACTAATGGAGGCAATGGGCATAACGCCGATCGTTCAAAGATGGAACCATTCGCACTCTGCATATAGGCTCTCAACAGGGGAAAGAACGAAAAGCAAGTTAAAAGAGTTGTGGAGTAAACCTAGAAATATTTTGGTTGCCATATCTTGTATCGATAAAATTAGGGCGAATGAGTCGAAGGAGAGTTCGACGAATCGTTTCCCCATGAAAGATAGCGAGAGTTTTAAGGAGGTTCAGTCGGCTATGGCAGTTGTTCGGGGGGTAATCTTAAGTTTCCAGGACAATCGGCAACCAAACAGAACACCGAGGAAATCTGACTGTAACACGTTCGGGGATACTGGATCTTACAGTATAACGGAGTATCAGAGACAACACAAACATTAGTATGTAAATCTTGTGCGTTAAACTCACGAAGTATGGCTCATGGTCGCTAGCATTTTGCGAGAGATGCTCTAGGTGCAGTTAGCGCCTGCAAGCTATAGCAAGTTATAAAGTGATGAATAAATATTAGATGTTAGAACAGAGCAAATCATTATAGCAGTAGAAAAAGAGTGGTGAGAGCCACGTTAAATACAGACAAGACATGTTAGTTACTTCCTATCTGAGTAATTAAAAAGTCAATATAAGGACACTTAAAAAAAATCTGACGAATGTAGGAAAAAAATTCAGATGAATGTAAGAAAAAGCTTAAGGAAGATGGATGAATTTGTAACCTGGATCAACAAGAATCTAAGAACTCTACGGTCGTTTCTCATGATGTTCACACGTCTTTCTAGTGATTTTTTAAATAGTAGAGGTTGTATTAACAGTGCAATTTATTAGAAAGATAGTGAAGAGTGTGATGACCACAAACATGTATGCTTCTAAATTTGAGAAAAGGTGGTGTGCCGTAACCCTAGTGAAGAAGTTGTTGTATTAATAAAATAGTTAGAGAGTATATCACAGAGTACGAATGTATTCCAAATAATTGAAGAGGCAAATCACACTAAAACTGACTTTTGATCATTCTTTTCTATATAACTTATTGGTCCGCCCTCATTATCTTTGATAGATTGTTATCACCTGTCTGCTGCAATGTTTGAATTGTGATATACAAGAAGTCACAGATACTCTTGTGATCTGAGGTCAATGGTTTTAACCAGTGCGAATTGTTTGTATCATAAAACTCTGTGTATGGTCAAAATGCAACGTATGTTACATTTTGCGAAGCAGCTGATTGTTCCACATGTATGTTCCGTATGTTAGTGTACTTTTCTTGTGTCTTACTCAGTTGTTCATGTGTGTTTTTCTGTACGTTTTATGGTTACAGTTCAGCTTTTGCATGTTACTGTGCTGTTGTTGCATATTACTAAACTGTTTTTGTATGTTGCTAAACTTTTTTTTGTATGTCACTGTATATTTTTTTGCATCTTACTGTACCGTAATGTGTGTTAATCTACCTTTCTTATGCATTTATTTGTTGTTCTTTTATGTTCCTGTAATGTTTATGTATAATAAAGGTTCCAGGAACTCTAAACTTCCCTGCTACATCTTTCACATCAGTGTCTCCCAGGATCCCTTTGTCTCACTCACATCTTCACTTATTTATCTATACAATATTAGTTCAGATAATGGAGAGAGACAAACTAATTTAAAGTATTTAAAGAGGTGGACTAGTAAGTCTAGAGATAAAGACACATCTGCAAAGGTTTATTCTCGACCAGCCTACCGTGATGACTCCATCGTTTTCTAAACTCAATCTCAATTCTATCATACACATTGACTGCACCTACTGCTTAATTTACTTGAAAAAATATTTTGCAATTCTTTCTGATATAATGTTTGATTGTTGTGAACTGTATCAGAGACGAAGGTTGACACTCAAGCTTCTCCTCACTAACGAAAAGATGCTAAAAAAATATTCAGAAATAATTATTGTAAAATTCTTCAGTAGCCTCGGCGGTTTTAAAAGTTTCCTATCGTCACTGTAAGTTATAATGGGTTTATTAGCTGGAGTCACTTGGTTACAATAGTTATAATATTTACAAGAAGAACTAGTAAGAGATCTAAGAATGTGGAAACAAGATAAGTGAAATACAGTGGCTAAATAATGCTGAAGGGAAACCAGAAATAATAATTAAATAATTAAACAAATCTCTCTTTCTCACTTAGCATCTTTTTCAAATCTTCATTTATCTCAAAAAATGTCCTCGTCTCATCAGCTAGAAAATATAATTTACCATCTCGGGAGAAACTAAAAAAACTACGTTTACTCTCACTCTGCCATCATCTCACCGGCTGCTCTTGACTACCTCAAATATACCTAAAGTACTTGTCATCTCACCCTGCTGTCGTCTCTCTCACCCTGTTAACTACTCAATAATCCTGTTATCTTCATCACTGAATCGAATTGTATTTGCAGGGGTCATGACTCAGCTCCTGGCCTTGCCTCCTAGAATACTGGGATTGGCATCACTGATTCTTGGCCACTTACACCGTATCATATTTACTTTTGAAGCTGTGTCTCTTCCAAATCATTTCATTACTCAACCTGAGATTTAAAAAAAAATGCTTTCTTACATCCCTATTAATTACAATCTATTAATTACCAGAAAAGTTTGCGACCACTGTCAGCCTCAGGTTTAGTTATCCCTGAGTTACCAGACCATGCCACGTGGAGGCCAGTGGTTCGTCTTTAGGCCCCCCCCCCTGCACTCTCTACCATCTTGGTGTTTCCCTCAGGTCCTTCTCTCGGATTATCATTTGGATCATGTCTCCAGGTCCCCATCCGTGGGCCCCCGGGTGTCAACCCTTCCACACTCCCCACTTCCATTTTTTTGGTGCTTTCCCTAGTTCCATCTGTGTTCCCTCAGGTGAACTCCCTTCCTCACTTCCCCAGGTTCTGCATTTTGTTGCATCTCCCAAAGTTAGCTGTTTCTGGCACCTTCCGGTGATCTTGCGAGGTGCAAACTTGGGCTTTTTTAACTGGTCTAGTTCAGGTGTGGTCACAGTCAGAAGTAGTCGTCAGAAGATGAGGTGTGGTTATAGGTGTAGTCACAGGTGAGGTCATAGATAAGTGACGTCATAGTCTGGTGTTTTCATAGGTGTGATCATAGTTGAGGTCATAGTTATGTGAGGTCATAGGTGAAGTCATAGTCAGGTGTGGTCATAGGTGAGGCCATAGTTAGGTGTCATGGTCTATACTGTAGTTTGTATGGTCATAATTGAGTAATAGTTGAGTGTGGTCATAGTTGGGTATGGTCATAGTTATGTGTGGTCATAGTTGGGTATGGTCATAGTTATGTGTGGTCATAGTTGGGTGTGGTCATAGTTGGGTATGGTCATAGTTGTGTGGTCATAGTTGGGTGTGTCATAGTTAGTATGGTCATAGTTGGGTATGGTCATAGTGGTATGGTCATAGTTGGGTATGTCATAGTTGGGTTGGTCATATGGTATGATGTAGTGGTATGGTCATAGTTGGGTATGGTCATAGTTTGTGTTGGTTCATAGTTGGGGTAATGGTCATAGTTGTGGTCATAGATGGTATGGTCATATTGGGTGTGGTCATAGATGGGTGTGGTCATAGTTGGGGTGGTCATAGATGGTGTGGTCATAGTGGTGGCATTGGGTGTGGTCATAGATGTGTGTGGTCATAGATGGGTGTGGTCATAGATGGGTGTGGTCATAGATGGGTGTGGTCATAGATTGGGTGTGGTCATGTGGGTGTGTCATAGTTGGGTGGTCATAGTTAGTGGTCATAGATGGGTATGGTCATAGTTGGGTGTGGTCATAGATGGGGTGTGGTCCATAGATGGGTGTTGGTCATAGATGGATGTGGTCATAGTGGGTGGTGGTCATAGATTGTGGTCATAGATGGGTGAGGTCCCTAGATGGGGGTGTCATAGAGGGTGGTGGTCATGATGGGTTGGTCATAGATGGGTGTGGCATGTTGTGTTTTTCATTAATTTTATATAGTTGACAAGTCACAAACATAGATGTTTAGTTAAATGACATACAGTTGGAGCATAAAACGCGATGGCAGGTTGTGGAAACAGCGATGGCCAGTTGTGGAGAACAAGGACTGGGCCGGTTGTGGCGCCACAGTGTATGGCCAGTTGTGGCAAAGTGTACTGGCCAGTTGAAAACAGTCGTACTGGCCAGGGTGTGGCACGTGTAAATGGCCGGTTGCACAACATCTACTCCAGGTTGTAACCCCAAATCTATGGCCCTTGTGGCACAAAACAGTCGATGCATGTGGTCAAAAGGTACTGCCGTTGTGAGCACAATAAATCCAGTTTGGCACACACTCAAATAACTGGGCCCGGTTGTGGAACACACAGTCTCTGGCCCGGTTGGGAACACACAGTCGTACTGGCCCGGGTTTTTGGCACACACAGGACGGCCAGGGTTTTGGCAACACACAGTCGATGGCCCGGTTTGGCAGCACACAGTCCTAAGCTCCTCTCTCTATGTGCGGGTATTTTGCATCGTTCCAGTCACGGGTATTGTGCCTTTTTCTATATTCAGTGATATTTTGCGCTTTTTTAATTTTACTAGGTACAATATAGTGATCTTGCAGCTTGGTGTTACTAATTATAAGCGTAAACGTTTACGTTTCTATAAACTGCATAATAACCCATGATCTATGTAGTCTCTGATAGCACTAGCAAAGATTTTCTTATAGTCTAGGGTCAAATCACTTCTACGTCCATTTCTTTATTCAACATTTCCACCTATAATATTTTAACAGATAAAAATACAGGATTTTTGTAATTCATAATATCAAATGTTGAATCCATTTTTCACTAGTCGACTTTAACAATTTGATAACTTCAGTAACCGAGGAAGCATTCAGCCTAGGTCTAACCACTTTTCAATTTTGGACTTGTACCATATTACATTTGCCTGCAATGTAACCTCTGGTCGTCTCCCCTTTGCTTCACAAAGGCTTGCCTCGTCTCTCTCGTAATCCTCACCTCTAAGCTTCCTACATTATTCCCTCTTCAGGATCTTATGTCCGGAATTAATCCGTCTGTCTACTGGATGTCTTGCCTACCCCACTTTACGGAAGGTACCCAGGGCGAAATTAAGGCTAGGATTGTAATTGTCTTTCTTTCTAACTACGGTCGAGACTTTCCTGACGGAGAATTTTTTTTTAATTTATAATTAAAACCAACACATAGACAATAGACAAAAGTAAAAACCAAAAAGATGACAATAAATGAACAATAACGAAAAAACGCTACATTAGATATTGAAACTTACGAATAACAAAACAATATAACAAATTTGAACCACTATTACCCTACATATAAAAATCAATACTAAGCGTTAAAAACAGTCCTATACTAGCTATCAGTGGATAAGATCACTTTCGTAAAAACAGCAAACCTATATTAACTCTTCCTCAAATTAATCATCCTTGCTCTTAATTTACACTAAAATAATAAAATACAAGTATACTTTCATTATTTCGTTACAGACTAAATTCCTACTACTCAGACACGGAAAGAAAAATAGGATAAGAGTAAACAAATGATTGTCAAGAACACATCCAAGCGAAACCCTACACCGACCATACCGGACCATGAGAACTCACGTCCGCGCAGCTGCTCGCCCAGTGTGCACATGTCTAATACATTTACACATCGTATACCTACAATTTAATTTAGCTCAACTTTTCAATAATACCAATAACTATCCAACAATCTACCCAATTTGCATAATAAAGAGCAGTTTTGATCAAAGAACATTCCACAAATTTATCATAAATTTACCCTAACCTAAGCCTAGAATTTACATCTTATTATAAAGAGTTCCTAATCACCAACAGGACGAAATTTTACCACATAACCCCTACACCATATTTGTTGTGTACATGATACAACCTTGTATTACCATAAATAAAAAAAAAATAAAAAAAGGGGAAAAACCCACGCTTCACCTTTACAAAATCAGGACTTCAATTTTACCATTCCATGTACATACATATAAATAATTATATAAAGTATATTGTCACATTGAACACAACACACTTCCAACGTCAGTATAGATATTACGTCAACTCAACCACGAATAACTTTTCAACCATTCTACAACTTCAAGGTTCGTAAAACTTCTTAAACTACATACATAGTAATGCCACCATCTAGACAACTTAAAAAGAAAAACAATACCACAAATATACAAAACACACTATCTTCTATGGCACCAAATCAATGGCTTCCAAAAATACATTGAAATTTTTAAAACTGAAACATAAAAAGCCATTTATGACATTTACACCCAATGTACAAATTTAGAAATACGGCAATAGAAAATAAAGTTATTAATAATGAAAATGTTTTCATGAGAAAAACCATTAATGGTAATATACAAGAAATAAACATTAACACATATACATATATAATATTTATATATATAAATATATATATATTAATATATATATATAGTAGTAATAGTATATATATATATAATTTCTATATAAACAATGTATATTACATACCCACCAAACACATACATAGATATAAGTCGACATTCCCAATATAACTGTATTGTAACTTGAAGCAAACATCAGAACAAATAATGTTAAAATTGCCCCCAGACCATACCTCATATAACATTCATCAGACTCAATCATGCCACCGCCATTCCAGGAAACCAGCCCATTCCTTCCCTTATACCTGCCGTTCAACTCCCCGTAAATCCCGAAATGTGAAATTCCTATAACTCCTCACTTAAATCCCTCTCGGCAGCTCCCCATACACCTCCTTATTTCTACAACTTTGTCCTATAAAAAGTATGCTGTTAATGCTTAATTCTTTCACCCAACGTTCGCGTCCTCTCCATACCCAAGACATATAAAGATAATCTGTAAATATATACCCTACCGCATTCCTCTAACCATTTGATCACCCCACCTATGCTAACCTTAAACCCACAACACCTGCAAACCCCCCACCCTCCACGAACCTTATTTACCTTACCCAACCAAATCCCTTATTAGTTCATACATTCGCAAAAATACACCATATGGAAACATTCTCAATCCATCCACCACAAGCCTTGCATATCCCATCGTCCCTTATTCTCTTATAATGGAAAAAAAACCATTCCAGATCGGTAAGATCCCATGTGAAAATCATACATAACTTCAATTCTCGTACTTAAGGTTTTAAAAGTAAATTTGTATCAAACGCCCCCAGATAGTTACCCAATCATACATCGGATAAACCCCCTTCTACCACTAGGCAACCACTGCCTAACCTCTACCTTCCACCCCCATCTAGGTTCCCCATTTAATATGTGAAGGATCTCTCACGTTAAGATGACCCTAACAATGCCTCACCTATTTAGAACTCCCTACCCACCCACCAACCGTTGCATATTCCTGACGAAAACCTTATCAATCCGCCTTCCTTCGACCCCCCCCCCTCCCGCTTATAACTACGATTTTCAATCCCACTCATAATCCCTTTTCAACAAGCTAAAATGACCCAGCCCTCCTCGTCCAACACGGGAGTGTGACAACCCGCTCTACCTAACCCATTCGCATCCAGTACCCAAATGAATCTAAAACCGCGCTTTTGTAATCCCCCCCTCCTTTGTAACTCACTATTACGAATTACCGGATAATATGCTGCTACATGCCAAATTTAACTATATAGATAGGACATTCGTTGTAATCACTCTTTGATAGCAATATAAGTGTGCAGCTCGAAAACACACTAAGGCCGCTTCAGTCACACCATCTACAATACGCACTGAATTTATTTGTTGTGCTAACTTAAATCACTTACATAAACCGATCCCACATATCAGTAATTATGACCACCTTTTTATCCCACCTTTAAACTACTTTCATTTCACAATCCTCACTTAACCCACCCATTCCCAAGGATCCATATCACTTTCGTTTTCCTCTCCTTATTAATTGACATGCCAGAAGCCGATTTCAATAACGTTTACTAAACTTTTCACCGAGCAAATCCCTGATACACTTACTAACATCGTTGTGTCATCAACAAAGCCGAACAATGCCAGCCCCCCCCCCACCCCTTTTCGCCACCAACACCCATTTTTGCTGCCAATATACCCTAATTCCTTATATAAATAAAAGGGATCCTGTAAACACGCAAAAAATATTTTGTGAAAGGGGACAACCTTACGTAGACCCCTTCACATCTTGAATTTGTTCTCACAAACCTTCCATTTACCGCACCCGCAAGGAAGCATCTTGAAACATAAATTGGCCCATGATATAATTTCCTCTCCAACCCTGCCTCTCATAATCTTCCATAACGCATCCCTTTTCACTCTATCATATGCCGCCTCCCAATCTTATAGCCAACACCCCCCCCCCCCCCACCCCCAATCTCCACTCCCAATTTTTACATCTTTCTTCAATAAAAACTTCTAATCAAACCATGCCGGCAAACTTAGATCTTCCCGGACCCCCCTTTTAAAACTGCTCCAATTTTGAAGATAAAAATCCTGGCAACCCATCAATTCCTGGTGCCTTACCTAATTGCGCCCCGGATAAAGCTTCCCCATGTCTCGCACTCCTTATCGGCCTTTTCTTCAAAACAATGATCATAGCCTCCTGGTCAACTCAACACTGCACAAACCTTCCAATATTGACTGAATGCAATTTCACGTATTCCCCACAACCATGCGTTTTCACTTAAACCAAGCCACTCAAAATACCCACTCATACCCTCAGTCGTCGCCAACACATGGTCCAGCTTTAATACCCTTGCATACCTACCTGAGAAACATTCAACCCCATTACCTACCATTGCCTTGCGACGTTGGTGTTGTGACTCGCCAACACACACGCCGACGGCCGATCTCCCCACAAAACCTCCTCAAATCCCGCCCTTAAGCTTACCCCCATCAAACCTCTACAATTTGTAAAATCCGGATATTTTACCAACAAACTTTCAATATCAATAACAGTATAATTCGCATTAATTGTGCATAACATTCGCGCAACTGCCCCTCTAAATATTTTTGAAAACCGTTAATGTAACTGGATTATATCTAACTCGTCCCTCGATTAATATAATCTATTCCTTATTAACGTTTTTTTAGCTTTCTTTTCCCCAATTAAACCAAGGCAACATCCCTGGTGCTTCTACACTAAACGATCCACATATGTCCAAAAGGACAAGAGACTATCCTCTTCCTATTAATAACTTTACATTCCACTTTCCAATATGATGGACCCCTCCGAGGCGGCACCCTCATATCCCATATAATACAACTCCTCATGACAAAAAACCACATCTATCACATCCACCCTCACGCACAGTAACCGCACAAGGCACGTAACATTCGGTCCAACCCCCACGCATAACCTCGATTAATGAAGGTATGCACTGTACCAGCCCTCCCCCCCCCCCACACACATCCTTTAACCCCACCCCGGTACAATATATCCCCAATATACCCAACCAACACCCCGCACCTCTAGGCTCCCCATCTTTACGACGTATCACGATAAAAAAGATTAAAAAAAAAAAAAATTTAGAATAATTGACTAAAAACAAAAAAAAAAAATCCAATCTCCGCCTATTATTGCGAACATTCGGTAAACCACGTAAAAAACGACCAGTACGTCCTGATACAAATTTAGTTTTAATACTCACGTCACCCCCCCTCAGCCGGGCCATATACACATACTAAACTAAAGGGAGACCCTACCAGGTTCCATCCACTCTAATTACCCGCCCCTCCCCCCTGTTTCCAACTACGCTTACTATAACGGGCTAGTTTCTTTACCAAAATGGCAGCCGGCCACCTTTTCAAAAACGTTGACGCATGATCCCTGTACACATTACTAACTCACTCATATCCAACTCATAACCAGGTTCTAAAATTATGTTCCTGTAATAATAGCCACATCCACACCAAGTCGCACCAAACTCTCATTAAACCACTAAAGCTTCCCTCAGCACTCCCACCGTTAATATTTATAGTAAAAACACTTGAATTCAACCAAATGGTGTTTTCCTTTTGTCCCCGGCATTGACTTACCCCAGTTCGTTTTGCAGCACCTCTGTCCTCCCCCCATATTGGGAATCACAACCATTTGGGTCAATCCCTTGATCTTGGGATTCACCATTCCCTCTCTGCTGTACCTCCACCCAAGACTTTTTCCCCCAGGGCGTTGGGCAGGAGTGAGCACATCAACAAATCCAATAAAGATGCTGTCAGCCTCTTCGTGTCCCGCCCTCCACCTACTATTGACATCTGAACCCGTCCTGATGCACCTCCACCTCTACTGCAAATGCACCATCAATCTTTAGACTCACTCGTCGAAAAACCGTCATCTCCTGCCATACCATCCAATTCACGAGCTGTCCCCAGAACTAAGCCGGTCTTCCCACCTGATCTAGGACCGATCACCCTAACAAGTCATGCCAACGCCTTTACCAAAGACCCGCCACTTCTTCACGCATATTAGGTAGTCCCTCCTCAAAAACCTAATGTATGTCCAATGACTTAGATTCTCCCTTGTAGCGTTTACAACTGGCGATTCGAGCTCCTTTTCTTGTCCACCTCCTCGCTCCTGACAACCGTTGTTGGGCCTGTGTAGAAAGAGACTGTTTTCTCCTCATCGCCCTACCTCGCCCACTGGCTGCTGTTGCCGATGCATGTTGTGCCGAGTGTACCCACTTCGTTTCCCACAACTGCGGCCGCGCTGCGGTCAATGACCCACATAGCCCGACACGGTACGTTTGTTTGCCCCGCATACGTTACATAGACTTGAGTCCGTAATTCTTTCAACACAACATCACGAAGGAAATTGGTTGTCGAAGAGTCATTATTAACAGTATAGTACCTTCCAGCGCACCAGCATACGGGTCCAGTTGCCCATCCTCCCTGCTGTGGCTACTTGAACCGTGCCCATAAGTACGCAGTTTCATCTGGTAATAATCACAATCATCGCCTCAAAAGGCACATTCCTGATTTTCACCCATGTGTAATTTTGAGATACATCATGTGCGTCCTCAACCGACACAGCTGGTATTCAACCGTTATGATGTTCTCCTGATACTTGTCGACCACTGCCTCGTAGACTTGTGCAGATCGTCAACTTAACGAAGATTTCTGGGTCCATGTCCATTTTAATTGCGACACACATAATCACCTCATTGCTATACCATAACCATAGGTAATCGCGAATGATCGCTGGTAATAATAAATCCATGGTTGGATCCTGTGACAAGGCACCACGGATTCATCTCATGCAAGACAGAGTGATTCTTCTTGCTGCAATTCATGAGGGGCGCCAAGTTGGAGAAAATAGTATTTCCACCACACCAACGCTAGGGGCACTCAATCCGGTAAACTGCGCAAAAACTAAAAAAACATCAAACAGAGCGTCTTGCGTAGGCAGACTCGTCCACACGGCTCGGAGGCAATGAGGACCAAATGGAGATTACGAGATATACGGAAAGGTCCCTGTCTTGAAATATACCCACCAAGAAAGCCGTGAATGTAAACCAAGATCCCCAGATATCAATATTCCATGGAAATTTAGTCCTGCTTACGGACCATACTATGTATCCTGATTAATATCTATTTTTTTTTCAGTTATGTAGCCAGAAAAAGGTGTCTTTACGTTGTTACTGAAAGTGACATTTTACCGGCCTTAATCTATTTGTCAATCGCCAATGAAAAAATGTAGAAAATATACTACTTTTTGTCCAACGTCCCTTTTGTTACACGTCTTTTGATGGACTGCAAAATCACGCACCGAACCAAATCAATTCTGTTGCGCACGCTCGCGCCATACACACACACTAAAAAAAAAAAATTCGGTGATCACCTGAAAGTCGCTGGAGGTCGCTGCTGCAACCTGGCCCGAGGGACACTCAGTTGTTAATATATCCGAACACTATGTTGTGATGAACCGTGATGATTAGGCACAATAATTCAGAACGCCATGAAACTTGCGGGACAAGAGGTTTTAAGAGATAAAGAGAATATGTTGAGGAAATGTCCTGATGAAGATGATTAATTACTCGCGGAATATCATTACTCGGTAAAGTAAATGGAAGAGATTCAATGGTGAGTGTTTGCACCGCAGATAACTTGAAGGAAGTGAATATGAAGGGCAATGAGTGATAGGAGTGGAGAGTGAAAGAGTATGGCGTCTAAAAGAAGTGGGTCTGATGAAATTTAGTATGAAAGTAATGTTGTAAGAATAAGTAAAAACACAAAGAGAAAGTTGAAAGTGATTTGAAGAATGCGAATATGAAAGGAGTGAGAATGAAACAAGGAAAATATAAAAGAATTAAGTGTACAAAGACGGAAATTTACAGGAAGTATGAAAAAAAATATTGACCAGTAAGTAGGTAAAAAGGAAATGGCCTCTAGTGAAACGGGAAACGCATGTCCCGTATGGCCTTACCGAAAGATGTCTGCCGCCTCGTTGTCCCTGACATCAACATGACGTCGGCACCTAGCAAATGATATCTTTGTTTTGCTAGAATGCGGGAAACTAGGGAATGAGAATTAATTTTTTTGATAACAGCAAAGCACTAAAGGTAGGGCTATATGCATTACGTATAACGTCATGTGAGACCGCATACTACTCAGCTGTGAAAACTCTATCCGAGTCTACTAAATGACCTCGCACAACACTTCCTGGTACACTGCACAAACCCGACACCGTCATTGGATTATAACTATCAGAGAGTAAACTGTAATGGCCCCGCAAATGATACAGGAAGTGGTCGAGAAAAAGGAATAAGAACTCAAGACAGTTGAGCTTTCGCACCACGGCAGTGGGGAAGACACAGATTCGAGCTGTCGAACCTCCGCAATGGGGGGGGAGAAAAGAGAAAAGTTAGATGATAGATGAACAATATAAAACGAGCAACTGAAGAACATTCAATGAGTGAATTAGACGAAGAAATAACGAGACGGAGTATACAGTGCGTACTAACAAATAAATGGACCTCTAACTAACGTACCACTACTATCCAGTAGTAGAAGGCTCCGTGAGGTCTGAGAGGAAAACAAAATACTGGATGCAATGGGCATAACGCCGATCGTTCAAAGAATGAAACATTCGCCATCTGCATATAGGCTCCCCCAACAGGAAAAGGAAGAAACGAAAAGCAATTTAAAAGTGTTGAAGAAACCATAGAAAATATTTGGTTGCCATATCTAGAAACGATAAAATATAGTGTCTGAATGTAATCGACGGAGAGTTTCGACGATCTGTTTCCCCCATGAAGATTAGCGAGAGTTTTAAGGAGGTACAGTCGGCTATGGCAAGTTTGTATTCCGGGAGTAATCTTAAGTTTCAGACAACCGGCAACCAAACAGAACACCGATGAAATCTGAACTGTAACACGTTCGGGGATACAGGAAATCTTACAGGTATAACGGAGTATCAGAGAGACAAACCCAACATCAGTAATGTAATCTGGTGGCGTTTAAACTCACGAGTACTGGCTCCTTGGTCGCAAGCCTTTGTGCGAGAAACTGCAGCTAGTGGCTTTAGCGCCTGCACCAGCTTAAAGCAAAGTGTAAATAAGTGATGAATAATTATGTAGATGATAGAACAGAGGCCAAATCATTAATAGCTATAGAAAAAGAGTGGGTGAGAAACCAAACGATAAATACAGACAAAGACATTGTACACGAGTTAGCTTTCCTATCTGACGTATAAAAAAGTCAATTATAAGACACTAAAAAAAATCTGACGAATGTAGGAAAAAAAAAAAGCAGAGAATGTAAGAAAAAGCTGTGAAAGTGAAGATTGATGAATTTTAACCTGTATACTAAGATGAATAAAGGACTCTGACGGTCGCTCTCATGATTGGATCACACGTCTTTTCTATAGTGATACAATAGTAATGTAATAAACAGTGCAATTTATTAGGTAAAAGTAGATGAAAGAGTGTGATGACCCACAAACATAGTATGCTTCTCAAATTATAGAGAAAAGGGTGAGTGTGCCGTAAACCCTAGTGAAGTAAGTTGTTGTAATAAAAAACATAAGTTAAGAAGAGTTAAATCCAAACCGAGTAAGAAAGATGTTGTCCACAAATATATTGAAGAGGCAACATCACACTAAAACCAGACTTTTGATTCATCCTTTTCTGATATAACTACATTTGTATCCGTCCCTCATTAACTTTGATCGATTGATTATCACCTGTCTGCTGCAAGTTTGATTTGTGAACAATAAAAGAAGGTCAAGAGATACTTTTGGGATCTGAGGTCCATGGTTTTTAACCATATGTCGAATTGTGTGGTATCATAAAACTCCCTGTGTATGTTCAAAATGCAACGAAAGTATATTTTTGGCGAAGCACTGATTGTTTCTCCAATGTATGTTCCGTATGTTAGTGTATCTTTTCTTGTGTCTTACTCAAGTTGTTCTAGTGTGTATTTTTCTGTACCGTTTTATGTGTTCCAGTTCAGCGTTTAGCATGTTCTGTGCAGTTTGTTGCATAATACTAAACTGTGTTTGTATGTTGGCTGAAACTTTTTTTGTATTGTCCACTGTAATTATTTTTTGCAGTCTTAACTGTGCCGTAATGTTGTTAATCTACCTTGTCTTCAAGCATTTAATTATGGTTGTTCTTTTTTATGTTCCTGTAATGTTTATGTATAAATAAAGGTTCCAGGAACTCTAAACTACCTGTTACCTCTTACATTTCAGTGACTCCCAGGATCCCATTGTCTCATTCCCATCTTCACTTAAATATCTTACAATATACGTATCAAAATGGAGAGATGACAAACTAATTTAAAGTATATTTACCGTGGGTTGGCCTAGTAAGTCTAGAGAAAATGACACATCTGCTAAGGTTTAATCATCGACCCGCTACGTGATGACCCATCGTTTTCTAAACTTATATCTCAATTCTATCATACACATTGACTGCAACCTACTTCCTTAATTTCACTTACAAAATATTTTGGCAATCTTTCTGAGATACAATGATTGAGTTTGTGGAACTGGTATCAGAGACAAGGTTGACCACTCAAGATTCTCATTCACTAACGACAAGATGCTAAAAAAAATTATCAGAATAATTATAGTTATAATTCTCAGTACCACGGCAGTTTTAAAAGTTTCCAGTCGTCCACGTGTAAGTATATAAATGGGTTTTATATAGCCGGAGTCACTTGGTTAGCAATAGTTATAAATATCTACAATGAAGACGCTAGTAAGAGAACTAAGAATGTGGAAACAAGATAAATGAAATACAGTGGCTAAATATGCTGAAAGGGAAACCAGAAATAATAATACATAATTAAACAAATCACCTTTCTCTCTTATCATCTTATTTCAAATCTCATTATCTCAAAAAATGTCCTCGTCTCATCAACTAGAAAATAAATTTTACCAATATCGGGAGAAACTAAAAAAACTACTACGTTACTCAGCACTCCTGCCAATCAACTCACCGGCTTGCTCTTGCTATCTCTCTCAAATATACCAAAGTTAACTTGTCTCTCACCCTGCTGCGTCTCTCTCACCGCTGTAACTACTCAATAATCCTGTTATCTTCATCACTGAATCGAATTGTATTTGCAGGGGTTATAACTCAGCTCCAGGCCTTGCCACCTAGAATACAGTGGATTGGCATCACTGAATTCTTTGGCCACCTTACACCGTAATCATATTAACTCTTGCAGCTGTGTCTGTTCCAAAATCATTCATTACTCAATCCTGAGATTTAAAAAAAAAATGCCTTCTATCCTACAATCCCTATTAAATTACAAATCTATTAATTACCAGAAAAGTTTTGCGACCACAGTCAGCCTCAGGTTTAGTTATCCCAGAGTTACCAGAACCATGCCACTGGGGCCAGTGGTTCGACTTTATGTGGCCCCCCCTCTAACTGCACCTCGAACCAATCTTGTGTTTCCCTCAGGTACTATCTCTCGGAATTATCATTGTGGATCAAGTTCTCCAGTCCCCATCCGTGGGCCCCCGGGTGTCAACCCCTTCCACACTCCCCACTTCCATTTTTTTGGTGCTTCCCTATTCCATCTGTGTTCCCACAGTAACTCCCACACATCCCCAGGTTCTGCATTTTGTTGCATCCCCCAAAGTTAGCTGTTTCTGGCACCTTCCTGTGATCTTGCAGGTGCACACTTGGGCTTTTCAAACTGTACTAGTTGGTGTGGTCACCGACAGACGTAGTCGTCAGAAGAAGGTTGTGGTTAACGGTGTAGTCACGTCGAGGGTCAAGATAAGAGACGTCTAGTCTGGTGGTTTCAAGGTGTGAACATAGTTGAGGCATAGTTAATTGAGGTCATAGGTGAAGTCATAGTCAGGATGATGGTCATAGGTTGAGGCCATAGTTAGGTGGTGGTCATTGGGAGGCATATAACGTGTAGCCTAACTTAGATATAATGTTCATAATTTGAGGTAAAAGTTGAGATGTGGTCATAGTTGGGTATGGTCAAAAGTTATGTGTGGTCATAGTTGGGTGAGTATGGTCATAGTTATGTGTGGTCATACGTTTGGGTGTGGTCAATAGATTGTTATGGGTCAAAGTGGGTGTGGTCAAAGATGGGTGTAGGTCATAGTTATGAGTGTGGTCATAGTTGGTGTGGTCACAAGTTAGGGTATGGTCATAGATTGGTATGGTCATAGATGGGTAATGGTCATAGTACGTATGAGTCATAGTATGGATGAGTCAGATGGATGTATGGTCATAGCTGGGTATGTCCATAGATGGATGAGTTCACAGTTTTGGGTATTGTCCCAATGGCTGTGGTCATAGTTAAATGTGTGGTATGGTCATTGTTATGATGTGGACATAGTAGGCTATGTTCCTACGATGTGTTGTGGTCCAACGATGGGTGTGGTTCATCGATGGGAGAGGTCCTAGATGTGTCTTTTTTCATTTACTTCGTACCATCATAATCTTGTGGAACATAGAGCACCACAGCATTCACTCTGTAATATATGTTAAACTGATGACATCACTAGTATGGAAGACATTAACAAACACACAACATTCGTAACAGGTCTGGTTGTGGCAACACACAGTCCGTACTGGTCAGTTGTAGGTCAACACACATCGTAACTGGTCCAGGTTGTGTGCAACACCAGTCGTAACTGGCCAGTTGTGGCAACACCCAGTCGTACTGGCCAGGTTGTGGCAACAAACAGTCGTACTGGTGCCAGGTTGTGGCAACACACAGTCGTACTAGCCAGGTTGTGGCAACACAACAGTCGAACTGGGTCAGGATGAGGCTGCCACCACCAAAATTCTTGTCATGAAACGAATCATCCAAGTTGACAGTTTTTCTTTTTCATCAGTGAGAGTTTGTTTTGTATCTGTATGGTGAAAATTTTTATGGCAAATTAAGTGAAGAGTGAGAGAAGTGTATATGTGGAAAACTGCGAGAATAATGTTCAAAAATTCATTCAAAATAAACTAACCGTTTATTAAGTTGATTTATAAGAACTGCTTCTTTTGGTCATAACCACAATCTGTCAAGTATAGTCCACTAACTTCATATTTTTACATCTTTTTCCAAAGAATTTACTGAAGATATTGTAACTCATTCCATCCATAATAAAGTTAAATTAAGATATAATCAAGTGCCTTTTCTTGATTCTCTTGTAATTCTTATACCGTTGTTTGCTTAATTTAAACACTAATGAGGGAGAGTACAGATATCTTATGACGAACCGAGTACACCTTTACACGGAGGTGACCACCCTTAGCTGCCAGAGGTCACTTCAGTGGTGTAAAAGAACCTCCTGATTTTCAGGGTCTCTGCTGTATCCCAGATGTACCACTAACACTGCCCATAACCGTCTAGAGAAGTTATTTGACAGTACAGTGTTACTGAACTGCCTGGGAATTTGATCGAGTAATGCGCATAGTTGTTTTCGAGGAATTAAATACCAAGTAACTTTTGGAACTAGACATTAGCTCACTCCTTGATGCAGTTTCTCGCTAATTTTGGTTTAGGTATTCTAACTTGGATGTGGAGTAGCGTGGACGAAATTTTAGTCATAGTACCAATAGTCTTGAAGTGCATAATATCCATCAATACAATCAACAATGAAACATTTACAATTGAATTCACAAAGAATAATCATAAACTACCGAGTTTGGAATAACAAATTCACATCTAACCTGCCGTAAAGAGCCGCATGACGATATTTCGTTTTGGTCAACATTTGACTTGACAGTTTTCCAAGAAGGATGAAACGTCCGTCACAAAAGTTACTGCCTTAGATGGCCAACCCTGTGAAAAAGTATGTTCATTCTGTGGTAAGGAGAAACAATAAACAACCAATCTCGATGTAGAGCGCTCAAAAGATGATAGTTGCATTTCTACTCCCGCCATAATGGGACCAGGAAGAAGTTTACATAGGCATTTGCCTCCAGATACTTAGAATGTCCAACCGAAAATTCCCTCGTGGCAGAGTGCACATAACCGTCATGCATTTCAGCTCTGCTTATGCAATAATGCAAAAAAATTCCAACTTGCATACTTACGATGGACTGATTCGCCTCGTTGAAGCCAAAATTTTTTAGATACCTCCGATCCTGTTCTTGACAGGATATTTTCCCTCCAGATGTGGCTATACAACAGCTTCCGGGTCCAGACTTGACTTTCGATGCTATGTCTTTTTCGTACTCCCTCGCTGGCCTCTCCCGTCATTATCAGTACATATTCGTTTCTTCTGGCTCATCGGCTAATCTCTTTATCTTCCCTGGGTCGTTTGTCTTCTGCAATTTTTCACTAATTCACTAGTGCACATGGTTTTGGCCTCCCTACACTATTGGGTGAACTAAAACCAAGGACTCCTACTGGCTTCCAATTATTTCTGTTTTCCGTGGAAGCATAACCTCTCTCTGGCCACCTGCATTTTGTTTGTCACATAGTCCATCACTTCTTGTACTCTGGTTTTTCCTGCCAATTCTCTCACCCACTGAATGATTTGGCAGGAAATCCTCATGCTGTGTAGTCCCCCTTTTGTATTCTGCTTCTCCTGCCCTATTCCTGCTGACCCACTCCACTTGTAGCTCACTATGTATTCAAAGCACAAAACCACATGATCACTACCTTCAAAGGGCCGTCATATGTATATCCTCGGATATCCGAACTACTCAAGGTGAATACTAGGTCTAGTGATGCTGGATCATCCTCACCTCTCTCTCTCTAGTAGTGTCTCTAACCTGTGTATGCATGAGTTATCCAGTAACCAAATCTTGCCTGTCCATGTTCGGAACCCCCATGGATCCAGATTTATTCCAGATTAATCCTCTTTTTGGTTGAAATCATCCAATAACAAGTAAATTGCTCACACATGTGAGCTCTTCTGGTCGCCTCGTCGAGTGTGTCGACCATTGCTCTGTGCACACTCTTCGTGGTTTCTTTCTCTTACCTTAGCAGTTCTGCGTGGGTTGTATATATTGCGTCAAATAACACTTTTGGCCCTCAGACTGATTGTTCCTTCTATGTAGACCCCTATCGCCCATTCCCATCTATTCTTTCATTTCCTCAAATACCCCACCGGTTTTTTGATGAGCAGTGCAACTTACCGCCTCCACCTCAGTCTCCCTCCTTCCCCTCTCTCCCTCCCTCCCTTCCTGCCATCCCCCCCCCCCTCCTTCCTCTGTTTCTCTCCCTACTTCTTAAGACGCTTTCTCCTCTTCCTTAACCTTTCCCTCTATCTTCATTCCCATGAATGCCTTTTAAACCTATCTCCTTTCAAGTTCTTCTCTTTTATCCCCTCTCCATTCTGAATCTTAACCTTCCATTCCTACTCTCTGGTGGTCTCTCTCTCTATGGATCTGTCTGTCTCATCTCCCCATCTCTGTATTTCTTTTCTCTTTTCTTTCCTCTCCCGTCGATCCCTCCCTCCCTCCTTCCCACCCTCCCTTCCCTTCCCTCCCTACCTCCCTCTCTTCCTTCCCTCCCTTACTGAATTATTCCACCTGTTGATAACCGGTGGAAATAATACACTATTCTTTTTGAAAACTTGTCTCTATTTTTCCCAGCCTCTCTCACTTTTTATCTTTTCTCCATGCTCTCCATCACTCTCTTCCACCGTCCATGCCCTCTTGTTCCTCTCTCCTTCATCAATTAAGTTCTTCCCGTCATTATTTTTTTAACCTTTCCCATTCATCAGGTCTTCCCTTTATCTATATCCTACTTATTCCTCCCATAATACCTTTTCCTTCTTCTCTTCAACCTCTCATTTATCCTTCGTCCCTCCCGTGTAACCATCTCCCTCATTCCATTCTATTCTCTCTTAAACCCTCCATCCTTCCTTCCCATCCCTCCATCCTACCAATCACATTCCTATGTTTCTGTCCCTCTCTACTCTTTTCTTTGCTCCTGTCCCTAGCTCCCCCTTTATTCCTCAGTGCTCATTTTATATTCCAGTCCCTCTCCATCTACCACAGTTTTACTTTTCTCCTTCTGTTATTGAGCTATTCCTTCATCCTTCCTTCCATTCTTTAGCTCTATACTTTAGCTCCTGCTGCCTTCTCTTTTAACGTTTCGTTTCCTCCTCGTGTCTCCCACAACTCTCCGTCAATAGACAACGTTTCTTATCACCTGTCTCTCTCTCTCATACTTTATCATCCTCCCTCCCTCCACTCCTCTCTCTTACCTCTCTTCCCTTCCCACTTCCCACCCTGCCCTTCTCCCTTCCCTCACCACTTGCCTCTCTTCCTTCAGTCCTTCCCTCCATCCTTCGTGTACTTCGTCATAATCATTCCTTACTCACTATTTAACCTCCTTCCTTCCATTTTACCTTCTTTCTACCATCCGACTCACCTGCACTCATCCCTCTTACCTTCCTGCCTCCTTACCTCGTAAGCTCCTCTCTCTATGTGCGGGTATTTTGCATCGTTCCAGTCACGGGTATTGTGCCTTTTTCTATATTCAGTGATATTTTGCGCTTTTTTAATTTTACTAGGTACAATATAGTGATCTTGCAGCTTGGTGTTACTAATTATAAGCGTAAACGTTTACGTTTCTATAAACTGCATAATAACCCATGATCTATGTAGTCTCTGATAGCACTAGCAAAGATTTTCTTATAGTCTAGGGTCAAATCACTTCTACGTCCATTTCTTTATTCAACATTTCCACCTATAATATTTTAACAGATAAAAATACAGGATTTTTGTAATTCATAATATCAAATGTTGAATCCATTTTTCACTAGTCGACTTTAACAATTTGATAACTTCAGTAACCGAGGAAGCATTCAGCCTAGGTCTAACCACTTTTCAATTTTGGACTTGTACCATATTACATTTGCCTGCAATGTAACCTCTGGTCGTCTCCCCTTTGCTTCACAAAGGCTTGCCTCGTCTCTC
>NC_069416.1:17719080-17742444 GCF_026875155.1 Cherax quadricarinatus | reverse complement strand
GGAAAAAAAACGGGAGCGTGACTCCCCCTCCCTTTAAAACTAGTAGCCGGCAATGAAAACAAACACTTTGGGGAGGGGGAAGAAAGGCGGGAGTTTGACTTGCCCTCCCTTTAACTAGTACCCCGGCAATGAAAACTATCACTTTCGGGGAGGGGGAAGAAAGGTGGGAGCTTGACTTGCCCTACCTTAACTAGTAGCCGGTAATGAAACTATCGTTATTATATCTCTACTCCTATCTATTGAACTTTTCCCTCACAACCACACCCATCTATGACCACACCCATCTATGACCACACCCATCTATGACCACACCCAACTAAGACCACGCCCAACTATGACCACACCCAACTATGACCACACCCAATTATGACCACACCCAATTATGACCACACCCAATTATGACCATAGCCAACTATGACCACACATAACAATGACCATACCCAACTATGACCACATCCATCTATGACCATACCCAACTATGACCACATCCATCTATGACCATACCCAACTATGACCACATCCATCTATGACCATACCCAACTATGACCATATGCAACTATGACCATACCCATCTATGACCATACCCAACTATGACCATACCCAACTATGACCATACCCAACTATGACCATACCCAACTATGACCATACCCAACTATGACCACACTCAACTATGACCACACATAACTATGACCACACCCAACTATGACCACACCCAACTATGACCATACCCAACTATGACCACACCCAACTATGACCACACATAACTATGACCATACCCAACTATGACCACACATAACTATGACCATACCCAACTATGACCACACTCAACTATTACCTCAATTATGAACATACCTAAGTATGACTACACGTAACTATGGCCTCACCAATGACCTCACCTAACTATGGCCTCACCTATGACCACACCTGACTATGACTTCACCTATGACCTCACATAACTATGACCTCAACCATGATCACACCTATGAAACACCAGACTATGACGTCACTTATCTATGACCTCGCCTGTGACTACGCCTATAACCACACCTCATCTTCTGACGACTACTTCTGACTGTGACCACACCTAACTAGACCAGTTAAAAAAGCCCAAGTTTGCACCTCGCAAGATCACCGGAAGGTGCCAGAAACAGCTAACTTTGGGGATGCAACAAAATGCAGAACCTGGGGAAGTGAGGAAGGGAGTTCACCTGAGGGAACACAGATGGAACTAGGGAAAGCACCAAAAAAATGGAAGTGGGGAGTGTGGAAGGGTTGACACCCTTGGGCCGACGGATGGGGACCTGGAGACTTGATCCACATGATAATTCGAGAGAAGGACCTGAGGGAAACACCAAGATGGTAGAGAGTGCAGGAGGGGGGGCCTAAAGACGAACCACTGGCCTCCACGTGGCATGGTCTGGTAACTCAGGGATAACTAAACCTGAGGCTGACAGTGGTCGCAAACTTTTCTGGTAATTAATAGATTGTAATTAATAGGGATGTGAGAAAGCATTTTTTTTTTAAATCTCAGGTTGAGTAATGAAATGATTTGGAAGAGACACAGCTTCAAAAGTAAATATGATACGGGGGGGGGTAAAAAAGTGGCCAAGAATCAGTGATGCAAATCCCAGTATTCTAGGAGGAAAGGCCAGGAGCGAGTCATACCCCGCTACAATTCGATTCGTGATGAAGATAACGGATTTTTAGTGGGTTAACAGTTGGGAGAGGACAGCAGGTGAGATGACAAGTACTTTAGGTATATTTGAGGTAGTCAAGAGCAGCCGGTGAGATGATGACGAGTGAGAGTAAACGTAGTTTTTTTTAGTTTCTCCCGATATGGTAAATTATATTTTCTAGTTGATGAGACGAGGACATTTTTTGAGATAAATGAAAATTTGAAAAGATGCTAAGAGAGAAAGAGAGTTTTGTTTAATTATTTAATTATTATTTTGGTTTCCCTTCAGCATTATTTAGCCACTGTATTTCACTTATCTTGTTTCCACATTCTTAGATCTCTTACTAGCTTCTTCTTGTAAATTTTTAAAAACTATTGTACCAAGTGACTCCAGCTAATAAACCCATTATAAACTTTCAGTGACGATAGGAAACTTTTAAAACCGCCGAGGCTACTCAAGAATTTTACAAAAAATTATTTCTAAATTTTTTTTTTTTTAGCATCTTTTCGTTAGTGAAGAGAATCTTGAGTGTCAACCTTCGTCTCTGATACAGTTCACAACACTCAAACATTATATCAGAAAGAATTGCAAAATATTTTTTCAGATAAATTAAGCAGTAGGTGCAGTCAATGTGTATGACAGAATTGAGATTGAGTTTAGAAAACGATGGAGTCATCACGGTAGGCTGGTCGAGAATAAACCTTAGCAGATGTGTCTTTATCTCTAGACTTACTAGTCCACCTCTTTAAATACTTTAATTAGTTTGTCTCTCTCCATTATCTGAACTAATATTGTATAGATAAATAAGTGAAGATGTGAATGAGACAAAGGGATCCTGGGAAACACTGAAATGAAAGATGTAACAGGAAAGTTTAGAGTTCCTGGAACCTTTATTATACATAAACATTACAGGAACATAAAAGAACAACAAATAAATGCATAAGAAAGGTAGATTAACACACATTACGGCACAGTAAGATGCAAAAAAATATACAGTGACACACAAAAAAAGTTTAGCAACATACAAAAACAGTTTAGTAATATGCAACAACAGCACAGTAACATGCAAAAGCTGAACTGTAACACATAAAACGGTACAGAAAACACACATGAAAAAACTGAGTAAGACAAAAGAAAAGTAAACTAACAAAACGGAACATACATGTGGAACAATCAGCTGCTTCCCCAAAATTTTAAATTACGTTGCATTTTGACCATACACAGAGTTTTATGACACAAACAATTCACACTGGTTAAAACCATTGGCCTCAGATCACAAAAGTATCTGTGACTTCTTTTATGTCACAATTCAAACATTGCAGCAGACAGGTGATAACAATCTATCAAAGATAATGAGGGACGGATCCAATGAAGTTATATCAGAAAAGAATGAATCAAAAGTCAGGTTTTAGTGTGATGTTGCCTCTTCAATATATTTGTGACATCATCTTCGTTACTCTGTTGGATATCATTCTCTTAACTATGTTTATTATACAACTACTTCTTCACTAGGGTTTACGGCACACTCACCCTTTTCTCTATAATTTTAGAAGCATACTATGTTTGTGGGTCATCACACTCTTCACTATCTTTGCCTAATAAATTGCACTGTTAATACAATCTACTATTTATCACTAAGAAAAGACGTGTGAACATCATGAGAACGACCGTCAGAGTCTTAATTCTTCTTAGATCCAGGTTACAAATTCATCAATCTTCCTTTCACAGCTTTTTCTTACATTCATCTGAATTTTTTTTCCTACATTCGTCAGATTTCTTTTAAGTGTCTTATAATTGACTTTTTTATACGTCAGATAGGAAAGCTAACTCGTGTACACTGTCTTTGTCTGTATTTAACGTTTGGCTCTCACCACTCTTTTTCTACTAGCTATTAATGATTTGGCCTCTGTTCTAACATCTAATATTTATTCATCACTTTATAACTTTGCTATAGCTGGTGCAGGCGCTAACTGCCACCTAGCAGCAGTCTCTCGCCAAAATGCTAGCGACCAATGAGCCAGTACTCGTGAGTTTAAACGCACCAGATTACATTACTAGATGTTGTGTTGTCTCTGATACTCCGTTATACCTGTAAGATTCCAGTATCCCCGAACGTGTTACAGTCAGATTTCTCGGTGTTCTGTTTGGTTGCCGGTTGTCCTGGAAACTTAAGATTACCTCCCCGAAAACAACTTGCCATAGCCGACTGAACCTCCTTAAAACTCTCGCTAATCTTTCATGGGGGAACAGATCGTCGAACTCCCCTTTCCCGACTTCATTCAGCCCTAATTTTATCGATACAAGATAATGGCAACCAAATATTTTCTATGGTTTCTTCCACAACTCTTTTTAAACTTGCTTTTCGTTCTTTCCCTGTTGAGAGCCTATATGCAGAGGCGAATGTTCCATCTTTGAACGATCGGCGTTATGCCCATTGCCCCCATTAGTTTTGTTTTCTCTCATGACCCTCACGATCCTTCTACATACAGGATAGTAGTGGACGTTAGTAGAGGTCCATTATTTGTCCATCGCACCTGTTTACCCCCGCCTCTTTTTTCTTCTTTCTACATTCACTCTTGACTGTTCTTCAGTTGCTCGTTTTATATGTTCATCTATCATCTAACTTTTCTCTTTTCTTTTTGGGAGGTTACGACAGCTCGAATTTTCTTCCCCAGTGCCGTGTGCGAAAGCTCAAATGTTTAAGTTCTTACCCCTTTTTCTCGACCACTTCCTGTCTCATTTTAGGCCATTACAGTTTACACTAAATAGTTATAAACCCCATGAGGGTGTGTTCGGGTTTGTAGTAGTGTCCCAGGACAGTGTTGTGCGAGGTCATTTATTAGACTCGGATAGCGTTTTACAGCTGGGGTTGTATGCAGTTCTCCACAGCGATTATACGAAAAATGCGTATAAACCTCCCTTTAGTCTTTGCATTTTATCAAAAAAAAAAATTCTATTCCTATTTCTCCGCATTTCTAGCAAAAACAAAGATATCTTCTGCTAGGTCCCAAGTCATGTTGATGCTCAGGGCAACGAGCAGGCAGACTCTACGGTAAGGACAACGGTACATGACGTTCCAGTTTCACTTTAGAGGCATTCCATTTTACCCTACTTACTAGGTATTTATTTTTTCATACTTCCTGTAAATTTCCGTCCTTTGTACATTTTAATTCTTTATTTTTTTCCTTGTTTCATTCTCACTCCTTTCTATTCGCATTCTTCAAATTCACTTTCAACTTTCTCTTTGCGTTTTTACTTATTCATACACATTGCTTTCATACTAATTTTCATCAGACCCACTTCTTTTAGACGCACTCCCTTCACTCTCACTCCTTTCACTCCTTACCTTCATATTCACTTCCTTCAAGTTATCTTGCGGTGCAACACTCACCATTGATCTCATCGTTACTTTTCCCGAGAATGATATTCCTCGAGTAATTAATCATCTTCATCAGACATTTCCTCAAAATATTCTCTTTATCTCTCTAAAACCTCTTGTCCCGCAAGTTTCATGGCGTACTGAAATATATTGTGGCCTAATTCATCACGGTTCATCACAACATAGTGTCGGAGATATTAACAACAGAGTCGTCCTGGCCAGGTTGCAGCAGCGACCTCCAGCGACTTTAAGGTGATCACCGATTTTTTTTTTTAGTGTGTGTGTATGGGCGCGCGCGTGCGCACATTTATGGTTCTGTGCGTGATTTGCAGTCACAAAAGAGGTGTAACAAAAGTGACGTGTAACAAAAGAAGTAATATTTATTACATTTTTTTCATGGAGATTGACAATTAGATTAAGACTCGGAAAGTCACTTTCAGTACAACGTAAAGACACACTTTTTCTGCTACATAACTGAAAAAAATATATATTAATAAGGATACATAGTATGCCGTAAGCAGGACTAAAATTTCCATTGAATAATGATATCTGGGGATCTTGGTTTACATTCACGGCTTTCTTGGTGGGTATAATTTCAAGACAGACCTTTCCGTATATCCTCCTGTAATTCTCCATTTGTCCTCATCGCCTCCGAGCCGTGTGCACGAGCTGCGCAGACGCTCCTGTTTGAGTTTGTTTTTGCGCAGTTTACCTGATTGAGCTGCCCCTAGCGTTGGTTGGTGGAAACTTTATTTTCTCCAACATGGCGCTGAATAGCAGAAGAAGAATCAACACTGTCTGCATTGAGATGATCCGTGGTGCTGTCACGGGATCCAACATGGATTTATTATTACCAGCGATCATTCGCGATACCTATGGTATAGCAAATGAGGAGATAAGTGGTGTCGCACTCAATGGAATGACAAGAATCTTCGTTAAAATGACGTCTGCACGAGTCTACGAGGCGCTGGTCGACAAGTATCAGGAGACCATCATACCGGTTAATACAGCTGTGTCGGTGAGACTCCATGATGTATCTCGACACTACACTTGGGTGAAAATCAGGAATGTGCCTTTTGAGGCGACTGATTTTGATATTACCAGTGAACTGCGTACTTATGGGGCGGTTCACGTAGCCACAGCAGGGAGATGGGCAACTGGACCGTATGCAGGTGCGCTGGAAGGTATATATACTGTTAAAATGACTCTTCGACACCCTATTCCTTCATAAGTTGTGTTGAAAGAATTACGGACTCAAGTCTATGTAACGTATGCGGGGCAACAACGTACGCGTCGGCTATGTGGGTCATATGACCACATCGCGGCGCGTGTGGGAAAAAGAAGTGGGTACCCCGGGACAACAGCAACGGCAACAGCAGCCAGTGGGCGAGGTAGGCGATGAGCGAGAACAGTCTCTTGCTACACCGCCCCCCAAAAAACGGTTGTTCATGGAGTGAGGAGGTGGACAAAGAAAAGGAGCTCGAATCGCCAGTTGTAACGCTACAAGGAGAATCTAAGTCATTGGACATACATAAGGTTTTTGAGGAGAGACTACCTAATATGCGTGAAGAAGTGGCGGCGTCTTTGGTAAAGGCGTTGGATGACTTGTTAGAGGAATCGGTCCCAGATCAGTTGGAAGGGAAACCCGGCTTAGTTCTGGGGACGGTTGTGAATGATGGTATGGCAGGAGATGACGTTTGTCACGAGAGAGTCTAAAGGATTGAAGGTGCATGCAGTAGAGGTGGAGGTGCAAACAGGGGCGGTGCTTCATATGTCAAAATGCAGGTGGAGGGAGGGACACGAAATAGGACGCAGCATCATCGGATTCTGATTTATGTGCTCACTCCTGCCCAACGCCCTGGGAAAAAGTCTTGGGTGGAGGTACAGCAGAGAGGGAATGGTGAACCCAAGGATCAAGGGATTGCAAAGGTGATTTTCCCCAAAAAAGGGGGGGGGCAGAGGTGCTGCAAAACGAACTGGGTAAAGTCAATGCCGGGGACAAAAGGAAAACCCATTTGTTGAAATTTAAGTGTTTTACTATAAATATTAACGGGTTGAGAGCTGAGAGGAAGCTTAAGTGGTTTAATGAGTATTTGGTGCGACTTGGTTTTGGGGTGTGGGATTCTTACAGGAACATAATTTTAGGCCTGGTTATGAGTTGGATATGAGTGGTTATAATGTGTACATAGAACATGCGACACGTTTGAAAGGTGGGGCTGTCATTTTGGTAAAGGAAACTAGCCCGTTTATAATAAGGCGTAGTGAAGGGGGGAGGGGAGGGTAATTAGAGTGGATGGAACCTGGGGTAGGGTTCCTATTAGTTTAGTATGTGTATATGGCCCGGCTGAGGGTGACGTGAGTATTAAAACTAAATTTGTTCAGGACGTACTGGTCTATTTTTTACGTGGTTTACCGAATGTTGCAATAATAGGCGGAGATTGAAATTGCGTGATACGTCGTAAAGATGTGGAGCCTAGAGGTGCGGGGTGTTGTTCGGGTATATTGGGGGATATATTGACCGGGGTGGGGGGGTTAAAGGATGTTGGGGGGGGGGGATGGTTTGAGCATTTCCTTCATTAAACGAGGTTATGCGGCGAGGTTGGACCGAAATGTAGTGCCTTGTGCGGTTACTGTGCGGAGGGTGAATGTGATAGATGTGGTTTTTTTTGGATCATAGATGAGTTGTAATAGATGTGGATATTGAGGGTGTGCCTCGGAGGGGTCCATCATTTTGGAAATTGAATGTAAAATTATTAAAGGAAGAGGATGTCTTTTGTCTTTTGGACATATGTGGGATGTTTTTTGTGGTAGAAGCACCAGGGGATGTTGCCATGGTTAATTGGTGGGAAACAATAGCTAAAAACGTATTAAGGAATATTATATTAATCAAGGGACGACATATGATCAGTTACAAACGGTTTTCAAAATATTTAGAGGGGAGTTGCGCGAATGTTATGCACAAAAATTTAAAGCTAATTATCCTGTTATTGAAAATTGAAAGTTTGAAGGAAAATATCCGGAATTTACAAAATGAGAGGTTTGATGGGGAAGGCTTAAGGGCGGGATTGAGGAGGTTTTTGGGGAGATCGGCCGTCGGCGTGTGTGTTGTGGAGTCAACACACACGTCGCAAGGCAATGGGGGTAATGGGGTTGAATGTTCAGGTAGGTATGCAAGGGTATAAAGTGGACCAGGTGTTGACGACGACTGAGGGTATGAGTGGGTATATTTTATGCTTGGGTTAAGTTGAAAACACAAAGTGTGGGAATAAGCGAAATAGCATTACAGTCAAATTTGGAAGGTTTGTGCAATGTGAGTTGACAGAGCATGATCGATTCCGTTTTGGAAGGGCCGATAACGGAGTGTGAGACATGGGAAGCTTTATCCGGGGCGCAATTAGGTAAGGCACCAGGAATTGATGGGTTGCCCGTGACTTTTATCTTCAAAATTGGAGCGTTTTAAAAGGGGTTTTTGGGAAGATTATTCAATATCCTTAAGCAGGATCGGGGTTTTTGGGGCACAGCAGCGGATGGCTGTGGTCGTTCTAGTGCCTAAAGGTGAGCCCTTAACAGTCAAAGACTATCGTGCTATTTCGTTATTGTGTGGTGATTATAAGATTTTTGCAAGAATTTTTAGCTAACAGAATAAAAAAGGTCCTGGGTAAAGTGATTGATAAGGGACAATATGGGGTACCCGGGGAAAATCTATGTATGACGGGCATGGTTTGATTTAGAAGTTTTTATTGAAGAAAGAGTAAAAT
This sequence comes from Cherax quadricarinatus, assembly GCF_026875155.1. Taxonomy (NCBI): domain Eukaryota; kingdom Metazoa; phylum Arthropoda; class Malacostraca; order Decapoda; family Parastacidae; genus Cherax; species Cherax quadricarinatus. The sequence goes on along the minus strand of NC_069416.1, from coordinate 17,733,631 downwards.
TGGGAGTGGGGGGGGGTGTTGGCTATAGATTGGGAGGCGGCATATGATAGTGTAGAAAGGAAGCGTTATGGAAGATTATGAGATGGCAGGGGGTTTGGGAGAAGAAAATTTTATCATGGGCCAAATTAATGTATCAAGATGCATCCTTGGGGGTGCAGGTAAATGGAAGGTTAGGAGAACAAATTCAGATGAGAAGGGGGCTACGTCAATGTTGTCCCTTTTACAAATATTTTTTGCATGTTTACAGGATCCTTTTATAAAGGAATTAGGGTCTTATTGGCAGCAAATGGGGTTGGTGACGAATGGGGTGGGGGGGGGGGGGCTGGCATTGTTGGATATGTTGATGACCAACGATTTTAGTAAGTGGTAACAGGGATTTGCCCCGAGTGGAAAAGTTAGTAACGTTTTTTTAAAAGGCTTCTGGGATGTCAATTAATAAGGGGAAAACGAAGTATATGGATCTTGGGAAGGGTTAAGTGAGGAATGTGAAGTAGTTTAAAGGTGGAAAAAGGTGGACCAATTACTGATATGTGGGATCGTTTATGTAAGTGATATCAAATTAGCACAACAAATAAATTCAGTGCGTATTGTAGATGGTGTACTGAAGCGCCTCAGTGGTTTACGAGATGCACACTTAACTTTGCATCAAAGAGTAATTACAAAAGAATGTCCTATTATATAGTAAACTTTGGCATGTTTGCAGTAATATATCCGATACTTCGTAGTGAGATACAAAGGTTACAAAAGCGCGTTTTTAGATTCATTTGGGGTACTGGAAGCGAAATGGGTTTGGTAGAGCGGTTGTCACACTCCCGGTTGGCCGAGGGGGCTGGGTCTTATAGCTGTTGAAAAGAGGATTATGAGTGTGTATTTGAAACGTAGTTTATAAGCGGGAGGGGGAGGCGAGGGAAGGCGGGGGCTTCATAAGATAAGTCAGGATATGCACGGTGGTGGGTGGGTAGGGAGTTTATAATAGGTGAGGCAATGTTACGGGTCATCATAAACATGAGCGATCCTTCACATATTAAATTGGGAAACCTTGATGTATGATTGGCGTAATATCTGGGGGCGTTTGAACAAATTACGTTTAAAACCTAAAGTACGAGAAGTTATGTATAGATTTTTACATGGGATCTTACCGTCTGGAATGATTTTATTCCATAAGAGAATACGGGAGGATGGGATATGCAAGGCTTGTGGTGGATTGGAGACTGTTTTCCATATAGTGTATTTTTGCGAATGTATTGAAAATAATAAGGGTTTGGTTGGGTAAGGTTAATAAGGTTAGTGGGAGGGGGGGGGGGTTGCAGGTGTTGAGGGTTTTAAGCTTAGACATAGGTGGGGTGAAATCAAATGGTAGAGAATGCGGTAGGGTAATAATTACGGTTTATATTTATGTCTTGGGCTATGAGAGGAGCGAACGTGTGTGAAAGAATTAATGCGTTAACAGCAACTTTTTATAGGACAAAGTGTAGGAATAAGGAGGTGTATGGGGGGAGATGGGAGAAGGATTTAAGTGAGGGTTATAGGAATTTCACATTACGGGATTTACGGGAGTTGAAAGGCAGGTAAGGGGGGAAATGGGCTGGTTTCCTAGAATGGGCGGTAGCGTGGATGAGTTTGATGAATGTTATATGAGGTATGTCCGGGGTGCAATTTTAACATTATTTGTTCCGAGTGTTTCAAGTACAATACAGTTATATTTGGAATTGTCGACTTATAACTATGTATGTGTGTATATATATGCATGTGTATGTATGTGTATTGTATTTGTATATATATATATATATATATATATATATATATATATTATATATATTATATATATTATATATATTATATATATATATATTATATATATATATGTGTGTGTGTGTGTATGTATGCTTACTTTCTTGTATATACCATTAATGGTTTTTCTCATGAACATTTTCAATGATATACAATACATATTTTCTATGCGTATTTATGATTTTGATACAATGTGTAAATGTCAAATGGCTTTTTATGTTCAGTTTAATTTACAATGTATTTTTGTAAGCACAATTGATTTGGTGCCAATAGAAGCATAGTGTGTTTTGATATATTTGAGTATTATTATTATTATAATCAAACAGAAGCGCTAAGCCACAAGGGCTATACAGCGCTGCAGGGTAGGGAAGGAAGCGAGGGTATTGGATGGCAGAAGGGAGGAGGGATGATCAGTAGGTTACAGAAAACAGCGGGGCAGGGGATAGTACGGGGGTAGGGGGCAGCAAGAGATTAAAGTAGAAAGGGCTGAAGGTAACAGAATTTGTGAAGTAAGTCAGTTGTCAAAAAGTCAATGAGAGAGTCTGGATGAAAGGTGGGTCCATCAGCGAGAAGGGAAGGTAAAGAGAGAGCAGCAGAGCGAAGACGACGACGGAGGTAAATTCTGCGTGCTCGTTGATAAAGTGGGCAGTCCCCAAAAGAATGTGGCTGACTGATAATGGAACTTGGCAATTCTCACAGAGAGGAGCAGGGGGGCCTCTCCATGAGATTTTCCATGGAGTAAGACGAGTATGGCCAATGCGAAGACGGGAGAGAGTAGTCTCCCAACCTCGACACTGGTGATAAGATGGCCAGTAACCTATACTCGGTTTAATAGATTGGAAGTTTGTTGCCGAGCATAGTAGACCAACGTTGTTGCCAAAGGGTGTGAAGTTGGGAAGATATTGCAGCAAAATAGTCCGTAAATGGAATACCTCTACATGAAAACTGGTAGGTCATGTACTGCTGACCGCGCAGCAGTCTGCCTGTTCATTGCCCTGTACGTCAACATGACCAGGGACCCAACAAAAAACAACATCTTTGTGCTTGGTAAAGATGCGGCGTAGCCAAAGTTGGATACGGAGGACTAAGGGGTGAGGTGTATCAAATTTCTTTATAGCCTGTAAAGCACTAAGGAGTCTGAGACAACCACAAATGATGACACAGGCATAGATGCAATACGGATAAGTACTGTAAGGATGGCTTTACAATTCAGCAGTAAAAATACTAGCCGAAGATAGTAAATGCCCTTGTACGACGCTGTCCGGAAAACACTGCTGCGAATCCTACGCCGTCAGAAGACTTAGAGCCATCTGTGTACACAGCAATGGCATGAGAATGAGAGTGAAAGTGGTCAAGAAAATGAGAGCGGGAAGCGACCGTAGACAGTTGGGCTTTCGAGCAAGGGAGAGAGAAAGAACAGACTCGAATAGCTGGAACTTCCCAGGGGGGTAGGGAAAAGTGAGATGCTACATGTACATAGAAAGGTGGTAATTGAAGAGAAGACAAGAGCGAATGAAGGCGAAGAGAGAAGGGACGGAGTAAACAGGGGCGGCGAACAAATAAAGAATGTCTACTAATATTAGTGACCATTCTATAAATGGAAGGATTGCGGAGATCATGAGAGCATACATAGTAGCGATGGCAATGGGCATCACGGCGATCGGATAAGAATGGAACGTTCGCTTCTCCATAGAGGCTCTCGACAGGGGAAGAGCGAAAAGCACCAAGGCATAAACGTAATCCTTGGTGATGAATGGGGTTAAGGCTAGAGAGAGTAGCAGGAGATGCCGCTGAATAGATCTGGTCACCATAATCAAGTTTCGATAAGATAAGGGTGGAATGTAGGCGAAGGAGGGTTCAACGATGAACAAGTGTTTTAAGGAGGTTCAGCCGGCTGTGGCAAGTTGCCTTCAGAGAGGTAATGTGAGGTTTCCAGGATAACCTACGATCAAAGAGGAGGCCCAGAAACTTGACTGTATCACGTTCAGGGATACGGGAGCCATAGAGGTACAAAGGATGATCGGAGATGACAGGTGGTCTAGTGAAAGTAATTTGGTGGGTTTTAGTGCTGGAAAATTTAAACCCACGTGTGGTGGCCCAATTGGAAACACGGTCGACTGCATGCTGGAGAGAAACTGTAATAAGGTGACAGTCAGCGCTTGCACAGGCAATAGCGAAGTCATCAACATAGAGTGATGCCCAAAAATATTTGATGGAAGATAGAGGCCAATCATTAATAGCTAGGAGAAAAAGTGTTGTGCTCAGAACACATCCCCTGGGGGACACCTTCAGCTTGGATAAAGTCCGGGGAGAGCACATTATTAACCCGAACAGGGGAAATTTGCCTGTCAGTTAAAAAGTTTTTAAAGGAAGGATGGTAGATTGCCTCGAAGGCTAAGGAGTGGGCTTGGGCTAAAATATTATACCTCCAAGTTGTGTATATGCCTTCCAAGGTCAAAAATATGGCAATAAAATGAGTGGTTTTCGCAAAGGCATTACGGAATTTCGTAATCCAGCGTTTTTAAGGGGTCTATGGTGAAGTCCCTTACGAAAGCCATATTGACGAGTGGAGAGACTGTTGGGGTGTCTCTAAATACCACACTAAACGTCTATTTACTAGGCGTTCCATCACTTTGCAAAAATGCACTTTTAAGAGCAAGGGGACGATAGTGGGGGTTTCATGTCCCGTAGTGCTGGTTTGCGGAAAGGGAGAACAATGGCGGATTTCCACAGCTGTGGAAGAACTCCTTGTGACCAAATAAGATTGTAAAGGCGTTAATAGGACTTCAAGGGCTGACTGAGTAAATGTTGTAGCTTTACGAATATGAATGTCGTCGGGCCAGCTCCCGACGATCGGCAAGCTGAGAGTGTTGCCCCCAGTTCTTGAAGTGTAAAAGGCACATTAAAATGTTCTTCTCTGAGAGAAGAAAAGCCCAAGGGTGCTAACTCTTGGCAGACTTTGAGGAAAGAAATGAGGAGCATAGATGGAGTCCCTGAGAAATACGGAGCAGATGATTGCCAATTTCATTGGCAACATCTAGTGGGTTTGCTATATCAAAAACCGGCAACCCGTAGAACAGGAGCCGGGTCAGGAGAATATTTACCACTCAGTTTTCGTTATTTTTTTCCAGACTGCACTCATAGAGGAAGCAGAGGTGATGGTGGAGACATAATCTCCCCAGCAAGTGGGTTTAGCGTCACGGTGACACGGCGAGCGATCGCACGTTTTCTGCTTAAATTCAAGAAGTCTCTCTGTGGTTCTATTTTTACCGGTACCTGCCCATGCAGCGCGTTTCAAACGTACTGCACGAGCACAAGCGGGGAGACCACCAAGGCACGCATTTCTGAAAATGCCTGCCCGAAGTTTGGGGTATAGAATGAGAAGCTGCGGTTAAAACGGAGGAGAAGAGGTGTAAAAGCTCATCGATGGAGGACGAAGAAGGAACCTCACTAAAAACAGTTAGGTGTGAGTAAAGGTTCCAATTTGCCTGATCAAATTGCCAGCGTGGGATGCGAAGAGGGTGGTGAATATAAAGGGGAAGTAAGAATGATTGGGAAATGATCGCTGTCATGTAAGTCCGGAAGAACAGACCAAGTGAAGTCTAATGCGGCGGAGGAAGAGCAGACAGAGATCAATGCAAGAGACAGTGTGAGTCCGAGGATCAAAATGGGGTGAGGTACCTGTATTTAAAAAATGGAGGGGGTGGGTGGCAAGAAAAGCCTCTAATGGGAATGCCACGGGAATCACAGTGAGACCCTCCCCCAGAGGAAATGGTGGGCATTAAAATCACCAAGTAACAGAATCGGTGGTGGTAATGACGAAACAAGAAAGGCAATATCCGGAATAGATAATGCCCGAGAAGGAGAGAGATATAAAGAAACAGAGCGTATACCCCCTATGCAAGTGGATACGGGCTGCTGTGTAATGCGCGAAGTATGAACAAATAGCTGATGGTATGAAATATCAGTGCGTAGAAGAAGGGCACTTTCATTAAAGGTCCTCAGGAAAAGGATCTGAAGGAAAACAATAAATTATAGCCTGAGATGGGAGAGATAACAGCAGAGGGTAATTTTGGTTCCTGTAAGCAAACACCAACAAGGGAAAACTGGAGAGTAACATCTGAAGCTTCACCCGATTACCCCTGAGGCCGCGTATATTCCATTGTAAATAGGGCCCTGATGGCAATGATAAAGATACCTGAAGTCCGCAGGTAAGGGTTCCTAGGACTAAGGGGTTAAAAAAGTCCACATGCGGAGGCAGTGGAAAACTTAAGCAGCGAAGGGAACGGTGCGCTGTGAAAAAGGAGTTGGGGAAAGGGAGTAGAGGAAGAGAAGGGGGGAGGGGGGGTCAGTGTCCATTGATGGTTGGTCTCGCAGTATATTCAGAGATTGCTTAAAGGTTTCAAAATTTCGAGATTCGTAGGGGAGACAATATTGGAGATGTAAGAGGGGGGTTTTGAGTAAAGATTAAAACTGTAATGGCTGTACCAAGGTGGGGGGGGGGAGGGGAAGGGTGGAGGGAACTGGAAAAGCGGGAAGGGGACAGAAGGGGCAGAAACCGGGGAGGGGGCCGAAGAGGAAGAAATTTGGGGAGGGAACGGGGGAGGAAGGTACGTACAGGAGGAGGGTGAACCTCTACACTTGTAACGATATTTTTGATATTGTTTTTTTCTTTTTGATTTGTCAAAATGGGGCAATACTATGTATGTATTTTAAGTTTTTTTTACAAACCCTTAAAGTTGAAAAATGGATAATTATTCGGGGTTGGTCGACGTAATTTATAAGAGTTGGAAGTAAGTGTTCAATTAGCAACATTTTTTATATAATTATTTATATGATGTACATGAATGGGAAATTTAAGTCTGATTTTAAAGGTGAAGAGTGGGTTTTCCTTTTTTATTCTTTTTTTCTTTATGGGAAAAAAAAGGTTGTTCATGTACACCAACAAATATGGGTTTGGGGGAAAGTGGAAAATTTTCGTGGATTAACATTTATAATACAGATGGGAAAACTAGGCTTATGTTAGGGTAAATTATGATAATTGGGAATGTTCTTTTATTCAAAAATGCTTTGTTATGCAAATTGGTGAATGTTGCTCGTATGGGAAATTTTTGAAAAATTTTGAGCTAAATCTAAATTTTAGGGACATGTGTAATGTACATGTGCACACCTGGGGGAGCGCTGCGCGGGGCCCTGCAGTTCTCATGGACCCGTATGATCGGGGTAGGTTTCGCTTTGGGTGTGTTTTTGACATCATTGTTTTAATTATCCTATATTTCTTTCCGTGCTCTGAGTAGAAGGAATTTAGTCTGTTACGAAATAATGAAAGTATACTTGTATTTTATTATTCTAGTGTAAATTAAGAGCAAGGATGATTAATTTGAGGAAGAGTTAATATAGGTTTGCATGTTTTTACGAAAATTAACTTATCCACATGTAGCTAGTATAGGACAGTTTTTAAGCATCGGTATCTGATTTTATATGTAGGTAATAGTGGTCATATTTGTTATATTGTTATGTTATTCGTTACTGTTTCAATATCTAATGTAACGTTTTTTCAGTTATTGTTCATATATTGTCATCTTTATGGTTTTTCCTTTTGTCTATTGTCTATTTGTTGGTTTTAAATAAAATATAAAAAAATTCTCCATCAGGAAAGTCTCGACCGTAGTTAGAAAAGACAATTCCAATCCAGCAATTTCGCCTTTGACCTCCGTAAAGTGGGGAAGGCAAGACATCCAGTAGACAGACGGATTAATTCCTGGACATAAGATCCTGAAGAGGGAATAATGTAGGAAGCTAGAGGTGAGGATACTGAGAGAGACGAGGCAAGCCTTTGTGAAGCGTAGGGGAGACGCACAGGAGGGTACATGTGCAGGCAAATGTAAGATGGTACAAAGTCCCAAAATTGAAAAGTGGTTTAGACTAAGGCTGCTTCCTCGGTAACTGAAGTATCAAAATTGTTAAAGTCGCTAGTGAAAAATGGATTCAACAATTTGAATTTCTGATTACAAAATCCTGTATTTATAATCTGTAAAATTATTATAGGAGAAACTGTTGAATAAAGAAATGGACGAAGAGATGCATTTACATAGACTATAAGAAAATCTTTGCTAGTGCTATCAGAGATACAAAGATCACTGGGTTATATGCAGTAATACTAGAAACGTAAACGTTACGCTTATAAATAGTAACACCAGAGCTGCAAAGATCACTATATTGTACCTAGTAAAATTAAAAAAGCAAATATCACTGAATAACAGAAAAAGGCACAATACCGTGACTGGAACGATGCACAAATAACCCGCACATAGAAGAGAGGAGCTTACGACGACGTTTCGGTCCGACTTGGACCATTTACAAAGTCACACTAACGAGAAGTAGAGCAGGACGGCTATATATAGGCAGGAAGAGGTAGTGCTAGTAGTAGTGGCGGAGATGGAAAGAAGTAGAAATGGGGAAGTAAGGACGAGGAGCCAGTCAAATACAAAGAAAGGGGAGCACTGTAAGGGAGCTAGGTGCCCACAAGGGAGCTAGGTGCCCACAAGGGAGCTAGGTGCCCACAAGGGAGCTAGGTGCCCACAAGGGAGCTAGGTGCCCACAGAGGGAGAGCAAGAACACAGAGGTGGGGGAGGGGAAAATAATGAAATAAAATAAAGAAGGAACAGAAACACAAGACAGAAGAAAGAAAGACAACCCAGAAGAGAAAAAAGGAAAGAGGAAAAGGGAAGAGGGAGAAGAAGAAAAAGGAGGAATAAGGTTAAGTCACGGGTGTTCTGAAGTTTGGAGCATTTTACAATGTAGTGGGAGAGCAAGGCATCTACAGAGACGAAGCCAGGGCTAAGATTCATACATGGAAAGTTGTGTATTAGGGAGGATTCAACAAGACGGCGACTGTTAAAGTTGGAAGTAGGGAAGACAGTTTTAGGAGAAGATCAGTCTATAGGATGGCTGTGATCTCTGACGTGACAGAAATGATCATCGTTAGTGTCGCCAAGCCTAACATTATTTTTGTGCTCCCTCCCTTCCATTAAGTTTAAAGCTGAATGGGAATCCAATTCCCTGCTTCCTTTCCTTGATGTCCACGTCCACCGCTCAGATACAGGCTTTTCCCCCTCCGCCCACCGCAAACTCATGCACAGCGGCATGCACATTCACCACCCTTCTCATCATGCCCCCCTGTCAAGAAAAGTGTTCCTATCTCCCTCCCTCTCCATGCCCTCCGCATCTGTGATCCTCAGTTCCTTCCAGTAGAAACTTCAGACTTCAAAACACCCGTTACTTAACCTGATTCCTCCTTTTTTCTTCTCTCTCTTCTCCTTTCCTCTTTCCTTTTTTCTCTTTTGGGTTGTCTTTCTTCTGTCTTGTGTTTCTGTTCCTTCTTTATTTTATTTCATTATTTTCCCCTCCCCCCACCTCTGTGTTCTTGCTCTCCCTCTGTGGGCACCTAGCTCCCTTGTGGGCACCTAGCTCCCTTGTGGGCACCTAGCTCCCTTGCAGTGCTCCCCTTTCTTTGTATTTGACTGGCTCCTCGTCCTTACTTCCCCATTTCTACTTCCTTCCATCTCCGCCACTACTACTACCACCACCACTACTACTACTACTGTTACTACTTCTACTACTACTACTACTACTACTACTACTACTACTACTAATGTTACTGCTACTACTTCTACTACTACTACTGTTACTACTACCACTACTACTACTACTGTTACTACTACCACCACCACTACTACTACTACTGTTACTACTACCACTACTACTACTACTACTGTTACTACTACCTGTTACTACTACTACTACTGTTACTACTACCACTACCTCTTCCTGCCTATATATACCCGTCCTGCTCTACTTCTCGTTAGTGTGACTTTGTAAATGGCCCAAGTCGGACCGAAACGTCGTCGTAAGCTCCTCTCTTTTATGTGCGGGTTATTTGTGTATCAAATATCACTATTTTATATATAGTAATATTAAGGATACAACGATAACCCTGTTATGCATAACAGTAACAGATATAAATATTAATGCTTATACATAATAACACCGATGATGGGAAGATCACAATGTTTAACACAGTAATACCAGAAATTAATGGATAAGGAAGATACACACAGAAATACACAGACGTCACACTTTAACATGAAAGAAAATACACGGAAACTCAAATTAGAACACAAAAATCTATGACATTTAAGTAGACGATTAAAATAAACAATAAGTGGCCTCCTCATGGTGGTGTAGGTAGAGGAGATCTTCTCTTCTGGCTGGACTATGTTTCTAGTCTTCCCAGGCGGATGTATTTACTGGGCGCAGATTTCTGTGTGTCCTCCCCTGTAATTACATCCATTTGTATATATGATATTAGAACACTTGTGTTCTAATATCATATATGGGTAGTGCTTCATGGGGTTGCCGCATTTGTCAAGTTAAGTTCCTCTCTGAGGAAATGCTGTGTTTGGGGTTCACAGCTCTCAACGTCCCCCTCAAATGATGGAGTTTAAATCCAGTTTTTCCTTTCATTGTATGATATTTTGCTAAATGAGTGTAAGTACAGAACACATTTTCACACATCAAGGAGTACAAAGACTGATAGATCCGTTGTAACGTGAAAAGTTTGTTCTGTAAAAATTCTTGTTTACATACTCATAACAAAAGTGCACAGTGTTACTGAGACCTGATGTTGTACTTAATTATTCAACATTCACTTTTCTGACTTCAGAACACTTAACTAACTACAAGCCATTTAGAATGACTAACACGTTTCTCTCAAAGTTTATTAAAGGTTCTTATTTACACATACTTATTTGTCAACACTTTCATGTACGAGCAAACATTCAGCCTCGTGAATTTCAATAAGTAAAAGATTCCAAATTGATTTTGTGATTAGTAAAAGGACACATGTTGCTGGTCGTGGTAGTTGTGGTGGTGGAGGTAGTGGTATTGGTGCTGGTAGTATTAGTAGCAGTAGAAGTAGTAGTAGTACCAGTAGTAGTACCAGTCGTAGTAATAGTAGAAGAGGTAGAGGTAACTCTTGGTTACTGTGTACTGTTAATTTTTTAAAGAGAACTCGTCCTATTATTAAAGATGACTCAAGTTATTTTCGATTTAATCGTCATTTGAAACACTATTAAACAGAATGAAGTCAGCTTCATCATCTCTGAAATATTAGCAGGAGTTCTCCTTAGAACATTTGACTCCATCACATAGCAACGAAGACTTACACCTGCTATTATTACTGTTACTATTAGTACTACTAACACCACCACCAATACCATGGACCTGCTATTGCCTTTTCACATTATTTTGTTACATATACTGTAAATAACCTCTGTGTCCTTCAGTTATTTGTATAAATTTAACAAAGCAATAATACGTCTGCACATGTGTCCTTTTACCTAACATTCTCGGTATTCTACCAACATTATTACAGAATTAATGATTTGTCCTCCATTCTGCACATTTTAATGTTCAATCTGTCAGACACTGCAACACAAGGGTATCTTGGTACAGACCTGAAATCAACTTCGACAACCTCTACTAGTGAGAACGGCTTGATTTGAGAGGGACCTGACCTCCCAACATCTGCGTTCTACTAGTGACCTACGTCTCACCTCCTGGCGCTATATAAGGCTCCATCCTGTCACATAGACAGACTGGTTATAAATGACCATAATTTTTAAAGGGATGGACCGGTAAGCCAGCGGAAGGCCTCGGTCAGATGACCAAAAGCTCCAAAGGCGGGTCATCATCTGACTAAGACCCGCGTCAGGAAACATTTGTCCTGTTTCCTGACGAACCTTACCTAACCTAACCTAACTTCAACTCCATATTGTTTCAGACTATGGAACAATGCTCTTCTCCAGACTGAGGGACTGACCACCTCAAAACTTTAAGGGTGTTGGACTGATTACATCGTCTTCAAGTCTCTTCTGCTTCTATCAACTTTTCTGTACTCGACTGAAGAAGCCTACTGTGTAGGCGAAACGTTTCGAAATAGATACCTAACTGTTGCATATGTGTCTTACCTAACAATCTGTCGGTATTTTATACCATTTTAATGTTCACAGTGGCATGTACATTCACTACTTTTCCTATCATGCTTCCCTTGTCAATAAAGTGCTCTTATCTCCCTCTTTCTCCGTGCCCTCCGCATCTGTGATCCTCAGTTCCTTCCAGCAGAAATTTCCACTCTTCATAATTCGTTTTCCCGTTTTGGCTACCCTTCCCATTTCATAGACTCTGCCCTCTCACGTGCTAAACATAATTTCTTCTCTCCCAAACTCTCTACTCCTGGGAACTCTTCTGTCCTCTGCCTTACCTACATTTCCGGTCTTTCTAATCTCAACAACTCTCTCCGCTCCTTAGACATCAAACTTACTTTCCGCCAGACTAACACTCTTCACACTAATCTCGTTCATACCTCTTGTCCCTCAACAGATGTTCCTGGTGTCTACTCTATTTCTTGCTCCTCCTGTCCTCTTCAATACTTTCGAGAAACTGGCCGATCTCTTTCTGATAGACTTAGGGAGCACAAAAATAGTGTTAGGCTTGCCGACACTAACAATGCTCTTTTCTGTCGCATCAGAGATCACAGCCATCCTATTGACTGGTCTTCTGCTAAAACTGTCTGGTTGAATCCTCCCTAATACACAACTTTCCTTGTATGAATCTTAGTCGTGGCTTCGTCTCTGTAGATGCATTCCTCTCCCACTACATTGTAAAATGCTCCAAGCTTCAGAACACCTGTGACTTAACTGATTCTCCCTTTTTCTTCTTCTCACTCCTCCCCTTTCCTCTTTCCTTTTTCTCTTCTGGGTTTGTCTCCCCCCCCCCTTCCTCTGTGTTCTTGCCCTCCCTCTGTGGGCACCTAGCTCCCTTGAAGTGCTCCCCTTTCTTAGTATTTGACTGGCTCCCCCTTTCTTCCCCACCACTAGTTCCTTCTGCCTCCACCACTACTACTACTACTACTACTACTACTACTACTACCACCACCACCACCACCACCACCACCACCACCACCACCACCACCACCACCACCACCACTTCCTGCCTATATATACCCGTCCTACTCTACTTCTCGTTAGTGTGACTTTGTAATGGTCCGAGTCGGACCGAAACGTCGTCGTAAGCTCCTCTCTTCTATGTGCGGGTTATTTGTGCTGTGTCATGGTTTAAAGAACCGAGCTGGTTGGTAAATAAAGTTAATTGACCTGTACAAAAAGCATATGTTGTTCTTGTGACCACTACTGTGACCACCGCTCCAATAGTTTGTCCCTTTAGCCATTGATATAAATAGGTATTCTTCTTTACCCAAACTAATCAATGTAACTAAGTTGGTGTTTAAATTTCTAAACAAAAATGAATATCTCATATAAATTTTCACATCCTCTTGAATATTGGATACAGAGGGTATAGGAAGAAATTACGGAAATGAAGTTAAATTAATTGATGGAAAAAAAATTGTGAAAGGTTCAATAATAGAGAAATTGGGGGGGGTTTATTTAGAAATAATGTAATTAGGTGCAGGGTAGGTTACAAAATGCTGAACGGGGGTGAATATGCTAAACACCCTATCTTACTCCCCAAAAAACTCATCATCTAAAAATTTTGATTGTTTTAAATCCCCATAAAAAAAAGTAATGCATGGTGGGGTACAAGATCCCTTAAACTGTTTTTAGGTAAACTTTTGGATTCCACAAGGATGGCAAAGTGTAAAAAGTGTTATTAAATCTTGTGTAATAGTTCACTGTGTGGATGCCAGACCCTATATGTACCCAGGTCCCCCACCTTTGCCAAAGGAGCGTGTACAATTAGCGAAACCATATGATGTAACAGGTGTATACTATACTATCGGTCCAATTATTTTAAGAGATGCTTCAGATGATATTCCACTGAAAGTGTATGTATGCTTGTTCACTTGTACTGCTACTAGGGCAGTTCATTTAGAAGTAGCTCAGGACTTGTCTGCAGAACAGTTTATACAGCTGTTTCGAAAATTTGCAGCTAGGAGATCCTGTCCGAGATTGATGATTTCGGATAATGCCACCAATTTTGTAGCAGGTGTTCAACACTTTATAGAATTAAATAAGAGTAACGATGTTCAATCTCTGTTAACCCAGAGAGGGTGTACCTGGAAGTTTATTATTCCTAGAGCCCCTTGGAAGGAGGGGCTGTACGAAAGACTGATAGGCACAGTGAAGAGGTGTCTCTGTAAAGTACGACACCGGAAGAGAATTAATTTGGAGGAATTCCGTGCAGTGTTGGTGGAGGCAAAGAATCGGATAAATAATCGGCCTCATATATGAGTGATACACCTAATGCAGATGTATTAACACCTTCTCACCTAATATGTGGAAGGAAATTGGAAGCTGCCACTGTCTACAGAGATAATCTGGAAGAAAGTGATGAAGATTACAATGATGCGGCAGTGTTGTGTGATAAATTTAACATGTTAAATAAAGTAATTGATCATTGGTCTAATGTGTGGCTTAAGGAATATCTTCTTACACTACGTGAACACTTTTATGGTGCGACAGAGGCAGTAAATCGACAGAACATACAACCAGGCAACATTGTGTTAATTGATACTGAACAGCATCGAACATTGTGGCCTCTGGGCATTGTACCCAGATGCACAAGGTGTTGTCTGGAATGTCAAAGTGTTGTGTCGTGGCCAGGAAAGTTTACGCACATTTAATAATTGATTCCTTGGGAAATTTAAATGTTTTGGCTGGGGGAAAAGGGTTGGGTTTTT
>NC_069416.1:17670959-17718580 GCF_026875155.1 Cherax quadricarinatus | reverse complement strand
AAGCCCCTCACAGCAAAAAAAATCTTATAAAAGAAAAAAGACCTATACTCGAAAAACCCTTGTGCCCCAATGCTTAACACAAAGACCAAATTGCTAGGGTTAAAAAGGGGGTCCAGAATAGTCTCTTCGCTTTTTTACCGTCCAGAGGAGAGCAGAGTTAAAAGGGCAGATTTACACACACAACAAGATATTACGCCAAAATGTACGCCTTGACACCCTAAAAAAAACTATACATGAGATAGAGAACACCATCAAGCAAAAACCACCGATTACACTCAAACTCCGCCTCACAGGCTCAAAAAATGACTCTCCCAAGAGGGTTTTCTTTTAAATTATAAAGAGATTACCTCGCCCAGATTTTGAAAACTTACCTGATGAAGAAGATTGAACCACCAAAACCCTTCAAAGTTCTGAAAAAACATCGCCCCAATTGGGGAGACATCTTAAATAACTTTTAACGAAAAAATTATCTATTGATATTGTTGGACACCACCAAAAGAAGTAGTCACAACTTAAACCCCGGCCAAAAATTTTATTGCCTTTTAGGGTCGTATAAATATCCTTTGTGAAATCGCGAAAAAAAAAAAGAAAAAAAAAAAAAAAAAAAAAAAAAAAAAAAAAGCAATTGCAACTTGTAAAATTACTCCCAAAATTCAGAGTCATGTACTTAAACCCTTTTAATTATGTACTCGAGGGGGTTAGTATTATTCCCCCCTTAAAGAATATCTTTTTAATTCACATACATTTTTTTTTAAATTACACCAAAGTGGTTGGGCCACTTATTTTTAAAATTTCCTCCCTCTCTCCCCCCTCCCCCCTTTTCCAAATTTTTTTCCATCCTTACCCACCTTTCTTCCTTCCCATCTTACAAAGCTCGGTCATATCAGAAGAAGAAACCATTCAACTGTACACCGTAAGAGCCAATTTTACATCAGTTGTCAGGGTAAGGGTGGAGCAACTGACACTTCCAGTCTGTTGACGTGTCGTCAGGTTGGATCAGCTGACCCACTAGCCAGCCGGACTTAAACAATTGAACAATTTCCCCGGGATATTCCGGACAAAAACTCTATAAAACAAGAAATCCTACCTAACCATAATAGTAAAATATATGATAAAACGAAAAAGTGAAAACGATAAAGTATAATAACGATAATCCAGGTGTTTTTTCATTTTTAACAGATAAAATTTAAAAACGCCGAAGTCCTTATTTTAGCATAAAGGGGGATTTTTTCGCGCAATAAAAACACGGGATGACCAATTCAAAAAATTAACGAACGGGGAACCCCGGTGGATAACTTTCCCTCCTCAAAACCGTGTCTCACAAAATGCTACCTCCTGCGAAGAGCCCCGTTTTTCGGGATTGTCTGAGGGGGGGAGTTTAATAGGCTTTTTTTTTCGGTTTCCAAAATCTCCCATCATGATAACCGTGTACATTTTTATAGGAAGTCCGAAATATTTGGGGGAAAATTTTAAGAGGGCTGTTAGTCTTTTTATTTTTTTTTAGGACGCCCCAACATTACAGGGTAGGGGACTTGAGGTGGACAGAATTAGGAAACTTAACTTAATTTCTGAATGGCGCGCAAAAAAACAGGGCGTTACAGAGGCAGAAGGAGTCTTATGGGGCTTATGGGGGTTTTTAATGTTTAAATTTTATTTATGTGGTATTTTTACTTTTTTTGTGGGTTTATCAGGGGGGGCTACCACAAATTTAATCATGATTTTACTCAGGGTTTTTTGGGCCCATAAACTACTTTTAAGGTGTGGCCGGGACAGGTTCCCACCCAGCACTTGTCTCCGGGTTTAAGGAGCAAACGCGTTTGTTCTACCGCTGTTTCATAGTGTTTTGAGAGAATTTTGTTGTCTTAGCCAAATGAGGGCCCCCACAACCTTGAAGAAGGGTTGTAAGTGCTATGGGAAGGGGGGGCTTTTTTCCCATCCATCCTTCCCTTAGCCTCGAAAAGGACACATTCATGTGCCAGAAATTACTCAAATACGTACCCTGTTATTTCCTGCACAGTTTTTCTCCCCGCAACATTAAAGGAAGTGATTCATCCCGCTGATGAAATCTTTCCAAGGGCCTTAGGGCTGCAGATAGGGGTGGATAATTTTTTAAATTTTTACCTAGCTTGGTTTTTTTGTAAAGTTGTACCCCGGCTACATGACTTTGGAAAGCCCCAAAATAAGAAAAATCCGTTTATGCCTTTAAGAAGGGCTTTTTGTGATTAACTGCGCTTTTGGGGCTGTTTCTGGTACCTAGTAACTTTTTAAAAGTGATAATAAATAAGTATGGGTTTTCCCGCTTGGATTTTTGGTAATGGGCCCCCCCCAGTCAATGATTTGTTCTGTAAAACATTTCCACTCAGGCTGCGAGAAGTACGCGTTGAATGGGGTGTCCAAAGGGTTTTTCTACTTTTTGACTTCCCAAAAAGAGTGGAGTGATTCCTCACACTTGCCTTTTTTTGGGTAAAAAACTTTCATTATTTTAAAACGAGGCTTTTCAATTCCAAAATGATCTAAAAAAGGGAATTGGGGGTTGTTCAAAATTGTGACCTAAATTTTTTTGAATTTTCCAGTCTGATTTGGGCTCCCCCTTCCCCTTACCGCCCCCTGTGCAGAGCATAGGTTGTTTTTAAATTTTTAAATTTTGATTGGTGATCTAGTGGGTTGCCCCTTGGGTGCCGGAAAAAGCGAAGTTTAGGAAGGATCTCTTCGCTTTTTCTCGAAAGGACTTTTCCCTCGAGCAGGAAAAAGGTTTTTTGGCAATCCTGCAACCGGGGGAGGAAGGCTTGGTCTGGGATTTTCACTAAATTACGAGGGTCGGCCTTTTTCCTCGAAAACAAAAACGTCTAGCCCATGTCTGATCGTCCCAAAGGAGGGGCACCATTTTCCGCAGACATCCCTTTGGAGTTTTGGCCAAATGGGAAGAATTATAAAACCCGTTCTGGGCATTTTGTCGAAAATTTAAAAAGTTTTTCCCCGCAATAACAACGGGATCTTTTAAGGGGAAAGCCTCAGAAACACCTACAGTTAAATATCCTTTATAATAAATTACTCTGCTATTTCTCGTGAAAGGGAGAGAAAAACACTCCCCCAAATGCTTTTAAGAGAAGGAGAGTTCAATGACCCTTTCCGAGAGGGGGGGGGTACTCCCCCACTTAAAGGGAACAATGCCCTGGATCCTAAAAAGTTGTTACTTTTAATATTTTTTTTTATCCTCTTGAAGGGAGAGTCAGGTAATGAGTAGGGCCCCTGGGCACACTCAAAAGGGGGATGTTGTTTTTCCCAACGACTGGGGTTTAAATTGGGCAGTTTGACTTGGCGTGGCCAGGTTTATGACAATGGAACAGATTATTTCATACTTTAATTTTTCTCTCTGTTGATTTTGTGGCTGGGGTCTTCGGGGGGACTGGCATCGTTTTTCACCTAGTTTTTATGCGTCGCTCACCGGTTGACCGCGATTTTTATGTCGTTGCTCATCAGACACTTACTTGGTTGGCATCGTTTTCCTTTTTCCTTCCCGCCCCTTGTCCTCCGTTAGAGTCAGGTCCATGCGACTTATTCATGCAGACTGTTTGGGAAAAAGATTAACAGCCGGGCAAGCGTTAGCCACAAAAGTGTCAGCCCCTGGCAGCCCTAAAGCAATGGTCAACGAAGATATCAAGACTCAGCCCCCAAATTCCAGAGGTTTTCCAAACCCAAAAGTAACTGCCTAAGCGAAGAAGTTACGACAAACCCTTTGCCTTTTACCATTTTGAAAAGTTTTTGACTGCTCCCTTTCAAGTCTACATGAGACGACCCAACTGACCCTTGCACAAATTTAATTCCCTTTCCTGTACTTGGGGGCAATTCACTGATTGCCCCCCCGAACCGTTTTTTTAACAACCCCTTTCCCGCAAATTCTTTTTATTTAAAATATTTTGTAACCTTTCGCTTTTGAGGTACAACGCTGTGTGCACCCCTGCTGCCCTCTGCCCAGTCTGCCCAGTGCTGCCCATGCTGCCCAGTGCTGCCCGTGCGCCCATGCTCCCCCCGCTACCTCAAAGTTCGGCCTTTTTTATTTTTCAGATGCCCGAAAAACATTCAGGCTCAGACCACAAAACTAACTCCCAAGGGAAGTTCCTTTATGTTGGGGAGGGGCTCTTGGTCTAGGGGAAATTGGGTTTTTGGCTCCAGTTCCCCGAAATTTAAAACCCGAAAAACCTCCCACATCCCCCCCCAGGGGCTTTCATATCCCACGGGGGTTTTGCGCCCCCTTGTTATAATAATAAAATAAAGCGAAGATTTAAAAACATGTTTTTTTTCACTCTAAAGTATTGCCAATAGTTTTTTCAATTGCGTCGTCTTTTTTTTCTTCTATCAACTCCTCTTTACCAAACACTCGTTGCTCTCTGGTTGTTTTGAGAATGAGTTTAGTTAAGCGCCAACGAAGGTGACTCGTCATGAGAAAAAACCCGGTGCACCACCTGCTTCACGAGACTGCTGCTCTGATTGCTCCCACATTACAAAGGGAAACCTAAGCGGAGACAGCGATTAATAATGAGAGTTCATTGGCATTCTAAGTTTGGGCAGATTTAGAAGAGTATATTCAACACCATCCGTTTCACCCCATGTTGGTGGTGTAACCCAACATAAAACGCTATTTGTAATGCACGCAACAAGCACCCAAAAGCAGAAACACATACAAGACTGACAAGGCAGTACAAAAGGCATAGCGATACAATATGACCGAACCAAGACCAGCTCAGCTTCAGCTCCAGCTATTGGACAAGCCTCCATATTAGAACACAGGTAATGAATGGCCCCGTGAGACCTGGTCGTAATGGGAACTGGAGCAAAACCCAAAAACAGCAGTAGACTGTAATGCATATTTTGCCTTTACCCACTATATACGAATGTATATGTACAATTTACAGATAGAAATGACAATATTACAATATGTACAATATTTCAGATAAATAAAATAAGTGTACACCACAGTGACAGACGGCAAAGCAGAAGCCAGAAAGAGTGCAATGTACTCAATCAGCAGGTAGGGAAGTCTGTCAATGCTTACTGCAAGTGAACCACGTTGCTTCAGCTTTGCGGGCTTGCTTGTGATTGGACAATGACCAAAGGGCACTGTTTAAAAAGGGAGGGTCCCATATCGATCTTTAAAAAACCCAGCCCCTGTTTGCGGGTTTGGGGGAGGCAGCCCTATAGGGGGTTGACTTTCCCATAAATTGAAAACATTCTTTGCATGCCACATAACCTTCGTACTTCTTCGCAGAAAGTTTTTCGCAGTAACCTTTAAAAAATACACCACAATAATTTTTTTTTATTATTAAACATGCCGATTCCCCCCAAGGCGGGGGCCCCCGAAAAAGAAAAGCTTTCACCATTTCACCCATCACTGTTTCCCAGGGGGGTGTTTTTACACCAGTTTTTAATCTGAACACCCCCCCTTCAAGTGCAGCACTGTACTCCCATCTCCAGGACTCAAGTCCGCCTCCGGTTTCCCTAATCCCTTCAAAATTTTACTTTCTCACACTCCCAAAACACGTAAGTATTAAAAGGCCCTTTTTTCCCATTCACTCCATCAAAAACCCCCACACATCCTTTTGGGAAACCAAACCCCCCGCCCACAAAACCCTTTTTCCCCCCCCCCCAACCTTTCCTACCCACCCCACCCCCCCTTCCTTCCACACAGACGATACACTCTTGGGCATTCTTTTCGCCCATTTTCTCTACTTCCGAACCACCTCAACAACCCTTCTTTAGCCCTTGGGCAACATTTTGGCAAACCCCCCTCCTCCAATTCCAAAAAAATACGAAATTTTTGCTTATTTTCACACCAACATTTCCTCAGACATACATCTCCACTGTCCCCCCCTTTTCCCGCTACAACATTCATCACCTATGCTTCACACCCATATAAGAGCGTTGGGTAAAACTATACCTCATAATTCCCCTCTTTTTCCTCCAAGGACAAAGTTTTTGTCTCCACAGACTCCTAAGTGCAACCACACACCCTTTTCTCCTCCAAACTTTTTCACCTACTTTCATACCCCATCCCGACAAAGTCCACTCCCAAATATCGAATACATTCACCCCCTCCATACCTCTCCCTCCAATCTGATATCCAATTTTTCATCACCTAATCTTTTTGTTATCCTCATAACCTTACTCTTTCCTGTATTTATTTTTTAAATTTCTTCTTTTGCAAAACCCTACCAAATTCATCCACCAACCTCTGCAACTTCTCTTGAGAATCTCCCAAGAGCACAGTGTCATCAGCAAAGAGCAACTGTGACAACTTCCACTTTATGTGTGATTCTTTATCTTTTAAACTCCACGCCTCTTACCAAGACCCTCGCGTTTACTTCTCTTACAACCCCATCAAATAAATATATTTAAACAACCACGTGGCATCACACATCCTTGTCTACGGCCTACTTTTACTGGGAAATAATCTCCCTCTTTCCTACATACTCTAACTTGAGCCTCACTATCCTCGTAAAAACTCTTCACTGCTTTCAGTAACCTACCTCCTACACCATACACTTGCAACATCTGCCACATTGCCCCCCTATCCACCCTGCCATACGCCTTTTCCAAATCCATAAATGCCACAAAAACCTTTTAGCCTTATTTAAATACTGTTCACTTTACATGTTTCACTGTAAACACCTGGTCCACACCCCCTACCTTTCCTAAACCCTCCTTGTTCATATGCTATCCTATTCTCCGTCTTACTTTTAATTCTTTCAATAATAACTCTACCATACACTTTACCATGTATACTCAACAGTCTTGTCCCCCTATAATTTTTGCACTCTCTTTTGTCCCCTTTGCCTTTATACAAAAGAACTATGCATGCTCTCTGCCAATCCCTAGGTACCTTACCCTCTTCCATACATTTATTAAATAATTCACCAACCACTCCAAAACTATATCCCCACCTGCTTTTAACATTTCTATCTTTATCCCATCAATTCCCAGCTGCCTTACCCCCTTCATTTTACCTACTGCCTCACAAACTCCCCCCACACTCACAACTGGCTCTTCCTCATCCTACAAGATGTTATTCCTCCTTGCCCTATACACGAAATCACAGCTTCCCTATTTTCATCAACATTTAACAATTTCTCAAATATTCCCTCCATCTTCCCAGTACCTCTAACTCTCCATTTAATAACTCTCCTCTCCTATTTTTAACTGACAAATCCATTTGTTTTCTAGGCTTCCTTAACTTGTTAATCTCACTCCAAAACTTTTCTTATTTTCAACAAAATTTGTTGATAACATCTCACCCACTCTCTCATTTGCTCTCTTTTTACATTGCTTCACAACTCTCTTAACTCTCTCTTTTTTTCCATATACTCTTCCCTCCTTGCATCACTTCTACTTTGTAAAAACTTCTCATATGCTAACTTTTTCTCCCTTACTACTCTCTTTACATCATCATTACACCAATCGCTCCTCTTCCCTCCCGCACCCACTTTCCTGTAACCACAAACTTCTACTGAACACTCTAACACTACAATTTTAAAACCTACCCCATACCTCTTCGACCCCATTCATTGGCTATGCTCTCATTAGCCCATCTATCCTCCAATAGCTGTTTATATCTTAACCTAACTGCCTCCTCTTTAAGTTTATAAACCTTCACCTCTCTCTTCCCTGATACTTCTATTCTCCTTGTATCCCATCTCCTTCTACTCTCAGTGTAGCTACAACTAGAAAGTGATCTGATATATCTGTGGCCCCTCTATAAATATGTACATCCTGAAGTCTACTCAACAGTCTTTTATCTACCAATACATAATCCAACAAACTACTGTCATGTTCGCCCTACATCATATCTTGTATACTTATTATCCTCTTTTTCTTAAAATATGTATTACCTATATCTAAACCCCTTTCTATACAAAGTTCAATCAAAGGGGCTCCCCTTATCTATACCACCTGGCACCCCCAAACTTAACCTACCACACCCTCTCCTAAAAGTTTCTCCTACTTTAGCATTCAGTCCCCTACGACAATTACCTCTCACTTGTTTCAAAGAGCACCTATACATCCACTTAACATCTCCCCCAAAATATCCTCTCTCGTCTACATTCCTCTCTTTTCCAGGTGCATACACACTTATTCTGACCCAACACATTTTCGCATCCACCTTTATCTTTAATCCACATAATCCTTGAATTTACACATTCATATGCTCCTTTCTCCTTCCATAACTGATCCTTCAACATTACTGCTACCCGCTTCCTTTGCCTTTTTCCCCCCTTAAAGCCCCCCCCCCGTTTCCCCCTCTCAGAAGCTCCAATATAATCCCAATTACCTTCCTCCACCGAAACTTCACCTACCCCCTTCACTTTGTTTCGCTTAGTGGCCAGACAACCAACTCTTTTCAATTCATAACAACAGCAATCATCTGTTTTCTTGTTCATCTGCACTACATACCACGCACATTTAAGCATCCCATTTTACAAAGTTTTTCTTCTTCCTTCTTAGTAAATGTCTACATGAGAAGGGGTTAATCCCCAATGCCCGCATTTTAGTCGCCTCATTACGACAACGCATGGCTTACGGAGGAAAAGATTCTTTTCCACTTCCCCATGGACAATAGAAGAAATAAAGAAGAACAAGAGCTATTTAGAAAAAGGAAAAATTAAAAACTACAGTAAAATTAAAAACTACATTCACAATTAATCTCACAGTAACATCAACACTACTTTCACTGTAGTGTTTCCCATTAACCTTCAACACTACTCTCACAGTAATATCTTACAGTAATATTCAACAACCCTACTCACAGAGGTGCTCTCTCACAATAACCCTTAACACAACTCACAGTAACTTTCAACACTCACAGTAGACTCGGCAACCCTCAACACTACTCTTACAGTATGGTCTACAGTACCATTCAACTATACAGTCTCACAGTAACAGTGGAATAAAACCTTGGTATAAATACCGAACAAGTAGGTTTAGAAAGACACGTAAGCAAACACTATAACATATTTATTAGAAAACGTTTCGGTCCTGGGACCTTGATCACTTCTAACATACAGAGGTTAGTCAATACATTAAATATATAAGGCGAGTGTGAGAGTGACGCACGTGACCTGATGAATGGTCATAAAGAACGTTTTTCTAATAAATATGTTATAGTGTTTGCTTACGTGTCTTTCTAAACACAGTAACGAGTCAACATACCTTCTTCACATAGCGTCTCTAGAAACAGTACTGTTTCTCCACATAAATTCAACACTACACTCACAGTTGCATTTATCATTTATCTTCGACAACACTACTCATATTAGTACTTCACAGTAACCTTCACTATTCTCACAGTAGTGTCTCACAGTGACCTTGAACACTACTCACAGTAGTGTATTTTACAGTAACCTCCAACAACACTAATCTCACAGTACTGTGTCTCACATTAACCTTCAGCAACGCTATACTGACAGTTGCGTATCAAAACCGCACTCACAGTAGTCTCTCACAGTAACCTTTAAACTACTCACTGTAGTGTGTCACAGTAACCTTCGGCAATAATGCTCACAGTGTCACAGTAATCTACAACAGCACTACTCACAGTGGTCTCACAGGAACCAACATTCTTATTCTCACACTAGTGTTTCACAGTAACCTTCATACCACTACTCTCACAGTAACCAACAACGCTACACTCACATTAGTGTGTCTCACAGTAACCTTCAACACTGTTTTCATAGTATTGTCTCATAGTAACTTGCACTATGATTACAGTAGTGTCTCACATCAGCCACCAACTGTACACTCACAATAGTGTTTCTCTCACAATAACCTTTAACACTACTCTCACGGTAGTCTATCTCATAGTAACCTTCAAACACTACCCTGACAGTAGTATCTCAAGATATCAATCAACACTACTCACAGTAATGTCACAGTTACCTTCAACAGTACTACTCATGGTAGTGTGGACACAGTAACACCCAACAACGCTACAACTCCGTAGTGTGTCTAACAGCAACTTTCATCTGGGAATTGCAGGTTGTACACTATGGCTCCACAGTGATTACCTTCAAGATAGATCTTCAAGTGTAGTTCTCAATGGAGGCAGCAAGACATCCTACTGGGACAAGTGTTCCACAAGCATTTGTGCTTGGGCCACTGTTATGGAATGTCTACCTTAATGACCTTCATCTAATCCCAGAACTCCATGCATATACCGATGACTGCACTTTGACATTTACATATCCAAGAGAGGAAATGCCAGGTGCTGTAAGCTACATGCATCACCAGCTAACAGCTATATCAGCCTGGGGAAACCGATGCAGGTCATAATTGCTCCTGAGAAAACGCACATGATGATGGCCTCTAAACACCATGATAGTAATGCCGGAGCAGTAATAAGTATTAATTGGAGTGTTGGTTCTTGAGGACGAAGTTGATATCCTTTTGGTGAAATATGACTCCATACTGACCATGAAGAACCTCTTTGTAAATCTTGCAAACAAAGCGGCCAAGAAGTTTACAGCACTTCGACGTATATCGCATCTGTCTCGACAGTAAGAGATTGCAAGAAATTCGTACGGCACATTACGCTCACACCTTGAGTATGTTTAACTTTCTTGAAATACGTGCCCCTCATCTCATCCGTGATTTCTTGACAGAGCAGAGAACAAAGCAAGACGCATCATTTCATCGACTGACCCACCTGGGTAGATCAGTACTGTTCAAGCAGAGCTTCAGCAACACCGAGAGATGAGGGCGGCCTTATTGTATGTACAAAGGCCAACATTGTCAAAGTACCACACTTAGTTCCACTCCGAGGATAGTGAGAACTGAACTTATACACAACTAGACGGGAGCCAGTAACTTTACTTTGTCTGCCCCTTCCCCGACCAACGCTACATTTGAGTCATATTTCCCAGGATGACTCGAGTCTGGAACATGAATGGTACTGTCATAATGATATCAACGCAATAGTCAGGTTGAATCAATGAAAATTCCAGGCCCACAATGGTCCAACTTCATCCTGTTTCCCTATTTGTAATGTTCTCATAACAATAAAACAAGTTTTTTAATTACAGATGTAGGTAAACACTCTGGTTCTTATAAAAAGAGTTAAGAATCCTTCACCTAACCGTGTTTAAACCCTGTTAAAATAGAGATAGAGAGAGAAGAAGAGAAGAGAGAGAGAGAGAGAGGAGAGAGAGAGAGAGAGAAGAAGAGAGAAGAGAGAGAGCGACAGACAGAACAGACAGACCATACAGACAGAGCCAGACAGACAGATAAACATACACAAATCTGGAGAGTAATGGGAGAGAGTAATCAACTTATGCTCAAGTAGGCAAGGAAGAAAGAATGAAAGGTAAAAGACCCTGATGAATTTAGGGTAGAGAGAGGAAAATTGACGAAGGGCTAAATGACAAACAGAGGTTTAATTAAAGAGACCATGAGAGGAAAGAAGACAGGACAAGGGACTACAAACTGGAGATCTGGTAAGTGTAATGGAAGCTGAGAGTGAAACTACCAAAAGCTGCTTTTTGTGGTGGAGGGAACATGCTAGGAATGTATCCAGAGTGAAGAACAAGACCATGGAAAATACGATTACAAAAAACACAGAACAACGAATCTAGAACAAGACCGAAGAGGGAATACTGTTTACAAGCCTAGAAACAACGAATCTAGAACAAGACCATGGAGAATACTGTTTACAAGCCCAGAAACACGGAATCTAGAACAAGACAATGAACGATATTGTTTGCATGCCCAGAATCAAGGAATCTAGAACAAGACCATGGAGAATACTGTTTACAAGCCCAGAAACAAGGAATCTAGAACAAGACCATGGAGAATACTGTTTACAAGCCCAGAACAAGGAATCTAGAACAAGACCATGGAGAATACTGTTTACAAGCCCAGAACAAGGAACCTAGAACAAGACACATGGATAAATACAGTTACAAGCCCAGAACAAGAATCTAGAACAAGACCATGGAGAATACTGTTTACAAGCCCAGAACAAGGAATCTAGAACAAGACCATGGAGAATACTGTTTACAAGCCCAGAAACAACGAATCTAGAACAAGACCATGGAGAATATTGCTTACACGCCCAGAAAAACGGAATCCAGACCAAGACTATGGAGAATATTGCTTACAAGCCCAGAAACACGGAATCCAGACCAAGACCATGGAGGATATTGTTTACATGCCCAGAAACAAGGAATCTAGAACAAGACCATGGAGAATACTGTTTACAAGCCCAGAAACAACGAATCTAGAGATTAAAAGCAAATCGAAGCAGAGGAGCTCTGGCAAATTCAACACAATATATATTAAGACAGAACAGAGTTAAAGTGAAGGCAGCAGAAGCAGAGGAATGAAACAAGGGTCTGACTAAATATTTTGCATGGGGGAAAATTCAACAGATGAAAAGAATTCAGATAATGACCCAACACTACACACAATTCGTCTCATTTTATCGTGAAGTAAAGAAGGAAAGCAGCTTAGAGAGCAGCAAGAAACAGAAAAATCAAAGTATATGGAATCCCCCACAAATGTGAAAACACGAAAGACACAGCATGAGAGAAAAATTCTGATATTATACCTATTACAGAGGCGAATCTCAGGAATAATAACAAATGTGATATTTCCAGAAAGCTACCAAACAGTGGGAGAAGAAAGGGAAAACAAATGAGACTTCCAGATGATGTTCCCCTCATGGACATCCAATAAAGAGTTTACAAGAACACACTGTACTTTTCCAGTCCCAAACAATATTCTTATAATTAAAAGCAACTCAACATTTTTTGAGTAAATCTAAGACATCTTATTCAAATTATTTGAATTTCCTGTTATTTAAGTAGTAATGACGTATCAGCAGCACTGACAGTATTAACTGATTGGTAAAAAATTCAATTAGAACTGATTATGAAATTTAGTATCAGAAGGTATTGTTTAAGGAAGTTAATTATATGTCTTGTTTTACAGAAATAAATTTATTTATATTATTTAGTAAATATAATATAAAACTATATTTTATATAAAATATAATACTATATAATATATCAGGTGTATGATAAGCTGTCAGAAAGTTTCCTTAGAATAGCGAAATATTAAAACAATATGCGAAATATAATAATTCTCACTTTTAATGATAACTGAAATTACTTATAACCTTAGGTAGAGTAATGACTACAAAGACATGCAATAATAATGACTATGCCTAAAAGTCTCGCACACTGTGAAGTGTAACAACCAAAGGGGAATGACAGCAGAGCCAACAGCAACAGCTATCGCAAAGACCACACGTAAAGTTTATCCACTGAAAGCTATCAGATATGAGGCACGTCTACTGTCACTTGGATCTGTATGCAATAAGGTTTCGGGTCATCTGACCGAGACCTTTTCGCAAGCTTTACCATTTCCAGCCACTCAAAAAAATATGGTAATAATTAACTGCGTGTGCAAAACGATCACGAGATCAGAGAAAGGAGTGAGATTAGTGATATTCCATAAAATACTGTATCCACCAGAAGTGATCGAAGTATGTCAGTTGCTTCGGTCAAGTGTTAAGAAATCCTCTCTAATCAGTTGTCCGAAGTACTATAAAACAACAAAGAGAAATCATCACAAGTGCTGTCAACCAGGCCACCAATGGCGTCATAAAGAAGATGGCGGCAGCAGAGTGTCAGTTCCGTGACTTCTGCTGCGTCGGTTCTAAGGAGACAGCCAGTTCCCGATATTTTATGTTACAGTGATTGGACCTATGTTGCATAATCACATACAATCACATGTCATCATATAACATTACTTGACATCATATTCGTATAACACATTGCACTTTATTCTCAATAATGAACTGACAGTCACGTGAGACGGTAGATATCCTTAGTGTCTCTGCAGAGGAATTCTTAGAACTAATACTCAATAATAATAGTAATAATACCCTAATAATAACAATTAAAAATGATAATAAAAATAAACATTAGTCGTACACGAATTAATAATTAAGTTTGCGTATACTATTAGTTGTTTATCTGTCCATAATTTTTGTCTCAGGTGTCCTGAGTGACAATACGAATGTTATATTTCAACACACAGAGATAAGATCAAACTTTCCATTGGTATCAGTGATGTATATAAGCCAAAAAGGTACGTCTTTATAAAGCTGACTCTGGTGTTAAATAATGAAACAACACATGCCACTGTGACAGAAGCCACTATCTTAAAACCCGTTTAAAGTGATTAGGCCACTTAAGTTTTCTTACCTGTCTTTCTGTCAGCACACACCTCTCTTCTGTCCTAATCCAATCCTTTCCCTTCCTATTATTGATAGTCTCTCTTCCTAAACAATTGCATATCTCTAAGACATTGTTTCTCTTAAAAAAAAAGTCTCCTTAAACTTTTATTTTCATGCCGTAATCACCATAAATATGTGAAAAAATCCCCAACGGAATTTAAAAAAATTTAATAAGGATTCCTTCGAGCCATTCTATCATCATGAAATATACGAATTATCCAATTCTGGGTAATTCAGCCAAAATTTCACTCGGTGATACAGAATACAAGCAAGCGGAGCGAGCAGCAGGTACGTAATCTACTGTTCTCTTCTGTGTTGCGGTACTGGTCTTCAGTGTTACAGTACTGGTCTTCTCTGCTACAGTACTGGACTTCTGTGCTGCAGTACTGGTCTTCTGTGCTGCAGTACTGGTCTTCTGTGTTGCAGTACTGGTCTTCTGTGCTGCAGTACAGGCCGTCTGTGCTGCAGTACTGGTCGTCTGTGCTGCAGTACTGGTCTTCTCTGCTACAGTACTGGACTTCTGTGTCACAGTATTGGTCTTCCGTGTTACAGTACCGTCTTCTGTGTAACTGTACTGGCTTTCTGTGTTACAGAGCTGGTCTTCTGTGCTGCAGTACTGAACTTCTGTGCTGCAGTACTGGTCTTCCGTGTTACTGTACTGGTCTTCTGTGTAACTGTACTAGTCTTGTATGTTACTGTACTGGTCTTCTGTGTTACTGTACTGGTCTTCTGTGTTACTGTACTGGTCTTCTGTGTTACTGTACTGGTCTTCTGTGTCACTGTACTGATCTGTGTTACTATACTGGCCTTCTGTGTTACTGTACTGGTCTTCTGTGTAACTGTACTAGTCTTGTGTGTTACTGTACTGGTCTTCTGTGTCACTGTACTGGTCTTCTGTGTCACTGTACTGATCTTCTGAGTTACTATACTGGTCTTCTGTGTTACTGTACTGGTCGTCTGTGTCACTGTACTGGTCGTCTGTGTTACTGTACTGGTCGTCTGTGTTACTCTACTGGTCTTCGGTGTTATTGTACTGGTCTTCTGTGTTACTGTACCGGTCTTCTGTGCTACTGTTGTGGTCGTCTGTGTTACTGTACTGGTCTTCTGTGTTGCAGTACTGGTCTTCTATGTTACAGTGCTGGTCTTCTGTGTTGCTGTACTGGTCTTGTGTTGCAGTACTGGTCTTCTGTGTTGCAGTACTGGTCCTTCTGTGTTACTGTACTGGTCTTCTGTGTTACTGTACTGATCTTCTGTGTTATTATACTGGTCTTTTGTGTTACTGTACTTGTCTTCTGTGTTACTGTACTGGTCTTCTGTGTTGCAGTACTGGTCTTCTGTGTTACTGTACTGTTCTTCTGTGTTACTGTACTGGTCTCCTGTGTTACTGTACTGGTCTCCTGTGTTACTGTACTGGTCGTCTGTGTTACTGTACTGGTCGTCTGTGTTACTGTACTGGTCTTCTGTCTCACTATACTGGTCTTCTGTGTTGCAGTACTGGTCCTTCTGTGTTACTGTACTTTTCGTCTGTGTTACAATACTGGTCTTCTGTGTTACAGGACTGGTCTTCTATGTTACAGTGATGGTCTTCTGTGTTACAGTACTGGTCTTCTGTGTTGCAGTACTGGTCCTTCTGTGTTACTGTACTTTTCGTCTGTGTTACAATACTGGTCTTCTGTGTTACAGGACTGGTCTTCTATGTTACAGTGATGGTCTTCTGTGTTACAGTACTGGTCTTCTGTGTTGCAGTACTGGTCTTCTGTGTTATTATACTGGTCTTTTGTGTTACTGAACTTGTCTTCTGTGTTACTGTACTGGTCTTCTGTGTTGCAGTACTGGTCTTCTGTGTTACTGTACTGTTCTTCTGTGTTACTGTACTGGTCTCCTGTGTTACTATACTGATCTTCTGTGTTACTGTACTGGTCTCCTGTGTTACTGTACTGGTCTTCTGTGTTACTGTACTGGTCTTTTGTGTTACTGTACTGATCTTCTATGTTACTGTACTGGTCTTCAGCGTTACTGTACTGGTCTTCTGTGTTACTGTACTGGTCTCCTGTGTTACTGTACTGGTCTTCTGTGTTACTGTACTGGTCTTGTGTGTTACTGTACTGGTCTTCTGTGTTACTGTTGTGATCGTCTGTGTTACAGTACTGGTCTTCTGTGTTGCAGTACTGGTCTTCTATGTTACAGTGATGGTCTTCTGTGTTACAGTACTGGTCCTCTGTGTTACTGTACTGGCCTTCCGTGTTGCAGTATTGGTTCCTCTGTGTTGCTGTACTATTCTTCTGTGTTACTGTTCTGTGTTACTGTACTGTGCTTCTGTGTTTCTGTACTATTCTGTTCTGTGTTTCAGTACTATTCTGTTCTTCTGTATTACTACATCTGTACTTCTCTTCTATGTTACTGTACCGCACTATTCTTTTATGTTACTGTATTGTTCTTTTGTGTTTCTCTGCTGTACTCGTCTTCTCTGTTACTCTTCTGTTTTCTTCTGTGTTTTTGTAATGTAACACTGTAATGTAATGTAACACTAGAGTAACACTGTTCCACAGTGTTACTCTAGTGTTCTTCTGTGTTACTGTATTGTTCTTCTCTGTTACTTTACTATACTGTTTTTTGTGTAACAGTACTGGTCTTCTATGTTACTGCACTGGTATTCAGTGTTAATGTACATTAACATTTCCATTCGAGGTAGGAGAAATCGCAGCTCTGGAGAGTGTACAGGGACCCTGTACTGCACACACAAGTTCCGTCAAACACCTAAACTACGGGGAACGATTGGAAAGACTTATTGTACCCCCGGGGAGCGCAGGCGGGGGTTACATCAAAACCCTAAACCTGAAAAACCCTGAGGGTTGGTCCCAATCTGGACCAAAATCACCCATGAAAGCAAAAGAGTGGCGGGGGCGGTGCAAACATTCCCGCACGAAATGGGGGCCCCACGATACACTGGAAAAAAAAAAAGGTGGGGGTCCATGATGTTCAACAGTCCCACCGGCAAAAGGGGGAAAATTCCCATAGACCCGGGCTGCCTTCAAGGGGGGCTGGACAGTATTTTTAGTCGGTGCTGGTTCACCGGGCATGGTTATATGTTGGACTAGGTTTTGGCCAATAGTAATGTTTAGTTGATCGGGGCCGCCCCACCGGAACGCCTGGTCAGGGGCCGGGGCCAGGGGGGTGTTCCCCCGGAATCCTCAGTAGATCAGGTATCGTCTTGAATTTCCAGCTTGTAATTGTATTTAATTTTTTGTGTTCATATATTTTTTATTGGTGTTTTTTTAAAAAATATTTTACAGTTCTTCACTGTGTACAATTTTATTGTTTCACTGCCAGGGGTGGGACTAAAGTTACCTTGTGTTTCACTAGCACCGGTGGTACCAAATTACACTTGTGTTTCCTAGCCAGGTGGACCAAGGTTTAAATTTGTTTCCTGCACCGGGTGGTCCAAAAGTTACACTTTTGTTTTCATAGCACGGCTGGTACCAGGGTTACACTTTGTTTCACTGCCAGGTGGTCCAAAGTTTCATTGTGTTTCACTTTCACAGGTGGGCCAAAGTTTAAATTGTGTTTCACTAGCACAGGCTGGTACCAAAATTACACTTGTGTTTCACTTCCAGGCTGGTCCAAAGTTACCTTGGTTTCCTAGACAAAATGGGCCGTTTAATTTTTCCTAGAAGGCGGTACCCAAAAATTTCACTTTGTTTTCCCAGCACGGGGGTGGGACCAAAGTTAAAATGGGTTCACTAGCACGGCTGGACCAAAGTTACACTTTTGTTTCCTAGCACGGTGGTACCAAATTACCTTTGTTTCACTAGCCGGCTGATACCAAAGTTCACTTGTTTTCACTAGAAAAGGTGGGACCAAGTTACATTGTGTTTCACTAGACAGGGTGTACCAAAGTTACACTTTGTTTTACTAGCCAGGCTGGACCCAAAAATTTCCTTGGTTTCATAGCACAGGTGGGCCAAAATTACACTTGGTTTCCCCGCCACTGGTACCAAGTTCACTTGTGTTTCACAGCACGCCCGGTACCAAAATTACACTTGGTTTTTTTTAGCACAGGCTGGTACCAAAGGGTTCGCTTGGTTTCACTAGCACGGCTGGTACCAAGGTTAACTTGTGTTTTTACTACACAGGGTGGCCCCAAATTACACTTGTGTTTCCTTGAAAGGCTGGGACCAAAGTTTCCTTGTGTTTCACTAGCACGGCTGGTACCAAAATTACACTTGGTTTACTAGCCAGGCTGGACTAAAGTTACACTTTTGGTTTCACTTGCACCTGGTACCCAAAATTACACTTTGTTTCCTTTCCCCGGGTGGGACCAAGGTTACCCTTGTGTTTCAACACCGGGGACCAAAAATTACACTTTTTGTTTCACTAGCACAGGCTGGACCAAAAATTACTTGTTTTACTAGCACAGGCTGGTACCCAAAATTCCTTGTGTTTCCAGAAGGCTGGTACCAAAGTTAAAAATTTTGTTTCACAACAGGGTGGTACCAAAGTTTCCTTGTTTTCACTGCACGGTGGGACCAAATTACCTTTTGTTTTACACACGGCGGTACCAAAGTTTAAATTTTGTTTCAATAGCATAGGTGGTACCAAAGTTCACTTATGTTTTCCCAGACAGGGTGGTACCAAGTTCCTGTTTTTCCTAGCACAGGTGGTACCCAAAATTCACTTTTGTTTATGCACGGGTGGTACCAAAGTTTCCTTGTGTTTCCTTGCCAGGGGATACAAAGTTCACTTGTTTTCACAGCAAAGGGGTCCCAAAATTACACTTGTGTTTCCTGACGGTGGTCCCAAATTACACTTTTGTTTTACTTGACGGGGTCCAAAATTACATTTTTTTCACTAGCCAGGCTGGTACCAAAGTTTCATTGTGTTTCCTAGCCAAAGGGGGTACCAAAGTTACACTTTTGTTTCATAGCAAGCCGGGACCAAAAATTTCACTTGCGTTTCACTAGCACGGCTGGTACCAGGTTCGCGGGTTTACTACCAGGCCGGTACCAAAAGGGTTTAAATTGTGTTTCACTAGCACGGGGTACCAAAGTTTCCTTGTGTTTCACTAGCAAGGCTTTCCAAAAATTTTCACTTTTTGTTTCACTAGAAGGCTGGTCCGTTCATTGTGTTTTACTGCCAGGGGGGTACCAAAATTTCCTTTGTGTTTCACTGCAAGGCGGTACCAAGTTCCTTTGTTTCTAGCAAAGGTGGCCAAGGGTTTAATTTTTGGGTTTTACTAGCACGGCCCGGTACCAAAATTACACTTGTTTTCCTACCGGCTGGTACCAAAGTTACACTTGTTTTCACTACACAGGGGGGGTCCAAAGTTCACTTGTGTTTCCAGCCGGGTGGACCATTTTCCTTGGTTTCCTAGCACGGCGGGTAAAAGTTACGCTGGGGTTCATGCACGGCTGGGGGCAAAGTTAACTTGGTTTCCTAAAAAGGTTACCAAAGTACACTTGGTTTCCAGCACAGGCGGTACCCAAATTTTAACTTGTGTTTCATGCCAGGGGTACCAAATTTCATTGTGTTTCATGCCAGGGGTGGTCCAAAATTTCCTTGTGTTTCCTACCGGCGGGACCAAAGTTTACACTTGGTTTCACTGAACGGGGGGTTCCAAAAATTCATTGTGTTTTTAACACAGGTGGGGCCAAGGTTCATTTTGTTTCACTAGACAGGTTAAACCAAAATTACACTTTGTTTCACTAGCCAGGCTGGTACCAAAGTTACACTTGTTTCACTTGCCAGGCTGGGACAAAATTACACTTGTGTTTCCTAGCACAGGCTGGTACCAAAATTACATTGTGTTTCACTAGCACAGGCTGGACCAAAGTTCACTTTGTTTTTACAGCCAGGTGGTACCCCAAAATTTCCTTGGTTTCACTAGCACAGGCTGGGGTTCAAAAGTTTCCTTTGTTTCACTGCACAGCCTGGTACCAAAGTTACACTTGTGTTTCACTAGCAAGGGTGGACCAAAATTAACTTTGTTTCCTAGCCAGGGTGCTACCCCAAAATACATTTTTTTAGAGATATAGTTAATTTTTTAATCATTTTGTTTGTTTACAAGCGAGAAAATGCATTGAAAAAGCTGCAACCCATTATCCCGAAGTAACGTTTGCAATGTTCAGTAAAATACAAAAGTCTTCTGCTTCATCTAAACAAGGGGCCGAATCACTATTTTTCAGTTTAGGTAGTTTCGAGGTATTCTTCCATCATAAAAGCATTGTTTTGTTTTCTTCAGCAATACTTTTGTATTAAGGTTGCTTCCCAAATGGGTGAGTTCATGTGGTTATAATATCTTCACCATATTCAAAAGCATAATTATGTAGCATTTCGAAAACATGTTACAGTATTTTTAAAGACCCTTTGCAAAGGGGCAAGTCTTTAGTGACAGAAAAATCATTTTACCATCACAAACATAAAACAAAAACTCTCCCCAAAAAAAATTTTTTCTATTCGAGAGACTGATTTTTGTGACAAAATATTTTTTTCAAGCATTTTTCAACCGCTGACACGTCTCCTGGCGACAGTCTCCGGCTGACCTTTTCCCCGGCCGACACGCTCCCTGGCCCAACCCTCTCCTGGCCGCTCTCCTGGCCACCGTTCCGGCCGACACGTTCCTGGCCGCCGTTCCTGGCCGCCGTCTCATGGGGGACACGTTTATGGCCGAACGTCTCATGCCGACAGCTCATGCCCACAGTTCTGGCCGACACGTCCATGGCCGACACGTTCTGGCCGCACGCTCATGGCCGCACGTCCCCTGGGCCGACACGTCTCTGGGCCCACACGTCTTGGCCGCACGTCTCCTGGGCCCACCGTTCTTTGTTAATTATCAGATAAACTTCCATTAATGAATATCATCTGTGTATAAGTGTTTAGCTGGAAAAAATGTGATTTTTTTAAAGATTAACAAGCAAAAATTTTAAACCATACCCAACCCCATAGGCTTAAATTTTCAAAGAATCAAGTTCTGTTTTCCCTTTGAAATATTACAATGCAAATAGAAAAGTTTTATGAAAAAGTCATGAGGGTTGAGTCATTCCCAATAAAAGTTGTAAGTGCAATAATACTGTAACTTAAAAATTTTTAAACAAAAAAAAATATTATTGAATTAAAAAAATTTCGAAAAGTTAAAATTTTCCTTATAAAAAATTATCGAAATTCAAAAAATACGATAAAGGGAAGGAAAATTTAAATTTTTAATGTTAAGGGAAAAAAATTATTAAAAATAAATTATAAACAAATTAAATTTAAATATCAAGTATAATAATCACTGAATTATTTTTATTTGTATTTTAGAAATAATTCAACATTTCAGATTTAAATTTAATATATTTAATCATTACTTCGAATTTTTATTATTTCGCAAAAAAATTAAAAAAATCAAAAGAAATGAAATGCGAAAAAAAACGCCAACTACATCTGTATGTTAACCTGTTGTCTTGTAACAAATGTATTGTACACGCCTGTTGTTAACCCGTTTCTCTGCTAACAAAACTGTATTGTCTACGTCATGTATTTGACCTGTGTTATGCAAAAAATGTGGGATTGCTGGGCGGCTGAGACTGGTCTAAGGGAAAAGGTAAAAGTTACTCATCTCTCAAGCCCAAACAGGCCACCCAGGGCTATCCCAGTCAAAACAGAAAGCACTAAACTGGTATGTGTACTTAAAGGGGTTGGGTAACAGAGGGTTATTCAAAAATCCCAATTAGGAAAATATATCTATTTAGTCACATAACATAACCATAACAGAAAACCTTAATCCTAAACGCCCAAATGAGGGTACACAAGCAGCTGCTGGCTTGAGGTCCAGCCACCATAACACCTATACAGCCTCGTCAGTGCCATGCCCACTTTACTCCACTCCCAACCTTATATCTTATTTCCTCACTCCTCCCACAGCACCCTGACCATGTCAGAGCCTGTGTGAACATACAGGTAAGCCATATGAGAGCCTATGGCTTGAGTTGGATAAACAAAATGAGTGCACAACTACAAACCTATCTTAAATACACAGCATCTCCGACGCCAGCCTCTACACACCATGCTAACGTCACGTGACTCCCAAACCATGCTTACTCCGCATACCCAAACATCCTTGGAAAATAAATCATTAACAGAATTTCTTTATAATTACAGTTAGAGTACTTTACAGTACCCCCAAATGCACATTATGAATTATAAAATTATTCTTTACAACTATAATATTCATACTATTATGGCACACTTCTCCACTATATGTACAGTACGATGTCATACAGAACCCTGCATAACACCCCCACCCCCAGACCATAGGTCTCACTCTGCTAGCGGGGTCCCTACGGACACCGCTAGGCAAAAAGAAAAAAAAAAGGAAATAAACCCCACATTAAGGGTCTGAGGCAACGGGCAAAATGATAACTGGGGAATGACCACCATACAATCACGGTCTTTTGGTACTACAAATATGCAATATTTACAAACTGAGGAACTAGATTGCAGACATATGAAACTCGCCGAACATAAAAGTGATCAAGTTCTATGCCCAACGAGCTCACAGTCACACTCTTAGACAGCTGTTTTAGGAAAAGGCACCATTACAACAGCGCTGGCCAGGCCCTGGCGTTGATGCATTTTACCTAAATTACATCAAGCAAACTTATAAACAAGCAAGTTAACTTTGTACTAAAGTGCCCCTGAGGAATGCCGTTTTATGAAGTAACACCAAAGTTCAGTATGTTGCAAGGCAGACCAAACTGTAGGTGCCACCAAAAAAAACTTTTAAACAGTAAGTACATTTTCTAGGAGTTCAAAGAAAAGAAAAACAGATGTTACATGTTAAATTCTACTGAGAAAACAACATCACTTACCACTCCCATCTCACAGCAATCTTTAGTAAACAAAACTGGTTCCCCATGACACACCTCTGCGAGAATCAGGAGAGCACAGGAGAGGGGAAAATATCAGGCCCCAAAAACAACGGGTGGATAGGCACATAAATCTTGTTGGTGGGACTGCGGCCGTAAACCCTGGAGTCATCACTGAAGACCCCAAAAGGTGGACTCCAGGCCGTCACCTACATGTCATTCCAAGGACCCTGGAGTCACCCCAGCGGTGATCCAAAAAGGAAAAATTGAAAAAGAGTCCTGGAGAACCAAAACACCTCGGATCAAAAGACATGACCAACAGTGGAGGGCATCCCGCCAGCCCACAATTCACTAAAATCGTTAGGTCAACAGTGTCCTATACCTATAAACATAAAACAGGCGAGGCATTCCAGCCAACACCTAAAAAACGTAGCATACCTTACCTAGGCATGGCCTTTGATGTGACTACCCCCTAAATACACACACACTAGGGAATCCTGATACCTCCAGCTCCAGCTGAACCTGCCCTTCCTTTGGGTGGTCCAGGGTTCCATCTACTCGTCTACCGCAAACCACTGCAAATAAGATAGATAAGTGATCTGTGCACTACACATGCACTTTAAACACAAGACAAGGTATTAGCAACCACATTCTCCGCTCCTCACTAATGAATCACAAGGTTAAGAAGTTTGAGTAAACAAGGCCCACCTTGTAAGTCTATGATTGGGGTTTGCCTCATTAAGTGAAGGAAACGTAATGGAATATGGTCATATACACAGTTATAGGGTGAACTGATAAAGATATATACACCTCAAAATGTTTGCACTGCCAACACTAAAGCAAGAGCCTCCTTTTCTATGGAGGTATAACTTCTTTGGTGCCTGCTACTTTTTGCTGAGAAGCAGCCAGTGGCATTACTTCTCCTGCTTACCCTGCCAACAAGACTGACCCAACCTCTGTATCATTTTGCAAAACCCGGGGTGGGTAACTCAGGATTACACATAAAAGGTCTTGAGGTTTATGGCATACAAAAGGTACATGCACAGAGATTTTAAGTTACAAATACAGTGTGTCCTTGGCACACATGGTCGTGGGAAGCAGATGACCCACCCACTGTCCATTCACACAATTT
Organism: Cherax quadricarinatus; assembly: GCF_026875155.1. NCBI lineage: Eukaryota > Metazoa > Arthropoda > Malacostraca > Decapoda > Parastacidae > Cherax > Cherax quadricarinatus. The sequence goes on along the minus strand of NC_069416.1, from coordinate 17,694,318 downwards.
GCATGTAGTTCATAAAGAGGAGACAAACCTTATTTTTTAACTGTACCTGGCGTCAGTCAGTGCACGTTTTCAAGGTATCACCTAGTGTGAGACAGTAAAAGACAACGTCCACGACTCTCGCTGGATACTAACACAGTCTCTAGAAATAAACACTTCACTTCCTTCAAGGAACCTATTTCACCCCAGCTTACATCATGCCAGGCCTGCTGACATTTCACAATTCGGAAACCTCTACCTCATGGGTTTAACATGGCCCATTTTTCAGCATCCCAAAACTCTTTCACTAAGGTGCACCACTGGCTGAGCCAAACACTTCAACCAGTCTTCTGAAGATCCAAATCTTCCACAATCTCTTACAATTTTCCTGCTTACATTATCTTTCTCAGGGACTTTATCCATCATCATTTTTGAATCACCACACAGTTCCATCATAGCCTTCCCAGGACCCGGCTCCAATGCCAATCCCATCTCTCCAGCTTCCAGAATGTGTAGCACCACTCATAGTCCCACAGTCATTCCTGGGCGGACTGGCAGACTGGTGCACTAGTGCCATCGACCTCATCTTAGCCAAGAATTTTCGAAACCGAGAAAAAACACCGCCGGGAAAACATCACCATCCTCACGTAGCACATGACTTAATGATTCCAGAGTGCTTCCCCACACGGTAATGAAAGGGAGGGAAATTCCCTCCTCCCAGTCCTTCTGGTACTGGGTAAAATAAACATGCATTGCCCTGAGAGACTGGGAAAACCATGGTGCTTTTCTTTGACTCTAGGATGATATACATTGGTAAATTTAACCTCAAGTAGGCTCTCAAAACTACATGACATTTCATAAAATATGACTTCTGGGTGATTTGTGCAAAGCCTAAGAGACAAAAATGTTTCACCAGAAATCTCAAAACCACACACCTGAAATTAATCAGAAAGGGTATAGACTCTGGTAACCTGTTAGAAAAGGAATTTATTAATAAACACTGATTATTTAGCTCTCCCGTCTTAACACTGAAATGCCATTCCTTCAGAATCTGTAAAAAATACTGACAAAAACACTTTAATAGTTCTGCCGCGGCCACGTAAGCACAGGTCCTCTTAAAAAGAGTCTTGCTCATTTGATCAACTCAGCAAAATAAACACTTGGTAAATTTAGGAACCACATCCTCCGCGACAACTGATAAATGAATAGCGTTCCGGAGGTCACAACCTTCCCGGGCCTCACTCAGCTGCTGCAGAGTCAGAGAATTTTTGTTCACATCAGCACCAAGACCACTTCTCCAACCGAGTTCCGGTTGAGCCGGTTCATCACTGCTCAGAGTCTCCTGCAGGTCAGACTCAATAAACAGGCTCCCCATGCCCAAACCATCACCACAGTGTGCAGAAGGGTCACAGGGAGGCACAGCTCCTGCCTTGTTCCCCTGTTTAGTCCGAAAGCACATTGAAAATTTTTCAGGTACCGTTGCTCCAATTAGGTCATTACCACCTTGTAAAGCAGGGTCCTGCAAAACCAAACATTCCTCACTTTTGTGGAGTCCCACAACGTTGTTGCCTAGTAGAAGGTCAACTCCTGCAAAAGGTACATCTTCTGCAATACCGACAGGTAGGTACCCAGACTAGTACGCAGACTCTACCCATAACCTGTGCACTGGAGTCCTGACAGGGACTCCAGTTATCCCTTTAAGAAAAATGTCCAATCCGGTGTAGGTGTCTTCCGGCACTGGCAATACACCCCTGCGAAGCAAGGTGTATGTGCTACAAGTGTCCCTCAAAGACATAACACCCGTGACCATACCTTCATTTTGGTGTAAGGCCACAGTAGACTTACTTGAATAGACCTTCATCCGAGGGTCAAAGACTGCTGGTCTTCTTTGGATACGTTGGGGCAAGACTGCAATGCAAGCCACATCATGTGTAATTGGTGTATTTACTGGAGAAGCATCTTCCACAGCCTGGTCCCTAAGCATCTTTCGACAATATGGCTGCAGGTGGCCCTGTTTATTGCAATATGTAAGATAAGATAAGATTTCGTTCGGATTTTTAACCCCGGAGGGTTAACCACCCAGGATAACCCAAGAAAGTCAGTGCGTCATCGAGGACTGTCTAACTTATTTCCATTGGGGTCCTTAATCTTGTCCCCCAGGATGCGACCCACACCAGTCGACTAACACCCAGGTACCTATTTGCTGCTAGGTGAACAGGACAACAGGTGTAAGGAAACGTGTCGAAATGTTTCCACCCGCCGGGAATCGAACCCGGGCCCTCCGTGTGTGAAGCGGGAGCTTTAGCCACAAGGCCACCGGGCCACCTGTACAGTGTACAGTGATAAGGTTTAAAGGCCCCCTGCCCATTTGATCTAGGTTGAATCCCTTGGTTCTGGGGAACTGGGTTCGTCCCACCTGTTCCTTGTAGTCCTGGACCTGTGACAGCCGACTTAAAACCTCCTCGAGTGGGTACTGGTAAATTAGGGTTATTAAAACTCTGCTGGTCATTAGGCTGGTAAATGGGTGGCTTAAACTTCTGAAAATTCTTATTCCTATTGGTGGGTGGAGAAAACTTACCATTATTAGTATGTGGGGTGTGGTAACTACTACCAAATTTTTGGTTAGCTAAAAATCTGTCACCCAGCTCTAAAGCATTATTAAAATCATTAAGATCCTTCTCCTCAAGAAATGCCTTAAGGTCAGGAGGAACATCTCTCAAAAAATCCTCTAACAAAATTAAGGTAATTACTCCCTCATAATTGCCTACCACCCCCTTTGAGCGACACCACCTATTTAGAAGTGACATCTTCTCCTTACCATATTCCACCAAAGACTGCCCTGACTGAAACTTTAGTCCCCTAAACTTCTGCCGGTACCTTTCCGGCAACATTTGATAAGCCAGTAAAACTACCTCTTTTAGCTTATGATAATCAGAAAAGGCAGATCCTTCTAAAGAACTAATAGCCTGTAACCCTTTACCAACTAATTGGGTTCTTGCTAATGTCGCCCATTCTTTTTCTTGCCAAACTTGGGATTTGGCCGTACTTTCAAATAACAGAAAAAACTGGTCTGGGTCTTTCTCTAGGAATTTGGGCACAAATTTTATGGCTTTATCCAAATGAAAAACATCTACCCTTGTGTCTGTGTCTGGGTGAGAAGCAAGCTGCCTCTCTTTAGCTCTTTCTTGAGCTCTAAGCTCCTCTAAGGCTCTCTGTTCCTGGATCTTTGTACGCTCAATCCTTAACAGTTCTTTTCTTCTGCAACTAGGGTTAATTTCATTTGTAAAATTACTACTTCCTTATCCAGGTCCCTATCAAGGGGATTTGATTCAATGTCACCTTCCAAATGCATGTCATCCTCAGAATTTTCACCAGTGTCAGCCATTTTGGGAAATAATAGCACCAAATCTTACTACCAGTCACAGAACTTACTGATATAAAATAATAAAGCACACAGCAAGGTACATATACTGAAGTAGGATATTCACAAGGAGTTGTCATGTGACTCCCTCAAATTAAACAGGATTGCACACAAAAAGAAAACCCTGGCAGAAAAAAAAAAATAAGAGCTACTGCACCTGCAAAGGTAAATTATTCCCAGAAATTTAGGTGAGCATATCCCCCTAAAAATCAGCAAGATTGTACCTGCAAGGGTAAATTATGCACAAAATATCAAGTATTAATAACACCCTAAAAATCAACAATATGGCACAGAAAGGTAAATGATTTATAGAGTATTAATTAATAACAACACCCTAAAACCTGCAATATTATACAGAAAGGTAAATTATTCACAGGGTATTAATTAATAATAACACCCTAAAAACTAGCAATGTTGCACACAAAAATAAATTATTCACAGGGTATTAATTAATAATAACACCCTAAAAACTAGCAATGTTGCACACAAAAATAAATTATTCACAGGGTATTAATTAATAATAACACCCTAAAAACTAGCAATATTGCAAACAAAGGTAAATTATTATTTTAGTGTGAGTGTTATAGTGAATGCTTCCTCTGACCAACCCAGTAAAGAATGATTATTGACTTTCCAGGTTGTAAACTTGAATTACCACATAAAATTTGATAATTCTCCCATATACAGGCACCCATGTTATGCAAAAATGTGGGATTGCTGGGGGCTTGAGCTTTGGTCTAAGGGCAAAGGTAAAAGTTACTCACCTCTCAAGCCCAAACAGGCCACCCAGGGCTATCCCAGTCAAAACAGAAAGCACTAAACTGGTATGTGTACTTAAAGGGGTTGGGTAACAGAGGGTTATTCAAAAATCCCAATTAGGAAAATATATCTATTTAGTCACCATAACATAACATAACAGAAACACCTTAATCCTAAACGCCCAAATGAGGGTACACAAGCAGCTGCTGGCTTGAGGTCCAGCCACCATAACACCTATACAGCCTCGTCAGCGCCATGCCCACTTTACTCCACTCCCAACCTCATTTCTTATTTCCTCACTCCTCCCACAGCACCCTGACCATGTCAGAGCCTGTGTGAACATATAGGTAAGCCATATGAGAGCCTACGGCTTGAGTTGGATAAACAAAATGAGTGCACGACTACAAACTTATCTTAAATACACAGCATCTCCGACGCCAGCCTCTACACACCATGCTAACGTCACGTGACTCCCAAACCATGCTTACTCCGCATACCCAAACATCCTTGGAAAATAAATCATTAACAGAATTTCTTTATAATTACAGTTAGAGTACTTTACAGTACCCCCAAATGCACATTATCAATTATAAAATTATTCTTTACAACTATAATATTCATACTATTATGGCACACTTCTCCACTATATGTACATTACGACGTCATGCAGAACCCTGCATAACAACCTGCTTGTCTCTGCTAACAAAGCTGTACTTGTACTACGTCATGTATGTTGACCTGCTGGTCTCTGCTAACAAACATCTGGAAGTTACTGACGAATCATTTCACTTTTCACTAGTTTATGGATTTCGTCAAACAGAAAGAAAAATATTTATCTGAATAATGACGATAATTTCACATATATGTTTACAGTCTGCATGGAAATCAATAATCACATAATCATTTGAAACATAAATGAAGAAAATTGTTTAAGTCCAACACGGGATGGATCATAGAAAAGTTACATCACACAAGACACCTCAGACTCACATACCATGATGTACAACTCAGTAGCACAAGTACCATGATGTACAACTCAGTAGCACAAGTACCATGATGTACAACTCAGTAGCACAAGTACCATGATGTACAACTCAGTAGCACAAGTACCATGATGTACAACTCAGTAGCACAAGTACCATGATGTACAACTCAGTAGCACAAGTACCATGATGTACAACTCAGTAGCACAAGTACCATGATGTACTGCTCACTAGTACAAGTACCATGGTGTACAACTCACTAGCACAAGTACCATAATGTACTACTGACTAGTACAAGAACTATGATGCACTACTGACTAGTACAAGTACCATGGTGTACAACTCGGTAGCACAAGTACCATGGTGTACAACTCGGTAGCACAAGTACCATGGTGTACAACTCACTAGCACAAGTACCATGGTGTACAACTCACTAGCACAAGTACCATGGTGTACAACTCACTAGCACAAGTACCATGGTGTACAACTCACTAGCACAAGTACCATGGTGTACAACTCACTAGCACAAGTACCATGATGTACTGCTCACTAGCACAAGTACCATGCTGTACAAGTCACTAGCACAAGTACCATGATGTACTGCTCACTAGTACAAGTACCATGGTGTACAAGTCACTAGCACAAGTACCATGGTGTACAAATCACTGACAAGTACCATGGTGTACAACACACTAGCACAAGTACCATGGTGTACAACTCACTAGCACAAGTACCATGATGTACTGCTCACTAGTACAAGTACCATGATGTACAAGTCACTAGCACAAGCACCATGGTGTACAACTCACTAGTACAAGTACCATGGTGTACAACTCACTAGCACAAGTACCATGATGTACTGCTCACTAGTACAAGTACCATGATGCACAAGTCACTAGCACAAGTACCATGGTGTATAACTCACTTGTACAAGTACCATGATGTACTGCTCACTAGTACAAGTACCATGGTGTACAACTCACTAGCACAAGTACCATGATGTACTGCTCACTAGTACAAGTACCATGATGTACAAGTCACTAGCACAAGCACCATGGTGTACAATTCACTAGTACTAGTACCATGGTGTACAACTCACTAGCACAAGTACCATGATGTACTGCTCACTAGTACAAGTACCATGATGCACAAGTCACTAGCACAAGTACCATGGTGTATAACTCACTTGTACAAGTACCATGATGTACTGCTCACTAGTACAAGTACCATGGTGTACAAGTCACTAGCACAAGTACCATGATGTACTGCTCACTAGTACAAGTACCATGGTGTACAAGTCACTAGCACAAGCACCATGGTGTACAACTCACTAGTACAAGTACCATGGTGTACAACTCACTAGCACAAGTACCATGATGTACTGCTCACTAGTACAAGTACCATGATGCACAAGTCACTAGCACAAGTACCATGGTGTATAACTCACTTGTACAAGTACCATGATGTACTGCTCACTAGTACAAGTACCATGGTGTACAAGTCACTAGCACAAGTACCATGATGTACTGCTCACTAGTACAAGTACCATGGTGTACAAATCACTAGCACAAGTACCATGGTGTACAACTCACTAGTACAAGTACCATGGTGTGCAAGTCACTAGTACAAGTACCATGGTGTACAAGTCACTAGCACACTATACATAGTTCACACAGTACATGTGTATGTAGGTAACCTCTAATCACAGACTGTCCATACAACACAGTGTGTAGTTACAGTCACAGACAAACAACATACAACACAGTGTGTAGTTACAATCACAGACAAACAACATACAACACAGTGTGTAGTTACAATCACAGACAAACAACATACAACACAGTGTGTAGTTACAATCACAGACAAACAACATACAACACAGTGTGTAGTTACAATCACAGACAAAACAACATACAACACAGTGTGTAGTTACAATCACAGACAAAACAACATACAACACAGTGTGTAGTTACAGTCACAGACAAACAACATACAACACAGTGTGTAGTTACAATCACAGACAAACAACATACAACACAGTGTGTAGTTACAATCACAGACAAACAACATACAACACAGTGTGTAGTTACAGTCACAGACAAACAACATACAACACAGTGTGTAGTTACAGTCACAGACAAACAACATACAACACAGTGTGTAGTTACAATCACAGACAAACAACATACAACACAGTGTGTAGTTACAATCACAGACAAACAACATACAACACAGTGTGTAGTTACAATCACAGAAAAACAACATACAACACAGTGTGTAGTTACAATCACAGACAAACAACATACAACACAGTGTGTAGTTACAGTCACAGACAAACAACATACAACACAGTGTGTAGTTACAGTCACAGACAAACAACATACAACACAGTGTGTAGTTACAATCACAGACAAACAACATACAACACAGTGTGTAGTTACAGTCACAGACAAACAACATACAACACAGTGTGTAGTTACAATCACAGACAAACAACATACAACACAGGGGTTTTAGTTACAATCACAGACAAACAACATACAACACAATGTGTAGTTACAATCACAGACAAACAACATACAACACAATGTGTAGTTACAATCACAGACAAACAAACATACAACACAGTGTGTAGTTACAATCACAGACAAACAACATACAACACAATGTGTAGTTACAATCACAGACAAACAAACATACAACTTTAGCAGAGACTTGAGTTAGCAAAGTTGGACAAAAACTAATTTTATTCAACAATTATAATACAGAAGTATCACTCTTCCTCAGACTAAGTTCTAACAATAAACAGACATAAAATACTAATAAAGTACAGACATATATTACAAGATATTGTAAAATTTTCCTTTAATGGAACGACCTTCATGGTGGTGAAGGATTAAATGTCTTATTTCCCAGGTGAACTGTGACCCTTAGAGGCAGCCGTGCCGCCCGCTGCACCACACAGCCGTGCCGCCCGCTGCACCACACAGCCGTGCCGCCCGCTGCACCACACAGCCGTGCCGCCCGCTGCACCACACAGCCGTGCCGCCCGCTGCACCACACAGCCATGCCGCCCGCTGCACCACACAGCCGTGTCGACCGCTGCACCACACAGCCGTGCCGCCCGCTGCACCACACAGCCGTGCCGCCCGCTGCACCACACAGCCGTGTCGACCGCTGCACCACACAGCCGTGCCGCCCGCTGCACCACACAGCCGTGTCGACCGCTGCACCACACAGCCGTGCCGCCCGCTGCACCACACAGCCGTGTCGACCGCTGCACCACACAGCCGTGCCGCCCGCTGCACCACACAGCCGTGTCGACCGCTGCACCACACAGCCGTGCCGCCCGCTGCACCACACAGCCGTGTCGACCGCTGCACCACACAGCCGTGTCGACCACTGCACCACACAGCCGTGTCGACCGCTGCACCACACAGCCGTGCCGCCCGCTGCACCACACAGCCGTGTCGACCGCTGCACCACACAGCCGTGTCGACCACTGCACCACACAGCCGTGTCGACCGCTGCACCACACAGCCGTGTCGACCGCTGCACCACAAGGTCGTAAATTTAAATATTAAGTTTTACTCTATAAGTCAGTGACAGTGTTGGCAGTGTACTGAACTCTAACACAGATCTATCATGACCAGCAAAAGTAGACAGCAGTGTTTTCTTCATTATCATCTTGTTTATAATAGTAATACCACCACCACTACTACTACTACTACTACTACTACTACTTCTACTACTACTACTACTACTACTACTACTTCTACTACTACTTCTACTACTACTACTACTTCTACTACTACTTCTACTACTACTACTACTACTACTTCTACTACTACTTCTACTACTACTACTACTACTACTACTACTACTTCTACTACTACTAATACTACTACTACTACTACTACTACTACTTCTACTACTACTTCTACTACTACTACTACTACTACTATTACTACTATTACTAATGTTACTACTACTACAACTATTATTATTATTATTATTATTATTATTATTACTATTATTATTCAGGTATAGAGAAATTTCAATGTCAGCATCAAGTCACTGTGTTCCACAAATACTGAAATGTTCAAATTATACTAAGCAGAGTGAAGAGGAGAAGACTATATAATAATTAACAGCTTGAAACAGTGGCAGGGCTGGAAAGACAGAAATGCCAGACTCTGCAGGAACTAGTGACAAATATGATGAGACAGGTTAGAGGCAGTAAAATGCCTGAAATGAAAAGCAGAACTACAATAATTACACTAAGAGAGAGAACGTTGAAGAAACTCTTGATCAGCTGAAACGAAGATAAACACTGTCGTAGTAACTCTTGATGGGCTGGAGGGAAGATAAACACTGTCGTAGTAACTCTTGATGGGCTGGAGGGAAGATAAACACTGTCGTAGTAACTCTTGATGGGCTGGACGGAAGATACACACTGTCGTAGTAACTCTTGATCAGCTGGACGGAAGATAAACACTGTCGTAGTAACTCTTGATCAGCTGGACGGAAGATAAACACTGTCGTAGTAACTCTTGATCAGCTGGACGGAAGATAAACACTGTCGTAGTAACTCTTGATCAGTTGGACGGAAGATAAACATTGTCGTAGTAACTCTTGATGGGCTGGACGGAAGGTAAACATTGTCGTAGTAACTCTTGATCAGTTGGACGGAAGATAAACACTGTCGTAGTAACTCTTGATGGGCTGGACGGAAGATAAACACTGTCGTAGTAACTCTTGATGGGCTGGACGGAAGATAAACACTGTCGTAGTAACTCTTGATGGGCTGGACGGAAGATAAACACTGTCGTAGTAACTCTTGATGGGCTGGACGGAAGATAAACACTGTCGTAGTAACTCTTGATCAGTTGGACGGAAGATAAACATTGTCGTAGTAACTCTTGATGGGCTGGACGGAAGATAAACACTGTCGTAGTAACTCTTGATCAGTTGGACGGAAAGATAAACATTGTCGTAGTAACTCTTGATCAGTTGGACGGAAGATAACACTGTCGTAGTAACTCTTGATGGGCTGGACGGAAGATAAACACTGTCGTAGTAACTCTTGATCAGTTGGACGGAAGATAAACATTGTCGTAGTAACTCTTGATCAGTTGGACGGAAGATAACACTGTCGTTAGTAACTCTTGATGGGCTGGGCGGAAGATAAACACTGTCGTAGTAACTCTTGATTAGTTGGACGGAAGATAAACATTGTCGTAGTAACTCTTGATCAGTTGGACGGAAGATAACACTGTCGTAGTAACTCTTGATGGGCTGGACGGAAGATAAACACTGTCGTAGTAACTCTTGATCAGTTGGACGGAAGATAAACATTGTCGTAGTAACTCTTGATCAGTTGGACGGAAGATAACACTGTCGTAGTAACTCTTGATGGGCTGGGCGGAAGATAAACACTGTCGTAGTAACTCTTGATGGGCTGGGCGGAAGATAAACACTGTCGTAGTAACTCTTGATGGGCTGGACGGAAGATAAACACTGTCGTAGTAACTCTTGATCAGTTGGACGGAAGATAAACATTGTCGTAGTAACTCTTGATCAGTTGGACGGAAGATAACACTGTCGTAGTAACTCATGATGGGCTGGGCGGAAGATAAAACACTGTCGTAGTAACTCTTGATGGGCTGGCGGAAGATAAACACTGTCGTAGTAACTCTTGTATGGCTGGACGGAAGATAAACACTGTCGTAGTAACTCTTGATCAGTTGGACGGAAGATAAACATTGTCGTAGTAACTCTTGATCAGTTGGACGGAAGATAACACTGTCGTAGTAACTCTTGATGGGCTGGACGGAAGATAAACACTGTCGTAGTAACTCTTGATCAGTTGGACGGAAGATAAACATTGTCGTAGTAACTCTTGATCAGTTGGACGGAAGATAACACTGTCGTAGTAACTCTTGATGGGCTGGGCGGAAGATAAACACTGTCGTAGTAACTCTTGATTAGTTGGACGGAAGATAAACATTGTCGTAGTAACTCTTGATCAGTTGGACGGAAGATAACACTGTCGTAGTAACTCTTGATGGGCTGGACGGAAGATAAACACTGTCGTAGTAACTCTTGATCAGTTGGACGGAAGATAAACATTGTCGTAGTAACTCTTGATCAGTTGGACGGAAGATAACACTGTCGTAGTAACTCTTGATGGGCTGGGCGGAAGATAAACACTGTCGTAGTAACTCTTGATGGGCTGGGCGGAAGATAAACACTGTCGTAGTAACTCTTGATGGGCTGGACGGAAGATAAACACTGTCGTAGTAACTCTTGATCAGTTGGACGGAAGATAACACTGTCGTAGTAACTCATGATGGGCTGGGCGGAAGATAAACACTGTCGTAGTAACTCTTGATGGGCTGGGCGGAAGATAAACACTGTCGTAGTAACTCTTGATGGGCTGGACGGAAGATAAACACTGTCGTAGTAACTCTTGATCAGTTGGACGGAAGATAAACATTGTCGTAGTAACTCTTGATCAGTTGGACGGAAGATAACACTGTCGTAGTAACTCTTGATGGGCTGGGCGGAAGATAAACACTGTCGTAGTAACTCTTGATCAGTTGGACGGAAGATAAACATTGTCGTAGTAACTCTTGATCAGTTGGACGGAAGATAACACTGTCGTAGTAACTCTTGATGGCTGGGCGGAGATAAACACTGTCGTAGTAACTCTTGATCAGTTGGACGGAAGATAACACTGTCGTAGTAACTCTTGATGGGCTGGGCGGAAGATAAACACTGTGGTAGTAACTCTTGATCAGTTGGACGGAAGATAACACTGTCGTAGTAACTCTTGATGGGCTGGGCGGAAGATAAACACTGTCGTAGTAACTCTTGATCAGTTGGACGGAAGATAACACTGTCGTAGTAACTCTTGATGGGCTGGGCGGAAGATAACACTGTCGTAGTAACTCTTGATCAGTTGGACGGAAGATAACACTGTCGTAGTAACTCTTGATGGGCTGGGCGGAAGATAACACTGTCGTAGTAACTCTTGATGGGATGGGCGGAAGATAACACTGTCGTAGTAACTCTTGATGGGCTGGACGGAAGATAACACTGTCGTAGTAACTCTTGATGGGCTGGACGGAAGATAACACTGTCGTAGTAACTCTTGATGGGCTGGGCGGAAGATAAACACTGTCGTAGTAACTCTTGATCAGTTGGACGGAAGATAACACTGTCGTAGTAACTCTTGATGGGCTGGACGGAAGATAACACTGTCGTAGTAACTCTTGATCAGTTGGACGGAAGATAACACTGTCGTAGTAACTCTTGATGGGCTGGATGGAAGATAAACACTGTCGTAGTAACTCTTGATGGGCTGGACGGAAGATAAACACTGTCGTAGTAACTCTTGATCAGTTGGACGGAAGATAAACACTGTCGTAGTAACTCTTGATGGGCTGGACGGAAGATAAACACTGTCGTAGTAACTCTTGATGGGCTGGACGGAAGATAACACTGTCGTAGTAACTCTTGATCAGTTGGACGGAAGATAACACTGTCGTAGTAACTCTTGATGGGCTGGACGGAAGATAAACACTGTCGTAGTAACTCTTGATCAGTTGGACGGAAGATAAACACTGTCGTAGTAACTCTTGATCAGTTGGACGGAAGATAAACACTGTCGTAGTAACTCTTGATGGGCTGGACGGAAGATAACACTGTCGTAGTAACTCTTGATGGGCTGGACGGAAGATAAACACTGTCGTAGTAACTCTTGATCAGTTGGACGGAAGATAAACATTGTCGTAGTAACTCTTGATGGGCTGGACGGAAGATAAACACTGTCGTAGTAACTCTTGATGGGCTGGACGGAAGATAACACTGTCGTAGTAACTCTTGATAAGTTGGACGGAAGATAACACTGTCGTAGTAACTCTTGATGGGCTGGACGGAAGATAAACACTGTCGTAGTAACTCTTGATCAGTTGGACGGAAGATAACACTGTCGTAGTAACTCTTGATGGGCTGGACGGAAGATAAACACTGTCGTAGTAACTCTTGATCAGTTGGACGGAAGATAAACACTGTCGTAGTAACTCTTGATCAGTTGGACGGAAGATAAACACTGTCGTAGTAACTCTTGATCAGTTGGACGGAAGATAAACACTGTCGTAGTAACTCTTGATCAGTTGGACGGAAGATAAACACTGACAGGTTAGATGTGAATTTGTTCCAACTACGGTAGTAGGATTATTCTTTGTGAAATTAATAGTATGTTTCATTGTTGATTGTATTGAGGTTATTATGCACTTCAAGACTATTGGTACTATGACTAAATATCGTCCATGTACCACATCCAAGTTAGGATATATAAATTAGCGAGGACTGCATCAAGGAGTGAGCTAATGTCTAGTCCAAAAAGTTACTGGCATTTACTTCCCTGGAAACTAAGGCATAACTCAATCAAATTCACAGGCAGTTCAGTAACACTGAAGTGTCAATAACTTTCTCTAGACGGTTATGGGCAGTGTTAGCTGGTACATCTGTGAATACAGCAGTGACCCTGAAACTCAGGAGGATCTTATCACACTGAGTGACCTCTGGCAGCAAGGAGGTCACCTCCCGTGTACATGTGTACACGTTCTCATAAGCATATCTGCACTCTCCCACATAATTGTTTAAATTAAGCAAAACTGTATAAGAATTACAAGAGAATCGAGAAAATTCTTGATTATATAATTTAACTTTTCTTAAGGAAATGGAATGAGTCACAATATTTTCAGTAAATTCTTTGGGAAAAGATGTAAAAATGTGAAGAAGTGACTAACTTGACAGACTTGTGGTTAAGACAAAAAAGAAGTTCTTATAAATCATCTTAATAAACGGTTAGTTTAATTAGAATGAATTATTAAATTATTCTCTCAGTTTTCACATATACACTTCTCTTTACTCTTCACTAATAGCATAAAAATATTCACCATCACAGATACAAAACAATTCTCACTGATGAAAATAAAAACTGTCAACTTGGATGATTCGATCTACTGACAAGAATTTTGGTGGTGGCTGCCACAACCTGACCAGTACGACTGTGTGTTTAATGTCTCCCGTACTGTTATGTACTGTGATGTATCAGGTGTAAACATATATTTCATACTGAATGTTGTGGTGCACTATGTTCCAAAGATATATGGTACGAAGAAAGTAAATAATGAAAAAGACACAACTATGACCACACCCATCTATGACCACACCCATCTATGACCACACCCATCTATGACCACACCCATCTATGGCCACACCCATCTATGACCACACCCATCTATGACCACACCCATCTATGACCACACCCATCTATGACCACACCCATCTATGACCACACCCAATTATGACCATAGCCAACTTTGACCACACATAACAATGACCATACCCAACAATGACCATACCCAACAATGACCATACCCAACTATGACCACATCCATCTATGACCATACCCATCTATGACCATACCCATCTATGACCATACCCATCTATGACCATACCCATCTATGACCATACCCAACTATGACCATACCCAACTATGACCACACCCAACTATGACCACACATAACTATGACCACACCCAACTATGACCACACATAACTATGACCATATCCAACTATGACCACACATAACTATGACCATACCCAACTATGACCACACCCAGCTATGACCACACATAACTATAACCATACCCAACTATGATCACACATAACTATGACCATACCCAACTATGACCACACTCAACTATTACCTCAATTATGACCATACTTAAGTATGACTACACATAACTATGACCTCACCTATGACCACACCTGACTATGACTTCACTTAACTATGACCTCACATAACTATGACCTCAACTATGATCACACCTATGAAAACACCAGACTATGGCATCACTTATCTATGACCTCACCTGTGACTACACCTATAACCACACCTCATCTTCTGACGACTACTTCTGACTGTGACCACACCTGACTAGACCAGTTAAAAAAGCCCAAGTCTGCACCTCGCAAGATCACCGGAAGGTGCCAGAAACAGCTAACTTTGGGGATGCAACAAAATGCAGAACCTGGGGAAGTGAGGAAGGGAGTTCATCTGAGGGAACACAGATGGAACTAGGGGAAGCACCAAAATAAATGGAAGTGGGGAGTGTGGAAGGGTTGACACCCGGGGGCCCACGGATGGGGACCTGGAGACATTATACGCGATTATACGTAATGCGTATAGACCTACCTTTAGTGCTTTGCAGTTATCAAAAAAATTAATTCTCATTCCCTAGTTCTCCGCATTTCTAGCAAAAACAAAGATATCTTCTGCTAGGTCCCAAGTCATGTTGATGCTCAGGGCAACGAGCAGGCAGACTCTACGGTAAGGCCAACGGTACATGACGTTCCCGTTTCACATAGAGGCATTCCATTTTACCCTACTTACTAGGTCATTTATTTTTTTCATACTTCCTGTAAATTTCCGTCCTTTGTACACTTAATTCTTTATATTTTCCTTGTTTCATTCTCACTCCTTTCATATTCGCATTCTTCAAATTCACTTTCAACTTTCTCTTTGTGTTTTTACTTATTCATACACATTGCTTTCATACTAAATTTCATCAGACCCACTTCTTTTAGATGCAGTCCCTTCACTCTCACTCCTTTCACTCCTTCCTTCAAGTTATCTTGCGGTGCAACACTCACCATTGATCTCATCATTACTTTTCCCGAGAATGATATTCCGCGAGTAATTAATCATCTTCATCAGACATTTCCTCAAAATATTATCTTTATCTCTCTAAAACCTCTTGTCCCGCAAGTTTCATGGCGTACTGAAATATATTGTGGCCAAATTCTCACGGTTCATCACAACATATGTCGGAATTTTAAAACAACAGAGTCGCCTGGCCGGGTTCGGCAGACCCCACGACTTTCAGGTAAATCCCGAATTTTTTTTTTTTAGTGTGTGTGTATGGCGCGCGCGTGCGCCATTTAGGGTTCGTGCGTGTTTTGCAGTACAAAAGCTGTAAAAAAAGGACGTGTAGAAAAGAAGAAATATTTATTACGTTTTTTCATGGGATTGACAATTAGTTTTAAGACGGGGAAACACTTTCATACAAGTAAAGACACCTTTTTTCTACATAACTGAAAAAAATATATTAATTAGGATCATAGTAATGACGAAAGCAAATAAAATTTCCATTGAATAATGTACGGGGGATTTTGGGTTTATATTCACGCTTTTTTGGGTGGGAAATTTTCAAGCAGACCTTCCGTATATCCTCCTGTAATTCTCCATCAGGAAGTCTCGACCGTAGTTAGAAAAGGACAATTTCCCAAACCCCAGAAAATTTCCCCTGGGACCTCCGAAAAGTGGGGAAAAGGCAAAATCCAGTAGCAGAGGATGAATTCCTGGCAAAGATCCTAAAGAGGGAAAAGTGGAAGCTAGAGTGAGGAACTGAGAGGAGGGGCAAGCCTTTGTAAGCAAAGGGGGGAACCCACAGGAGGGTACAGTGCGGGCAAAAAAAAGAGGGTACAAATCCAAAATTGAAATGGTTTTGCAAGGGGCTGTTTCCCCCGGTAACTGAGTAAAAAATTGTTAAAGTCGCAGGAAAAATGGATTCAAAAATTTTGAATTTCTGACTAAAAAATCCTGTTTTATAATCTGTAAATTATTATAAAGAAACTGTTGAATAAAGAAATGGCGAAGAGATGCATTTACATAGCTATAAAAAATCTTTGCTAGGCTATCAGAGAACAAAGATCACGGGGTTATATGCATTACAAAGAAACGTAAACGTTACGGCTTAAAAATAGTAAACCCAGAGCTGCAAAGATCACTATACTTTACCAGTAAATTTTAAAAAAGCAAATATCACTGAATAACAGAAAAAGGACAAACCGGACTGGAACGATGCACAAATAACCCGCACATAGAAGAGACTTAGACACGTTTCCCGGGCCGACTTGGACCATTTACAAAGTCACACTGACGAGAATTAGAACAGGCGGATATTTAGGAGGGAAAAGGTGTGGAGTAGTAGTGGCGGAGATGGAAAGAAGTAAAAAGGGAAGAAGGAGAGGCCCCTCAAAACAAAGAAAGGAGAGCACTTTCAAGGGGGGCTAGGTCCCCCAAGGGAACAGGGGCCCCACAAGGAGCTAGGTGCCCACAAGGGAGGAGGTGCCCACAGAGGGGGGAGCAAGAACACGGGTGGGGGGGGGGAAAATAATAAAAAAAAAAAGAAAGGGAAAAGAAACACAAGACAGAAGAAAGAAAGACAACCCAGAAAAAAAAAGGAAAAAGGAAAGGGAAGGGGAAAGAAGAAAAAAGGGGGGAAATTTGGGTTTAAATCACGGGTGTTTGAAATTTGGAGCATTTTACAATGATGGGGGAAGGATCTACAGAGCGAAGCCCGGATAAATTATACAAGGGAAAAATTTTGTATTTGGGAGGGTTTAAAAAGACGGGGACTGTTAAAGTTGAAATAGGGAAGACATTTTTTTGGAGAAGATCAATCTATGGAGGGTGTGATCCTGACTTGACAAATAACTTGTTAGTGTCGGCAACCTAACACATTTTTGTGCTCCCTCCCTTCCATTAAGTTTTTAAAGGGAAAGGGGAAACCCCCAAATTCCCTTTCTTCCTTTTCCTTGATGTCCACCCACCGCTCAGAGCAGGCTTTTCCCCCTCCCCCCACCGCAAAACCCATGCACAGCGGCTGCACATTACCACCCCTTTTCACATGCCCCCCTGAAGAAAAAATGTTCCCACTCCCCCCTTCCAGCCCTCCCCCCACTGTGATCCTCATTCCTTTTCCATAGAAATTCAGACTTCAAAACCCGTGACTTAACCCGATTCCCCCTTTTTTTCTTTTTCTCCCCTTTTCCTTTCCTTTCCTTTTTTTTTCTTTTGGGTTGTCTTTCTTCTGTCTTGTGTTTTTTTGTTCCTCTTTATTTTATTTCAAAATTTTTTTTCCCCCCCCCCCCCCCTCTGTGTTTTTTGCTCTCCTTGGGGCACCTAGTTCCCTTGTGGGCACCTAGCTCCCTTGTGGGCACCTAGCTCCCTTTTGGGCACCTAGCTCCCTTGTGGGGACCTGCTCCCTTTGGGCACCTACTCCCCCTTTTGGGGACCTGTCCTTGCAGTGCTCCCCTTTCTTTGTATTTTCTGGCTCCTCTCTTACTTCCCCATTTCTATTCCTTCCATCTCCGCCACTTCCTAACCCACCACCCCTACTTACTACTGTTTTTCTCTACACTTCACTACCCTAACTGTTTTCTATACCACCACCACTACACTGTTTGCACCACTACACACTACTGTTACTACTACACACACTACTGTTCTACTACTATTTCTATGTTATTTACACCACTACCTTTCCTGCCATTATACCCGTCCTGCCAAATTTTTCCCTTTGTGTGACTTTTTAAATGGCCAAGTCGGCCGAAACGTCGTCGTAAGCTCCTCCTTTCTTGTGCGGGTTATTTGGGGATCAAATATCATTTTTATATATATAAAATTTTAAGGTAAAAAGTTTTCCCTGTTAGCTAACTAAAGGGGTTTTTAAATATTATGCTTTTTACATAATAACACCGATGATGGGAAGACACAATGTTTAACCCCAGTAAAACCCGAAAATTAAAGGATAAGGAAGATAACACAAAAAACACGCGTTTACACTTTAAAAATGAAAGAAAAAAACAGGGGAAAACCCAAAATTTAAACACAAAAAAAATTTTGACATTTAAGAACGATTAAAAAAAAACAATAAGTGGCCCCCCTCATTGGGTGTAGTTAGAGGAGCTCTTCTCTTCTGCTGGACTATGTATCTAGTCTTCCCGGCGGAATGTAATTTACTGGGCGCAGATTTCTGTGTGTCCTCCCCCTTGTAATTACATCCAATTGTATATACTGATATTAGAACACTTGTGTTCTAAAATCATAAGGAGTAGTGCTTCATGGGGTTTGCCTACATTGTCAAGTTTAAGTTCCTCTCTGAGGAAATGCTGTGTTTGGGGTTCACAGCTCTCAACGTCCCCCTTCAAATGATGGAGTTTTAAATCCAATTTTTCCTTTCAATTGAATGATATTTTTGCTAAATGAGTGTAAGTATAGAACAAATTTTCACACATCAAGGAGTACAAAGACTGATAGATCCGTTGTAAACGTGAAAAGTATTGTTCTGTAAAAATCCTTATTACCTGCACTCTGCATCGCCTTGTTTACATACTCAAAACAAAATGGCACCATGTACTGAGACCCTGAAGTGTAGTTAATTATTCAACATTCACTTTTCTGACTTCAAACACTTAACTAACTACAAGCCATTTAGAATGACTACAGTTTCTCTCAAATTTATTAAAGGTTATTATTTACTTATTTGTCAACACTTTCATGTACGACCAAACGGTCAGCCTCTGAATATTCAATAAGTAAAAGATTCCAAATGATTTTGTGATTAGTAAAAAGACACATGTTGCTGGTGTGGTAGTTGTGGTGGTGGAGTAGTTGGTGATGGTGCTGGTAGTAATTATAGTATAGAAGTAGTAGTAGTAACCAGTCGAAGTAGTAGTAGAAGAGGTAGAGGTATCTCTTGGTTACTGTTAATGTTTTAATTTTTTAAGGGAACTCGTCCTATTATTAAAGATGACTCAAGTTATTTTCGATTTAATCGTCATTTGAAACACTATTAAATAGAATGAAGTCAGCTTCATCATCTCTGAAATATTAGCAGGAGTTCTCCTTAGAACATTTGACTCCATCACATAGCAACGAAGACTTACACCTGCTATTACTACTGTTACTATTAGTACTACTAACACCACCACCAATACCATGGACCTGCTATTGCCTTTTCACATTATTTTGTTACATATACTGTAAATAACCTCTGTGTCCTTCAGTTATTTGTATAAATTTAACAAAGCAATAATACGTCTGCTTAGTTGCACATGTGTCCTTTTACCTAACATTCTCGGTATTCTACCAACATTATTACAGAATTAATGATTTGTCCTCCATTCTGCACGTAGAAATTAAACAAAATATCCAACATGGATAAACTAGACTAAGAAACCGTGCCATAAATGGTACTCAGAAGCTGCTCTACAAATTGTAAATATGCTGTTTACTTTCCCTGTATAAACTTAGGTGCTAAGCTCAATAACTTCAGTTTTATACTGCACATTCTCAACCCCTTAATGTCTAATATGGATTATGCTGTTAACTTTTACTAGAAATCAGTGTAAAATTAGAACAAATGATTGATCTGTAAACAAGAATTCTTGATGGTCCGTGTGGCTACGCACTGAACCTTGATGGTCCGTGTGGCTACGCACTGAACCTTGATGGTCCGTGTGGCTACGCACTGAACCTTGATGGTCCGTGTGGCTACGCACTGAACCTTTGGTCCTTTGTTGCTACGCACTGACACTTATTGAGTCCGTGTGGCTTACGACACTGAACCTTGATGGTCCTTGTGGCTAGTACTGAACCTTTGTCCTTGGCTACACTGAACCTGTGTCCGTGTGCTACGCACTGAACCTTGATGGTCCTGTGGCTACGTACGAACCTTTGGTCCGTGTGGCTACGCACTGAACCCTTGATGGTCCGTGTGGCTAGCACTGAACCTTGATGGTCCTGTGGTCCACTGACTTACGTTGCTACACAACATCTTGAGGTCAGTGTCACCTTACCACAATCCTGATGGTTCATGGCCTAACTTGTCACAACATACCTTGAGGTCACTGCACTACAGCATACCTGAGGTCTTGCACGCACTAACTCTGACGGTGGCATAGCCTGAACCTTAGATCCTGGGGCATGCCACTCAACTTGAGGCCGGTGACCATCACTTGAGGTCATGGGCCACTCACACCATCCTTGATGTCGTCTGGCACTGCACAGCATCCTTGAGGTCATGCACGCACAACATCCTGAGTGGTCAGCCACTGACTTCAGCTCCTGGGTCATGCCACTCACACCATCCTTGAGGTCAGCCCTTCTACACACTAACCTTGAGGTCATGCCACTCCTCAAAACTTTAAGTGGTTAAAGATATTCTTCCTCTGCTACTTTACACCATGAATCTAAGATTATTCGTTTGGACATAAATGAATCAATTCATGTGAGTAGACTTACTCAACCCTGTAAGATCTTAAGTAGGTTTAAAACAAAGAAATAAGAACATAAAAAAGGAGGAAAACTCAGCGGGCCTTTGGCCCATACTAGGCAAGGTCCTTTAAAATTTTCACCCACTAACAAACATTTGATCAGCCCTATTTCAATGCCCCCAAGAAACAAGCCCGGTGCAAGTCCCACTCAAATCCCCCCCCTCCCACTCATGTATTTAAACCAACCTAAATTTGAAACTACCCAAAAGTCCTACCCAAAAAAACCCAACTAGGTAACGTTCCCTCATCAATTACCCTATTTCCAAACAATTTTTTTCTATGTCCTTTCAAAATCTAAATTTATCAAATTTAAATCCATTACTGGGGGGTTCTCTCTTGGAGAGATATCCTAAAGACCTTTTTAATATCCCCTTTTATAATACCAATCTTCCACTTATACACTTCGATCAGGTCTCCCCCCATTCTTCGTCTAACAAGGAATTAAAATTAAAGCTTCAATCTTTCTTTTATAAGGGAAAATTCTAATGCTATGTATTAATTTAGTCATCCCAAAGCTGAAGTTTTCTAACGAAAAATGTCCTTCTTAAAATGGAGCCAAATTGGCTGCAATCTAGGTGAGCCCTTTCAATGATTTAAAGCTGCAATGACCTCTGGACTTTTGTTGCTTACACTTCTTTAAAAACCCAGTAATCTATTTCCTTATTAAAATACGTTAGGCATTGCTGCTTTGGGTTTTTTGGTTGCTGCTTACCAAACCCCCCCAAATCCTTTTCCAAACTTATGGCTAAGTTCTACATTATTTAACTTATAATGCAGGGTTATGGACACTCCCAGCTTCAGGACCTTGCATTTATCTAAAATTTAACTGGGGATCTGCCACTTTTTCTGAAAGAGTAGGTTTGTCTAAATCCCCCTGAAGTTCCCTAACACTACGTGAAAACAATTTTTTTCCCACCTATCTTCGTGTCATCGGCGAATTTCTCATACATAGAATTCCTTCAAGATCATTTATATTAAATTAAAAACAACAACGGCCCAAGCTGCCCTGTGGAACGCCACTTGTTATGATCCCCCACTCGGATTTAACCCCATTTTTTGGACACTCCCCTTTTTGCTTTCCCGCGTGAGCCATGATTCATCCACGAGAAACACCCTTCCCCCAATGCCATGAGCGCTACTTTCTTCAAAAATCTTTGGTGCGGAACCTAACAAATGCCTACTAAAACTAATAAATAATATCAATTCTTTATCGTGGGGAACGCCTCAAAAGCTTTACGAAGAAAGTTAATAAATTAGTTTTAAAAAAACCGGCCCCTCGTGAACCAGCTGAGTATCTTTAAACAACTATGCTTACGAGATGGTTTTTATAATTTGAGCAATAATTGACTCTAGTAATTTTCCTAAATGAGGGGCAGGGTTATTGGGCGTAATTTGCGGGAAAGACTTGTCCCCCCTTTTTACCAATGCCGCCCTCCTTTGGAAAATTTAAAGAATAAAAAAAGAAAATAACATACAAAGATAAACATTTTTTGTTAAAATGAAAATAAAATCATTTAAATATGAACTTTTTCCACTTGAAAGAAAAATGAAAAATGAAATATAAAAAAATCGAATTCAATGCAAATTTTTACAGTTAGACTGGGGGGTCCGGGTTGATGTTTTGACACCCCGTATTGTAGAAATGTTACCGTTGCGATGAGTGGGGGGGTGGATCACATCTGACAACTCAACGACTTTCGTCACAAGCTCTAGCCTTTAATAGTCCCTAAGATGATGAACGCAGGTCTTTCACCACTGCAAAAATGAGGGGTTTTTTGCCTGGGTTTGGGTATACTTATCAGGGAAAAAATAGATAAAAAAATGACTCCCAGAACTCGTGAAGTTCGTCTCCTTCAACACTGTTTTTTTTGGTTCCCGATGCCCGAGCGAACATTCCAAGCTGGAAAGAGACAAAAGTTAAAAAACCCACTTAAGAAATCACCTCCATAAGTAAACTTTTAAAAGACTGGTGAAGACTGAAATGCAAAACCCAAAAGAAACAAGGAAATGAACTACGTCTT
>NC_069416.1:17651305-17670459 GCF_026875155.1 Cherax quadricarinatus | reverse complement strand
TATAACGAAGTAAACCGAAGAGGGGGGAAGGACTAGAGAGAGAGGCAAGTGGTGAAGGAAGGAAAGGGCAGGTGGGAAGTGGGAAGGGAAGAGAGGTAAGGGAGAGGAGTGGAGGTAGGGAAAGGATGATAAAATATGAGAGAGAGAGACAAGGTGATAAGAACGTTTCCTAACATCCAAGTTAGGAAAAATAAACAAATTAGCGAGGACTGCAACAAGGAGTGAGCTAATGTCTTGTCCAAAAAGTTACTGGTATTTACTTCCCTGGAAACTAAGGCATAACTCAATCAAATTCACAGGCAGTTCAGTAACACTGAAGTGTCAATAACTTTCTGTAGACTGTTATGACAGTGTTAGCTGGTACATCTGTGAATACAGCAGTGACCCTGAAACTCAGGAGGATCTTATCACACTGAGTGACCTCTGGCAGCAAGGAGTTCACCTCCCGTGTACATGTGTACATGTTCTCATAAGCATATCTGCACTCTCCCACATAATTGTTTAAATTAAGCAAAACTGTATAAGAATTACAAGAGAATCGAGAAAATTCTTGATTATATAATTTTCCTTTTCTTAAGGAAATGGAATGAGTTGCAATATTTTCAGTAAATTCTTTGGGAAAAGATGTAAAAATGTGAAGAAGTGACTAACATGACATTCTTGTGGTTAAGACAAAGAAGAAGTTCTTATAAATCATCTTAGAATGAATTATTAAATTATTCTCTCAGTTTTCACATATACACTTCTCTTAACTCTTCACTAATAACATAAAAATATTCACCATCACAGATACAAAATAACTCTCACTGATGAAAATAAAAACTGTCAACTTGGATGATTCGATCTACTGACAAGAATTTTGGTGGTGGCTGCCATAACCTGGCCAGTACGACTGTGTGTTGCCACAACCTGGCCAGTACGACTGTGTGTTGCCACAACCTGGCCAGTACGACTGTGTGTTGCCACAACCTGGCCAGTACGACTGTGTGTTGCCACAACCTGGCCAGTACGACTGTGTGTTGCCACATCCTGGCCAGTACGACTGTGTGTTGCCACAACCTGGCCAGTACGACTGTGTGTTGCCACAACCTGGCCAGTACGACTGTGTGTTGCCACAACCTGACCAGTACGACTGTGTGTTGCCACAACCTGACCAGTACGACTGTGTGTTAATGTCTCCCATACTGTGATGTATCAGTGTAAACATATATTACATAGTGAATGTTGTGGTGCACTATGTTCCAAAGATATATGGTACGAAGAAAGTAAATGAAAAAGACACAACTATGACCACACCCATCTATGACCACACCCATCTATGACCACACCCATCTATGACCACACCCAATTATGACCATAGCCAACTATGACCACACATAACAATGACCATACCCAACTATGACCACAACCATCTATGACCATACCCATCTATGACCATACCCATCTATGACCATACCCATCTATGACCATACCCATCTATGACCATACCCATCTATGACCATACCCAACTATAACCATACCCAACTATGACCATACCCAACTATGACCACACATAACTATGACCACACATAACTATGACCACACCCAACTATGACCACACATAACTATGACCATATCCAACTATGACCACACATAACTATGACCATACTCAACTATGACCACACCCAACTATGACCACACATAACTATGACCATACCCAACTATGATCACACATAACTATGACCATACCCAACTATGACCACACTCAACTATTACCTCAATTATGACCATACCTAAGTATGACTACACGTAACTATGACCTCACCTATGACCACACCTGACTATGACTTGACCTAACTATGACCTCACATAACTATGACCTCAACTATGATCACACCTATGAAAACACCAGACTATGACGTCACTTATCAATGACCTCACCTGTGACTACACCTATAACCACACCTCATCTTCTGACGACTACTTCTGACTGTGACCACACCTGACTAGACCAGTTAAAAAAGCCCAAGTTTGCACCTCGCAAGATCACCGGAAGGTGCCAGAAACAGCTAACTTTGGGGATGCAACAAAATGCAGAACCTGGGGAAGTGAGGAAGGGAGTTCATCTGAGGGAACACAGATGAAACTAGGGGAAGCACCAAAATAAATGGAAGTGGGGAGTGTGGAAGGGTTGACACCCGGGGGCCCACGGATGGGGACCTGGAGACATGATCTAAATGATAATCCGAGAGAAGGACCTTAGGGAAATCCCAAGATGGTAGAGAGTGCAAGGGGGGCTAAAGACGAACCACTGGCCTCCACGTGGCAGGGTCTGGTAACTCAGGGATAACTAAACCTGAGGCTGACAGTGGTCGCAAACTTTTCTGGTAATTAATAGATTGTAATTAATAGGGATGTAAGAAAGCATTTTTTTTAAAATCTCAGGTTGAGTAATGAAATGATTTGGAAGAGACACAGTTTCAAAAGTAAATATGATATGGTGTAAGTGGCCAAGAATCAGTGATGCCAATCCCAGTATTCTAGGAGGCAAGGCCAGGAGCTGAGTCATGACCCCTGCAAATACAATTCGATTCAGTGATGAAGATAACAGGATTATTGAGTAGTTAACAGGGTGAGAGAGACGACAGCAGGGTGAGATGACAAGTACTTTAGGTATATTTGAGGTAGTCAAGAGCAGCCGGTGAGATGATGGCAGAGTGAGAGTAAACGTAGTTTTTTTAATTTCTCCCGATATGGTAAATTATATTTTCTAGCTGATGAGACGAGGACATTTTTTGAGATAAATGAAGATTTGAAAAAGATGTTAAGTGAGAAAGAGAGATTTGTTTAATTATTTAATTATTATTTCTGGTTTCCCTTCAGCATTATTTAGCCACTGTATTTCACTTATCTTGTTTCCACATTCTTAGAACTCTTGCTAGCGTCTTCTTGTAAATATTTAAACTATTGTAACCAAGTGACTCCAGCTAATAAACCCATTATAACTTAGTGACGACAGGAAACTTTTAAAACCGCCGAGGCTACTGAAGAATTTTACGATAATTATTTTTGAATATTTTTTAGCATCTTTTCGTTAGTGAAGCGAATCTTGAGTGTCAACCTTCGTCTCTGATACAGTTCACAACACTCAAACATTATATCAGAAAGAATTGCAAAATATTTTTTCAAGTAAATTAAGCAGTAGGTGCAGTCAATGTGTATGACAGAATTGAGATTGAGTTTAGAAAACGATGGAGTCATCACACTAGGCTGGTCGAGAATAAACCTTAGCAGATGTGTCTTTATCTCTAGACTTACTAGTCCACCTCTTTAAATACTTTAAATTAGTTTGTCTCTCTCCATTATCTGAACTAATATTGTATAGATAAATAAGTGAAGATGTGAGTGAGACAAAGGGATCCTGGGAGACACTGATGTGAAAGATGTAGCAGGAAAGTTTAGAGTTCCTGGAACCTTTATTATACATAAACATTACAGGAACATAAAAGAACAACAAATAAATGCATAAGAAAGATAGATTAACACACATTACGGTACAGTAAGATGCAAAAAAATATACAGTGACATACAAAAAAAAGTTTAGCAACATACAAAAACAGTTTAGTAATATGCAACAACAGCACAGTAACATGCAAAAGCTGAACTGTAACACATAAAACGGTACAGAAAACACACATGAACAACTGAGTAAGACACAAGAAAAGTACACTAACATACGGAACATACATGTAGAACAATCAGCTGCTTCGCAAAATGTAACATACATTGCATTTTGACCATACACAGAGTTTTATGATACAAACAATTCGCACTGGTTAAAACCATTGACCTCAGATCACAAGAGTATCTGTGACTTCTTGTATATCACAATTCAAACATTGCAGCAGACAGGTGATAACAATCTATCAAAGATAATGAGGGACGGATCCAATGAAGTTATATCAGAAAAGAATGAATCAAAAGTCAGGTTTTAGTGTGATGTTGCCTCTTCAATATATTTGTGACATCACCTTCGTTACTCTGTTGGATATCACTCTCTTAACTATGTTTATTATACAACAACTTCTTCACTAGGGTTTACGGCACACTCACCCTTTTCTCTATAATTTTAGAAGCATACTATGTTTGTGGGTCATCACCCTCTTCACTATCTTTACCTAATAAATTGCACTGTTAATACAATCTACTATTTATCACTAAGAAAAGACGAGTGAACATCATGAGAACGACTGTCAGAGTCTTAATTCTTCTTAGATCCAGGTTACAAATTCATCAATCTTCCCTTCACAGCTTTTTCCTACATTCATCTGAAATTTTTTTCCTACATTCGTCAGATTTTTTTTAAGTGTCTTATAATTGACTTTTTTATATGTCAGAGAGGAAAGCTAACTTATGTACACTGTCTTTGTCTGTATTTAACGTTTGGCTCTCACCACTCTTTTTTCTACTAGCTATTAATGATTTGGCCTCTGTTCTAACATCTAATATTTATTCATCACTTGATGACTTTGCTATAGCTGGTGCAGGCGCTAACTGCCACCTAGCAGCAGTCTCTCGCCAAAATGCTAGCGACCAATGAGCCAGTACTCCTGAGTTTAAACGCACCAGATTACATTACTAGATGTTGTGTTGTCTCTGATACTCCGTTATACCTGTAAGATTCCAGTATCCCCGAACGTGTTACGCAGATTTTCGGGTTCTTTTTGGGTTTTTGGGTTGTCCGGGAAACTTAAGTTAACCCCCCCGAAAACAACTTGCCATAGCCGACTGAACCCCTTAAAAAACTCTCGCTAATCTTTCATGGGGGAAAGATCGTCAACTCTTTTCGTTTCTTTCACCCTAATTTTATCGAACAAGATAATGGAAACCCAAAAATATTTCCTATGTTTCTTCCAAAACTTTTTTTTTAAAAACTTGTTTTTTCGTTCTTTCCTTTTGAAGCCTATATGCAGAGGCGAAGTTCCATCTTCTAGTGCTATCAAGATACAAAGATCACTGGGTTATATCAGAAATACTAGAAACGAAACGTTACGCTTTAAATGTAACCCCAGGCTGCAAAGTCAAATTTTATCCCTAGTAAAAAAAAAGCAAATATCACAAATAACAAAAAAAGGCAAATCCGTGACGGGAACGATGCCAAATAACCCCACATAAAGAGGGAGTTTAAACGACACGTTTCGGGGTCCGATTTGGGAAACCTTTCCAGGTCCCCTAACGAAAGTAGGCGGGACGGGTATAAAACGCAAAAAGGGGGAGTGGTGGATAAGAAATATAGTATAAAGTGTAGAGTAAGGTATATAGTGTAGTATATGGCGGGAGGAAAGGAAGTAGAAATGGGGAAAAAGACGAGGGCCATCAAATACAAAAAAGGGGGAGCACTGCACGGAGCTAAGTGCCCACAAGGGGCTAGGGCCCCACAAGGGGCTGGGTTCCCCACAGAGGAGAGCAAGCACAGAGGTGGGGGGGGGGGGGAAAAAATAAGAAAAAAAATAAAGAAGGAACAGAAACACAAGACGAAGAAAGAAAACCCAAAAGGAAAAAAAAAAGGGAAAGAGGGAAAAGGGAAAGAGGAAAGAAGAAAAAAAAAGGGAATCAGGTTGTCACGGGTGTTCTGAAGTTTGGGTTTTACAATGTAGTGGGAAGGAAGAAACGAGACAAGCCGGGACAAAATTTCATACAAGGAAAGTTGGTTTTAGGGAGGATTAACAAGAGGGCGACTTTTAAAATTTGGGAAGTAGGGAAACGTTTTAGCAGAAGATCAGCATAGGAGGCGGTGATCTCTGACGGACAAAAAAGATCATTTTTAGTGTTGGAAAAACCTAACACAAAATTTTTTGCCCCTCCCTCCAAAAGTTTAAAGCTGAAGGGAACCCAATTCCTGCCCCTTTTCCTTGATGTCCATGCCACCGTTTTAGATACATTTTTTCCCCCCTCCGCCACCGAAAACCCATCCAGCGGCAGCACATTCACCCCCTTCTCACACCCCCCCGCAAAAAAGTGTTTTACCCCCCTCTCCAGCCCCTCCCACTGTGATCCCAGTTCCTTCCATAAAACTTCAGACCAAAACCCGTGATTTAAAACCTGATTCCTCCTTTTCTTTTCTTCCCCTTTTCCCCCTTTTCCCCCTCTTTCCTTTTTTTCTCTTTTGATTTTGTCTTTCTTCTGTCTGTGTTTTGTTCCTTCTTTATTTTATTTCATTTTTTTCCCCTCCCCCACCTCTGTGTTCTTGCTCTCCCTCGGGGGCACCAGCCCCCTTGGGGGCCTTTAGTCCCTTGGGGCACCTAGCTCCCTTGGGGGCATAGCTCCCTTGTGGCCCTAGCTCCCTTGGGGCACCTAGCTCCCTTGGGGGCACCAGCCCCCTTGTGGGCCCTAGCTCCCTTGGGGGGCACCTACCCCTTTGGGGGACTGCCCCCCTTGGGGGCCCCTGCTCCCTTGCAGTGCTCCCCTTTTTTGTATTTGACGGCTCCCCTTCCTAATTCCCCATTTCTACTTCCTTCAATCTCCGCCACTACTACACACTGTTACACTACTATATAACTATGTTACGCTACTACTTTTTCTAAACTCTATACTACTTTTACTACTCCCACTACATTACATTTGTTACAAACACCACTATCGACGTTACTAAACTCTGTTACTACTATTTTCCGTTCTACTACCATACGTTACAAAACACAAATTTACTACTCACTACTGTTCTGCACTACTACGTTTCAAAATACACTGTTACTCCCTTTTTTACTACCAACCTCTTCCTCCCCATATATCCCGCCCTGCTTCTTCTCGTTAGTGGCTTTGTAAATGGTCAATCGGCCAAAACGTCGTCGAAACTCCTCTCTTCTTGTGGGGGTTATTTGTGTTCAAATATCACATTTTATATTAGAATTTTAAGGATAAAACGAAAACCCTGTTATGCATAACGTATCAGAGATATAAATATTAATGTTAAACATAATAACCCCGATGATGGAAATACAATGTTAAAACCAAATACCAGAAATTAATGGAAA
Organism: Cherax quadricarinatus; assembly: GCF_026875155.1. Classification (NCBI taxonomy): domain Eukaryota; kingdom Metazoa; phylum Arthropoda; class Malacostraca; order Decapoda; family Parastacidae; genus Cherax; species Cherax quadricarinatus. The sequence goes on along the minus strand of NC_069416.1, from coordinate 17,663,446 downwards.
GGAGAACCACGAAAAAAAGACGCACACTTTAACAGAAAAAAAATGCAGGGAAAAACTCAAATTTGAACAAAAAAATCTATGATTTTTTAAGTGATAATAAAAAATAAACAATAAGGGGCCCCCTCAGGGGGTCAGGTAAGGAGTTCTTCTTTTCTGGCTGCATTTGTTTCTAGTCACCCGGCGGAGAAAATTTACGGGCGCAGATTTTGTGTTCCCCCCTGTAATCATCCATTTGTATATATGTATTAGAACACTTGTTTCTAATATTTATAGGGTAGTTTTCGGGGTTGCCAAATTTGTCAAGTTAAGCCCTCCTGAGGAAATGTTTTTTTTTGGGGGTTTCACAGTCTCAACGTCCCCCTCAAATGATGGGTTTAAATCCATTTTTTTCCTTTCATTGTATGTTTTTGCTAAATGCTGTAAGTATTAAAAATTTTCCACAAAAAGGAGACAAAGACTGATAGATCCTTTGTAAGGGAAAAAGTTTTTTTCAGTAAAAATTTGTCAACTGCACTCTGCATCGCCTTTTTACATATCAAACAAAAGTGAAACAATGTTACTGAGACCTGATGTTGTACTTAATTTTCAACTTTCACTTTTCGACTTCACAACATTAACTAACAAAGCCTTTTTAGAAGATTTTAAACCTTTTCTCAAAGTTTTTTAAAGGTTCTTATTTACACATATTTGTCAACACTTCATTACGAGCAAACATTCGCCTGTAATTTTAAATAAGTAAAAGATCCAAATTGTTTTTTGTGATTGAAAAAGGAAAAATGTTGCGGGGGCCGTGGTTTGTGGTGGGGGAGGTAGTGGTATTGGGGTATATTGTCAGTAGAAGTAGTAGTACCCAGTAGCAGTACCAGTCGTAGTATTGTAGTAGTAAAGGGTAGGGTAACTTTGGTTATGTGAAATTTTAAATTTTTTTAAAGGGGAACTCCCCCTATTTTTAAAAGATACTAAATTTATTTTCGTTTTAAAATCGTCATTGAAACCTATTAAAATAGAATGAAGTCAGCTTTTTATCTCTGAAATATTAGGGGGAGTTCTCCTTAGAACATTTGACTACACTAGAAACGAAATTTAAAAACCTGCATTACTACTGTTACTTTTAGTATACTAAACCACCCCCAATACCATGGCCCTGCTTTGCCTTTTCACATTTTTTTTTACATATACGGAAAAAACCCTCTGTGTCCTTCAGTTATTTTTTTAAATTTACAAAGAAAATTAATACATCTCTTAGTTCACGTGCCCCCTTTTTACCTAACATTCTCGGTATTCTCCCAAAATTTATTACAAAATTTAATGATTTGTCCTCCATTCTCACAAAATTTTTAAACAAAAATTCCAAAGGATAAACTAAAAAAACCGTGCCATAAATAGTACTCAGAAGGCTCTACAAATTATAAATTCTGTTATTTCCCCCTGTTAAACTTAGTTGCAAGATAATAATTTCATTTTTTATACTGCACATTCTCAACCCCTTTAAATTTAATAGGGTTAGTTGTTAACTTTTACTAGAAATAGTGAAAAATTTGAACAAATGATTGATTGTAAACAAGAATTCTTGATGGTCCGTGTGGCACCACTGAAAACCCTTTTGGTCCGTGTGGCTAGTACGAACCTTTAGGTCCGGTGCTACGCACTGACCTTGATGGTCCTTTTGGCTACGCACTGAACCCTTTTTGGGCCTTTGCTAGTACTGAACCCTTTATGGCCGTGTGGGACGCATAACCTTTGGTCCCTGTGGCTATGCACTGAACCCTTTATGGTCCGGTGGCTACGCACTGAACCTTCTTTTTCCGGGGGGGCTACTACTGAACCTTATGGTCCGTTGGCTACGCATGAACCTTGATGGTCCGGTTCTAGCACTGAAACCCTTTTGGGCCGTGTGGTACGCACTGAACCCTTTAGGTCCTTGGGCTACGCACTGAACTTGATGGCCGGTGCCTACCACTGAACCTTGAGAACCGTTGGCTCGCACTGAACCTGTGGTCCCTGTGGGTACCACTGAAAAATTTATGGGCCCTTGGCTACGCACTGAACCTTGATGGTCCTGTGCCTACGCACTGAACCTTTTTGAACCGTGGGCTAGCACTGAAACCCTTATGGTCCGGTGGGTACGCCTGAATCTTTATGACCACTGGGTCGCACTGAACCTTTATGGGCCGTGTGGCACCAAGAAATCTTGTGATCCGTGTGGTAGCATGAACCTTTATATCATGTGGCTACGCACTGAACCTTTATGGGCCCTGTGCTACGCACTGAACCTTTATGGTCCGTGTGCTATGCACTAACCTTGAGGGCCGTGTGGCTACGCATAACCTTGATGTCCGTGTGGCTACGCACTGAAAACCCTTTTTGGGGGCCGGTGGCTATGCACTGAACCTTGATGGTCCGTGGGAAAGCACTGAACCTTGATGACCTGTGGCTACGCCTTTAACCTTGTGGTCCCTTTGGGTCGCACTGAACCTGATGGGTTTCCCTGGGCTAGCCGAACCTTTAGATCCTGGGTACGCATGAACCTTGATGATCCTTTGGCTACGCCTGAACCCCTTTTGGCCGTTGGCTACGCACTGAACCCCTTTAGGTCCGGGGGCTACGCATGAAACCTTTTGGGCCGTGGGCTACGCACTGAACCTTGAATGGGCCTGCGGCTAGCACTGAACCTTGTGATCCGTGTGGGTAAAACTGAACCTGATGGGCCCTGTGGTTTTGCCTGAACCTTGATGGTTTCCCTGTGGGTACGCATTGAACCTTTGTCCGTGTGGCTAACACAACCTTGATGGTCCGTGTGGTACGCACTGAACCCTTTATGGTCCTGTAGTATGCATGAACCTTTAAGGGCCGTGTGGCTACGTAATAACCTTGTGGCCCTGTCTACGCACTGAACCTTTTTGGCCGTGTGGCTACGCACTGAACCTTTATGGGCCGTGGGCTATCACCCCGAAAAACCTTTAGGGTTCGCGTGGCTACGCACTGAACCTTTATGGTCCCTGTGGCTACTACTGAACCCGTGGTCCGTGTGGGTATGCATGAACCTTGATGCCCGTGTGGCTGCCACTGAACCCTTTATGGGGGGTGGTGCCTGAACCCTTAAAGGTCCGGGGCTCGTACTGAACCTTGATGGGCCCCTGTGGCTATGCACTGAACCTTGATGGTCCGTTACTACGCACTGAACCTGATGGTCCCCTGTGGCTCACACTGCCTTTATGGTCCGTTTGGCTACCACGAACCTTTAGTCCGTGTGGGCGCACTAAACCCTTGATGGTCCGTGTGGGTACGCACGAACCAGAGGTCTGTGTGGCTCGCACTGAACCTTTATGGTCCGTGTGGCTACGTACTGAACCTTGATGGTCCTGGGGTCGTACTGAACCCTTTATGGTCCGTTGGCACACACTGAACCTTTTGGTCCGTGTGGCTCGCACTGAACCTTTTGGGTTTTGTGTGGGTACGTACTGAATTTAGGCCCTTGGATTCGCACTGAAACCTTATGGGCCGGTGGGTACGCACTGAACCCGATGGGCCTGTGGCTACGCACTGAAAACCTTTGAGGGCCGTGGGGTACGTACTCAACCCTTTATGGGCCTGTGGCTACGCACTGAACCTTTATGGGCCGTGTGTCACGCACTGAACCCTTTATGGTCCGGGGCTAGCACTGAACCTTGATGGGCCCCTGTGGGTACGTCTGAAAATTGAGGGCCGTGGGGCTACGCACTGAACCTTTATGGGCCCGTGGCTACGCACGAACCTTGATGATCATTGTGCTACGCACTGAACCCTTTATGGCCGTGTGGCACCACTGAACCTTTTTGGGGCCGTTGGCTACGCACTGAAACCCTTTATGGTCCGTGTGGCTACTACTGAAACCCTTTATGGTTCCGTGTGGCTACGCACTGATCCTTGTGGTAGTGTGGCTACGCACTGAACCTTGTGGTCCGGGGGGCTACGCACTAAACCTTTTATGGTCCGTGTGGCTAGCACTAAAACCCTTTATGGTCCGTGTGGCTACGCACTAAAAACCCTTTATGTCCGGTGGGTACGCACTAAACCTTGAGGTCCGTGGGCTACCACTAAACCTTGATGGTTTTTGTGCTACGCCTAAAACCCTTTGGTTCGTTGGCTACGCACTGAACCTTGATGGGCCGTGTGGCTACGCACGAACTTGAGGGCCGTGTGGGTACGCACTGAACCCTTTATGGGCCGTTCACGCACGAACCTTGATGGTCCGTGTGGCTACGGGATGAACCCTTTTGGTCCCCTTGGGTACCACTGAACCTTGATGGTCCTGTGACTCGCATGAACCTTATGGTCCGTGGTGGCTACCACGGAACCTGATGGGCCGTGTGGTACGCACTGACCCTTTTGTCCGTGTGGCTTCGACTGAAACCTGGGTGGTCCCTGTGGCACGACTGAAAACCCTTTAGGGCCGTGTGGTACGCACTGAAATGATGGGCCGTTGGCTACGTACTGAACCTTGAGGTCCCGTTGGCTACGCACTGAACCTTAGGGCCGTGTGGGTATGCATGAGCCTTTATGGTCCTTGCGGTACGCACTGAACCCTTTAGGGCCCCTGTGGGCTACCACTAAAAACCCTTTAGGCCGTGTGGCTACGCACTAAACCTTGATGGGCCGTGTGGCTACGGGGAAAAACCCCTTTAGGGCCGTGTGGGTACGCACTGAACCCTTTTGGTCCCTGTGGCTATGTACTGAACCTTGATGGTTGGTGGCACGTACTGAACCTTGTGGTTCGTGTGGCTACGCACAAACCTTGATGGTCCGTGTGGCTCGCACGAAAACCTTGAGGCCTGGGCTACGCACTGAACCTTTATGGTCCGTGTGGCTCGCATGAACCTTATGGGCCGGTGGCTACGCATGAACCTTGATGGTCCGTTGGTACGCACTAACCTTAAAAGGTTCGGGGCAGTACTGAACCTTGATGGTCCGTGTGGCTTCCACTGAACCTTGATGGTCCCCTGTGGGACGCACTGAAACCCTTTTGTTCGTGTGGCTACGACTGAACCTTGATGGTCCGTGGGATTTCGCACTAACCTTGATGGTTTTGTGTGGCTACGACTGAACCTTTATGGGCCGTGTGGTTCGGGATGAACCTTGATGGTCCGGGGGCTACGACGAACCTTGTGGTCCCGTGTGGCACGCACTGAAAACCTTGATGGTGTGTGGCAAGTACGAACCTTGAGGGCCCTGTGGTACGCACTAAACCTTTTAGGTCCCGGTGGCTCCGACTAAACCTTGTGGTCCGTGTGGCAGCCAAAAACCTTTATGGTCCGTGTGGCTAGCACTAAACCTTGAGGTCCTGTGGTACGCACAAACCTTGATGCCTTTTGGTACCACGAACCTTATGGTTTGTGTGGGTACGCACTGAACCTTGAGGTCCCTGTGGCTACGCACGAACCTTTATGGGTTTGTGGGTACGCACTGAACCTTGATGGTCCGTGTTGCACGCACTGCCTTGATGGTCGGTGGCTACGCACTGAACCTTGATGGTCCGTTGGAGCAGAACCTTTATGGGCCTGTGCTACGCATGAACCTTGATGTCCGGTGGCTAAACCCCCGAACCTTGATGGTCCTGTGGCTACGCACTGAACCTTTATGGGTTTGTTTGGGGGTACGCACGAACCTTTATGGGCCGGTGGCACGCACTGAACCTTTTGGTCCGTGTGGCTATGCACCAAACCCTTTATGGCCGTGGGGGGCTACGCATGAAAATTTTTGACCGTGTGGGAGCACCGAACCCCTTTATGGCGTGTGGTACGCCCGAACCTTTATGGGCCGTGTGGCTACCACTGAACTTGATGATCCGTGGGCTACGCACTGAACCCCTTTAGGTCCGGTTTGGGTACGCACCCAACCCTTTATGGTCCCGTGTGGCTACGCACCGAACCTTGTGGTCCGTTGGCTACGCCCAACCTTGATGGCCGTGTGGGTACGCACTGAACCCTTTATGATCCCTGTGGGTACGCCCTGAAAATTGAGGGCCGTGTGGGACGCACCCAACCCTTTATTGTCCGGTTGGGGTCGCACCGAACCCTTTATTGTCCGTGTGGGACGCATGAACCCCTTTAGTCCTGTGGTACGCACCCAACCTTGATGGTTCGTGTGGCTCCACTGAACCTTTATGATCCCGGGGGGTACGCCTGAACCTTGATGGTCCGTGTGGGACGCACCGAACCTTTATGGTCCGTGGGCTACCCCTGAACCTTGATGCCGTGTGGTCGCATGAACCTTATGACCGTGGGCTCCACTGAACCTTGGATCCGTTGGCTACGCACCGAACCTTATGGTCCGGGGCTACGCAAACCTTTATGACCGTGTGGCTACGCACCGAACCTTGGGTCCGTGGGCTCGCAAAATTGATGGTCCGTGTGGCTACGACCGACCTTTATGGTCCGTGTGGCTACGCACTAAACCTTTTGTCCGTTGGGCTACGCACCCAACCCTTTATTGGGCCCCCTGTGGCTAGCACTGAACCTGATGGGCCTTGGGGGGGGGGGGGGGGGCTACGCACCCAACCTTGATGGCCCCTTGGGGGTACCACGAACCTTATGGTCCGTTGGACGCACCGAAACCCTTTATGTCGGTTTGGTACGACCGAACCTTTTATGGTCCGTGTGGTACGCACCGAACCCTTTTTGGCCCGTGTGGGACGCCCCGAAACCTGGGGGGTCCGTGTGCTACGCACGAAACCTTTATGGTCCGTGTGGGTACGCACCGAAACCTTGATGGTCCTGTGGCTACGCACCGAAACCTTTTGGTCCGTTTTTGGGGTACGCACCCAACTTTATGGTCTGTGGGTACCACGACCTTTAGGCCGTGTGGCTACGCACGAACCTTGATGGTCCTGTGGCTACCACGAACCTTGATGGGCCGTGTGGCTACGACTGAACCTTGATGGTCCCCTTGGGCAAAGACTAACCCTTTATGGTCCGTGTGGCTACGCACGAACCTTTAGGTCGTGTGGTACGCACGAACCTTGATGGTCCTGGGCAGCATGAAAATTTTTATGGTCCCTGTGGCACGCACCGAAACCTGATGGGCCGTGTGGCTACGCACGAACCTTGATGGTCCTGGGTTTCGCACTGAACCTTTATGGTCCGTGTGGTACGCACTGAAACCTGATGGTCCCTGTCTACGCACTGAACCTTGTGGTCCGTGTGGCTACCACGAACCTTTATGGTCCGGGGCTACGACGAACCCTTTATGGTCCGTGTGGTACCCCTGAACCTTGATGTCCGTGTGTACACGAAAACCTTTTATGGGCCGTGTGGCTTTCGACTGAACCTTTATGTCCGTGTGGACGCCCCGAACCTTGATGGTCCGTGTGGACGCACGAACCCTTGATGGCCGTGTGGCTCACTGAACCTTGATGGGCCTGTGGCTACGACTGAACCTTGTGGCCCCGGGGGCTACGCACGAACCCTTTATGGTCCCCTGTGGGTACGCACAACCTGTGGTCCGGTGGCTACGCATGAACCTTTATGGTCCGTGTGGGGTACGCCCGAACCTTTATGGTCCCGTGTGGCAGCACGAACCTTGAGGGGGCCCTGTGGCTAGCACTGAAACCTTTATGGTCCGTGTGGCTACGCACTGAAAACCTTGGTCCGTGTGGGTACGCACTGAACCTTTAGGGCCGTGTGGCTACGCACCGAAACCTTTATGGTCCGTGTGGCTGCCGAACCTTTAGGTCCGTGTGGGACGCACGAAACCCTTTATGGTCCGTGGGCTACCACTGAACCTTATGGTCCGTTGGTAGCACTGAACCCTTTATGGCCGTGTGGGTACGCACTGAAAACCCTTTATGGTCCGTGTGGCTACGCACTGAAACCCTTTTGGTCCGTTGGCTCGCACTAACCTTTATGGTCCGTGTGGTACGCACTGAACCTTTTGGGCCGTGTGGCTACGCACTGAACCCTTTTGGGCCGTGTGGCTACGCACTGAACCTTGATGGTCCTGTGGCACGCACTGAACCCTTATGGTCCCTGGGCTACGCACTGAACCCTTTATGGTCCCCGTGTGGCTACGCCTATCCCCAATACCCTTTCTTGCAGTTACTCTTACACCCACAGAGTTTTGTGTATTATTTTTTGGTCCCTAAAATGTAGTTCACTACTTACCGTGTAAGTCACCTGTTCTTTACTTACACATTTTACCCCTTAACATTTTTAACTGTGAACCTTATTATACCTTTGGGCATGCACCTTCCCGCATAATTGAGGTCATGCCCCTACAGCATCCGGGGTCATGCCACTCACAGCATCCCGGAGGTCCGCCACCACAGCTCCGGGGTCATGCCCCTCACAGCTCCCGAGGTCTGCCCCCAACATCCAGAGGTCATGCCACTCACGATCCTGGGGGGTCTGCCACCTTTACATCCTGGAGGTCATCCCTTCACTCCTGGAGGTCATGGCCCCTTCACACCGGGGGTCAGCCCCCTTTACATCCAGGAGGCATGCCACTCACACTCCTGGGGTCAGCCACCTTCGATGGGGCATGCCACCTTTAAACCTGGGGGTCATGCCACCTTCAGCACCTGGAGGTCAGCACCTTCACATCCTGGAGGGCATGCCACCTTCCGCATCCTGGGGGGTCTGCCACCTTTTGCACCGGAGGGCATCCACCTTTACATCCCGGAGGGCATGCCACCCTTTACTCCTGGAGGGCATGCCATCACCCACCTTGGGTCATGCCCTCACACCATTTGAGGGGGCATGCCACTCCCAAATACTTTAGTGGTAAAAATGTTTTTCCCTGAAAATTTTAACCGAATCTAAGATTTTTGTTTGTGACAAAATGAATCACTTCACGTGAAAACTTACTCAACCCTGTAAAATCTTAATTGGTTACCAAAGGGCCCCCCTCCTTAGGAAAATTAAATAAAAGAAAAAAATAAAACTACAAAATAAACTTTTTTTTTGTTTAAAATTTAAAATATAAAACATTTAAAAATAAACTTTTTTCCTACTTGAAAGAAAAAAGAAATAAAAAATATTGAATTCAAACCCAATTTTTACATTAGACTGGGGTTCTGGTTGATGTTTTTGACACCGCGGAGTAAAAATGGTACCTCTGATAGTGGGGGGGTGGGCCCCATCTGACAACTCAACGAATATTTTGTCACGTGTCTCACCTTTAAAAGTCCGTCAAGATGATAGGGAAAAAAGGGTCTTTAAAACCCCTAAAAAAAGGGGGAGTTGCCTGGGTTGGCTACCTTATCAGGTACGTGATAAAAAAATGACGTCCCAGAACTCATGTGAAGTTTTTGTCTCCTCAACACTTTCTTTGGTTGCCAATGACCCCAAACTGACATTCCAGCTGAAAGAGACAAAAGTTTAAAAACAGTTTTTAAGAAAACACCTCCTAAAGTAAGCATTTAAAAGACGGGAAGAGAAATGCAAAACCGGAAATCAAGGGAGAATGAAATAGTTTAGAAATTTGGTTTAAAAATGGAAACTTTAACCAAAAACCATTAAAAACAGGGGCAGAGGCTTTTACTTACGTTGGTTGGGAGTGTGAGTCAAATGAAAATCATTTGGGCGGGGACCCCACACGTCACCTTTTCCCGGGGAGAAAGGGGGGGGGGAAGCGGGAGATAGATGACTTTACCTTTACAAGCCCCAAATCAAACTATCGCCCTCATATCTCGATGGTCCCCCCCCTTCTTTTTTGAATTTTTTCCCCTCACTTTCCCCTTTTAAGCAATTTTCAAACAATAAAGATTTTAAATAATTAGATTTTTTAAAATTCTAAATAGTGCCCCAATGGTGTGTCAGGACTCAGTACGTCAGGTAATATCCCCTGGTATTTTAAAGCCCCAAAAATTGTAAATTAAACTTAAATAATTTAGTGTTCCAAAAACATTAATGGTGAAAATATACTCCCGATTAATATATTACGTATTGAAAATATAAAAAATTGTGGTTGCAGGGCCCGAGTTACAGCCCCTGGCCCCCCCCTTCTTTTTGGGCCGCTATTAGGTGTGTGTTTTGTGCGTGTGTGTGGTGTGCGCGCGCGCGTTGTGTGTGTGTGTGTGGTACTCCCCTATTTGGGGTTGCGGGGGCGATCTTAGCCTGGCCCCCCTTTTTAAACCCGGTTCCCCTGGGCCCTTCTCCCCCGCTCCATAGTTTTAAATAAAACCCTGTAAAAAAAATGTGTAGGGTTTTCCTCCTCCATACGTTTTTTCTGGGCTATTCCACTGCCTGAAAAACTATGATTTGAAAAAATTTATTTCCCTTTAATATCTCTCGGGAACCTTTGTGTCTTCAATTTCCCAAATTGGGGCCTCTTTTTTTCCTGGTCCCCTCCCGGGAAACATTATTTTTTGTCCACCTTGTTATTCCACGCAGTTTTTTATATGTTTTTATCTGTCTCCCCTGCCCCTTCCTGCCCCTCCAGTGCCCGCGGGCCCGGGTTTCCCCTTAAAACCTTTTTTTCAAAAGGACTTTCCCCCTTTTTAAGCCCCCCCCGGGAAACTAGCCTTTTTGGAAAACCCTTTTGGGTTTTTTCTCTATTTTCTTGAGGCCCTTTATCAAGGGGGGTTCCAAACAGGTGCGCTTTACCCCTTTTGGGGCCCTGACATACACGGTGTACAGTGTCTTGAACGATTCCTTACTAAGGTATCGGAATGCTGTTTTTCAGGTTTCCCCGGGGCCCCCATTTTGCTGCAGCAGTTAAACTGATTGGGTGTGTGGGTTCCGGAGACTGGGTCGGGTTATACTTTACCCCCCGATCTTTCTCCATGAGTGAGGTTTTCAGTTTTGGGGCCCCCTAGCCTATACTCTGTCGGGGGGCTTCTGTGCCCTTCCCTATCTTCATGACTTTGCATTTGGCGGGATTAAATTAGAGAAGCCATTTGCTGGACCAGGTGTCCAGTCTGCCCCAGGTCACTTTGAAGTCCTGCCTGGTCCTCATCTGATTTAATTCTCCTCATTAATTTTCCACATCATCTGCAAACAGGACTCTTCTGAGTCTAACCCTTCCATCATGTCGTTCACATATACCAAAAATAGCACTGGTCCTAGGACCGACCCCTGTGGGACCCCGCTCGTCCCCAGGTGCCCACTGTGATACATCATTACGTACCATGACTCGTTGTTGCCTCCCTGTCAGGTATTCTCTGATCCATTACAGTGCCCTTCCTGTTATATGCGCCTGATGCTCTAGCTTCTGCACTAATCTCTTGTGAGGAAAATGTGTTCCCAAAAGGGCCTTTTTGCAGTCCAAGAAGATGCAATCCCAACCCCCCTCTCTCTCGTGTCTTACTTCTGTTATTTTATCATAAAACTCCAGAAGGTTTGTGACACAGGATTTGCCTTCCCTGAATCCGTGCTGGGTTTGGGATTATACTCCCTTGTTCCGTTCCAGGTGCTCCACCACTCTCCTCCTGATAATCTTTCCATAACTTTGCATACTATACACGGGCAATGACACAGGTCTATAGTTTAGTGCCTCTTTTCTGTCTCCTTTTTTAAAAATGGGAACTACATTTGCCGTCTTCCATACCCCAGGTAGTTGCCCAGTTTCCAGGGACGTGTTGAAGATTGTGGTAAGTGGCACACACAACATATTTGCTCCCTCTCTAAGGACCCACGGGGAGTGTGTGTGTTTGTGTGTGTGGTGTGTGTGTGTGTGTGTGTGTGTGTGTGTGTGTGTGTGGTGTGTGTGTGTGTGTGTGTGTGTGTGTGCATGTGATGTGTATGTGTATGTATGTTTTTGTGTGTGGAAGCGTGTGTTGTATATACAAAAATTGTTATTTTGAGACCAGTCATTTAGATTTATTAGGCTCCTCATACCCATCCATTGCCAGGAAGTCAATAAAGATTACAGGCCAGAAATATAAACTTAAAATATTTACCTTTCAATTAAAATTTCGTTATTGAGAAAAAGCGATATTACATTTAGAATCAGCGTTCCCAAAAATTAGTGACATTAGCAGAGGCGTTGCTAGGGTTGGTGTCCCCCCGGGCGGCGTCTTTGGTGTCACCCCCCTGAAAACCAAGGGGGGGGGGATGGGGGAGTAACTTCAGTTACGTCACTACTGCTGACCCGTGACTTTATTAATGATAAAATAAAAAAATCGTAGCAATACTGAGGAAACATAAAACCCAAAAATCCTTAAGT
>NC_069416.1:17600474-17650805 GCF_026875155.1 Cherax quadricarinatus | reverse complement strand
TCCCCCCGGGAACAATTCTATAAATGGTTTTTCATTGATTTCTTCCAACTCTCACTCTTTCGTCTCCCTGTCTTCTGCTTTCCTGATTTGTTTTCTCTTTGGTCTTCACTATCAATCCTTACTTGCGAAGAAAAATAAAACGGCATTGGATTCCATTGTGGGTTCACGTTGTGAAAAATTTAACACTCTGCCTGAGGTTGTTCCTTACTATACGTGTTTCTGTGTCTTCTTGTGAAAGGAGTTTCTCCAATTTGAAGCTGATTAAAAACTATTTACGGTCCACAAAGAGTCGAACCAGAATCTCTTACATAGCAATGTTATCCATATAAAATGGGTCAGTTGACAGCATTGATTTTGATGAGGTGATAGATGATTTTGCAGGATTGAAGGCAAGGAAATGTAAGATCTGATTCACTGAGATGTTACCTGTACTCAAGGTCAAATCGGAACTAGTGTTTCTTTGATATTGCAATGTTTTTCTTTATTTTCTAAGTTTTTTTTTTTTGGCATTGTTGAAGAATAATAAATGTAGGATGTGTTAGCTGCACTTAAAGTGATATTTGAGTTTATGTTTCCTCAATATTACTACGATTATTTATTTTATCATTAATAAAGTCACTGGTCATGCAGTAGTGACGTAACTGGAGTTTACTCCCCCCATCCCCCCGCCCTTGGATTTCATGGGGGTAACACCAAAGATGCCGCCCTGGGGGACACCAACCCTAGCAACGCCTCTGCTAATGTCACTAATATTTGGAACGCTGATTCTAAATGTAATATCGCTTTTTCTCAATAACGAAATTTTAATTAAAAGGTAAATATTTTAAGTTTTTATTTCTGGCCTGTAATCTTTATTGACTTCCTGGCAATGGATGGGTATGAGGAGCCTAATAAATCTAAATGACTCGTCTCAAAATAACAATTTTTGTATATACACACACGCTTCCACACACAAAAACATACATACACATACACATACACATCACATGCACACACACACACACACACACACACACACACACACACACACACACACACACACACACACACACACACACACACACACACACACACAAACACACGCAAACACACGCAAACACACGCAAATATACACGCACACAAACGCTGGCACACAAAAATGTACACACATGCGCACACACACACACACACACACACACACACACACACACACACACACACACACACACACACACACACACACACACACACACACACACACACACACACATGGGGAATTGAGGAAATGGAAGGCATGGACATGATTGGAGAAAGAGACTACATTGTAGGTACAATTCAGTCCGGAGAACATAAAGTAGTCATTGGAGTGATGTATAACCCACCACAGAACTGCAGGAGGCCAAGAGAGGAGTACGAAGAAAACAACAGGGTGATGGTGGACACACTGGCTGAGGTGGCAAGAAGAGCTCACTCGAGCAAAGCAAAGTTACTGGTAATGGGCGATTTCAACCACAGGAGATCGACTGGGAAAATCTGGAGCCACAGGGGGGTCCCGAAACATGGAGAGCCAAGATGATGGATGTGGTACTTAAAAAACCTCATGCATCAACATGTCAGAGACACAACCAGAGAGAGAGGGGGGGATGAGCCGCAAGACTGGATCTTGTGTTCACCCTGAGCAGTTCAGACATTGAGGACATCACTTACGAGAGGCCCCTTGGAGCTAGCGATCACGTGGTTCTGAGTTTTGATTATTTAGTAGAGTTACAAGTGGAGAAGGTAACAGGAACTGAAGGGGACAGGCCAAACTATAAAAGGGGGGACTACACAGGTATGAGAAACTTCCTGCAGGAGGTTCAGTGGAACAGAGAAATGGTAGGAAAATCAGTAAACGAGATGATGGAATATGTGGCAACAAAGTGCAAGGAGGCAGAGGAAAGGTTTGTTCCCAAGGGAAATAGAAATAATAGGAAGACTAAAACGAGTCCTTGGTTTACCCGAAGGTGTAGGGAGGCAAAAACTAAGTGCAACATAGAATGGAAAAGGTACAGGAGGCATAGGACCCAGGAAAACAAGGAGATTAGTAGAAGAGCCAGAAACGAGTATGCACAGATAACAGCGACAGTATGAAAACGACATAGCATCGAAAGTCAAATCTGACCCGAAACTGCTGTATAGCCACATTAGGAGGAAGAGAACAGTCAAGGACCAGGTGATAAGGCTGAGGAAAGAAGGTGGAGAACTCACAAGAAACGATCAAGAGGTATGTGAGGAGCTCAACACGAGATTTAAGGAAGTATTTACAGTAGAGACAGGAAGGATTCTGGGGGACAGACCAGATGGGGACACCAGCAAGGAATACACCAACAAGTGTTGGACGACATACATACAGATGAGGAGGAGGTGAAGAAACTGCTAAGGGACATCGATACCTCAAAGGCAATAGGACCGGACAACATCTCCCCGTGGGTCCTTAGAGAGGGAGCAGATATGTTGTGCGTGCCACTTACCACAATCTTCAACACGTCCCTTGAAACTGGGCAACTACCTGAGGTATGGAAGACGGCAAATGTAGTTCCCATTTTTAAAAAAGAAGACAGAAAAGAGGCACTAAACTATAGACCTGTGTCATTGACGTGTATAGTATGCAAAGTTATGGAGAAGATTATCAGGAGGAGAGTGGTGGAGCACCTGGAACGGAACAAGAGTATAAATGCCAACCAGGACGGATCATGGAAGGCAAATCCTGTGTCACAAACCTTCTGGAGTTTTATGATAAATAAACAGAAGTAAGACACGAGAGATGGGGGTGGGTTGATTGCATCTTCTTGGACTGCAAGAAGGCCTTTGACACAGTTCCTCACAAGAGATTAGTGCAGAAGCTAGAGCATCAGGCGCATATAAACAGGAAGGGCACTGCAATGGATCAGAGAATACCTGACAGGGAGGCAACAACGAGTCATGGTACGTAATGATGTATCAGAGTGCGCACCTGTGACGAGCGGGGTCCCACAGGGGTCGGTCCTAGGACCAGTGCTATTTTTGGTATATGTGAACGACATGATGGAAGGGTTTTAGACTCAGAAGTGTCCCTGTTTGCAGATGATGTGAAGTTAATGAGGAGAATTAAATCAGATGAGGACCAGGCAGGACTTCAGAGAGACCTGGACAGACTGGACACCTGGTCCAGCAAATGGCTTCTCGAATTTAATCCTGCCAAATGCAAAGTCATGAAGGTAGGGGAAGGGCACAGAAGACCACAGACAGAGTATAGGCTAGGTGGCCAAAGACTGCAAACCTCACTCAAGGAGAAAAATCTTGGGGTGAGTATAACACCGAGCATGTCTCCGGAAGCACACATCAATCAGATAACTGCTGCAGCATATGGGCGCCTGGCAAACCCGAGAGCAGCATTCCGATACCTTAGTAAGGAATCGTTCAAGACACTGTACACCGTGTATGTCAGGCTCATACTGGAGTATGCAGCACCTGTTTGGAACCCGCACTTGATAAAGCACGTCAAGAAACTAGAGAAAGTACAAAGGTTTGCGACAAGGTTAGTTCCAGAGCTAAGGGAAATGTCCTATGAAGAAAGATTAAGGGAAATCGGCCTGACGACACTGGAGGATAGGAGGGTCAGGGGAGACATGATAACAACATATAAATACTGCGGGAATAGACAAGGTGGACAAAGACAGGATGTTCCAGGGAGGGGACACAGAAAAAAGACCCCACAATTGGAAGTTGAAGACACAAATGAGTCAGAGAGATATTAGGAAGTTTTTCTCGTCATAGATTTTGTAAGGCAGGGGATAGCCTAAAAAATGAGTAGGGGAGGCAGGAACCATACACATTTTTAAGACGAGGTTTGAAAAACTCATGGAGGGGGGGAGAGGGGGCCAGTAGCAACCGGTGAAGAGGCGGGGCCGGGAGTAAGATCGACCCCTGAAACCACAAATAGGGATACACACCCACACACACCACACACACACACACACCACACACACACCCACACACATACACACGACACACACCAATAGCGGCCAACGAGAGGGGGGGCCAGGAAAAGGGACTGACCCCTGAAACCCACAAATGGTGATACACACACACACACACACACACACACACACACACACACACACACAATACAACGCACACACACTAATAGCGGCCAACGACGAGGCGGGGCCAGGAGCTAAGACTCGACCCTGAAACCACAAATAGGTGAGTCCACACACACACACACACACACACACACACAACACACACACACACACCACGCACACACCCCTTTAAAGGGGCCCCAACGCGGGCGGGCCCCGGGAGCTAAGACCACCCCTGAAACCACAAATAGGTGAGTAAAAACCCACACACACACACCACAACAAACACACAAACACACCACACTAAAGCGGCCAACGAAGGGCGGGGCCGGGAGCAAGACTCCCCCCTGCAACCCACAAATAGGTGAGTACACACACACAAAACCACACCCCACTCCACACAACACACACACACACACGCACACACCCCTAAAGCGGCCAACGACGGGGCGGGGCCAGGAGCAAGACTCGACCCTGAAACCACAAATAGGTAGTACACACACACACACACACACCACACACAACACAACACACACACACACACCAACATAATAGGGCCAAAAAGGGGGGGCCGGGAGCAAGACTCGACCCCTGCAACCACAAATAGGTAGTACACCACACCACACACACACACCACACCACACACAACACACACACACACCCCCAACCCCAAAAAAATAGCGGCCAACGACGAGGCGGGGCCAGCACTTAATCGACCCCTGAACCAAAAAAATTTTATTTTTGTCAAGTATTTAAAAATTTTAATCGTAGTTTTTTTACCCCTTTAAATGTTAGGGGAACACAAAATTTATTTTAATTTAATGAAAATTTTTTAGGGTTTTTAAAAAACCCCAGGTGATATTCCCTGACTGTATGAGTCCGCCCAAACCATTGTGCATTTTAGTATTTAATAAATGATTTTATATTAAAATCTCTTTTTTGAAATTTGTTTTAAAAGGTAAATGTGGCAAAAAGTTCAACGATGGGATAGCAAAGCGAGAAAATTGGTGAGGGATATTTGATTGCCCGTCTGGTTTTAAAGGGTAAGTGTTATCTCCCCTATCCCCCCCCCCTTTTTCCCCCGGAAAGGTGAGTGTGGGGTACCGACCAAATGATAAACTTGACTCAAGTCCCAAACAATGAAAGAAAAAAGGTTCCCCCGTTTTTAATGGTATATTTGGGTTTAAAACTTCACTTTTTAACCCAAATTTTAAAGACGTATTTATTCTGCCTGATTTCCCGGTTTTTGCATTTCAGTCTTCACCAGTTTTTTAAAAGCTTTACTTATGGAAGTGATTTTTTAAGCATGTTTAACTTATGTCTCTTTCCGCTTGGAAAGTCAGCTTGGGTTTATCTGGCAACCAAAAAAAACAGTGTTGAAAGGGGAAGAACTTCACAAGAGTTTGGGGCATCACTTTTATCTACGTACCTGTAAGGTTTTGTCAACCCCCAAAAACTACCCCCATTTTGCAGGGTGAAAGGGCTATTCAAGGTAGAGACCTGTGACGAAAGTCGTTTGGTTGTCGATGTGACCCACCCCACCCCATCATCAGCAACGGTTACCATTTCTACAAAACGCGGTGTCAAAAAAACCAACACTCCCCGTCTAACTTAATATTAGCGGTTGAATTCAGTATTTTTTTATTTCATTTTTCTTTTAAATAGGAGAAAAATTATATTTAAATGTTTTTTATTTTCAGTTTTAACAAAAAATGTTTATCTTTTTGTTATTATTCTTTTTTATTCATTAATTTTCCGAGGACGAGCCTTGGTAAACCTACTTAAATTTACGGGGTTTAGTAAGTTCACATGAATTGATTCATTTTGTCCAAACGAAAATCTTAGATTTGGTGGAAAATAGAGAGGAAAATTATCTTTACCCCTAAAATATTTTGAGGAGTGGCATGACCTCCAGGGTGGTGTGGTGGGTGACCTCCAGGATGGTGTGAGTGGCATGACCCCCCAGGATGGTGTGAGTGGCATGACCCCCAGGGTGGTGGAGTGGATGACCCCGGTGGGTGAGTGGCTGACCTCCGGTGGTGGAGTGGCATGACCTCCAGGATGGGTGGTGGGAGACCCCAGGATGGGTGAGTGGGTGCCTCCCGGATGGTGTGAGTGGCGACCCCCAGGATGGGTGGTGGGGAGACTCCAGCAATGATAAACTCGTCACTGATACACCAAGCAATGACAAACTCTACACCTGATAACCATCAAAGGTTAAACTCGGACTTGATACACCAAGCAGTGATAAACATCGGCACTGTTACACAAGCAATTGATAACTCGGCACTGATAAACCAAGCAAAATGATAAACTCGCACTGATACACCAAGCAGTGATAAACTCGGCAATGATACACCAGTCAGTGATAAACTCGCACTGATACACCTAGCAATGATAAAACTCCGGCACTGATACACCAATCAATGATAATTCGGCATGATACACCAAGCAGTGGACAAACTCGGCACGATTGCCACCATGCAGTGAATAAAACTCGGCACTGATACACCAAGCAATGATTAAACTCGGCACTGATACACGATGCAATGAAACTTGGACTTAATACACAAGCAGTGATAAACTCGGCACTGATACACAAGAGTGAATAAACTCGGCTCTGATACACCAAGCAATGATAAATCAGGGACTGATATCCAAGAAGTGGATTAAACGCGGTACTGATACACAAGCAATTGAAAAACTCGGCACTGAATACACGAACAGTGATATAAACTCGGGCACTGATACACCAAGCAGTGATAAACTCGGCACTGATACACAAGCAATGATAAAACTCGTGGCAATGATAACAAAGCATGATAAACTCCCCGCACTGATACACCAAGCAATGATAAACTCGGCACTGATTACACCAAGCAGTGATAAACTCGCAATGATACACCAAGCAGTGATAAAAACTCTGGCACTGATACACCAAGCCAATGATAAACTCGGACTGATACACCCAAGCAATGATAACTCGGCACTGATAACCAAGCGTGACAAATTCGGCATGATACACAAGCAGTGATTATAAATCGGGCCACTGATACCACCAAGTAATGTTAAAAACTCGGATGATACACCAAGCAAGATAAATCGGAACTGTACACCCAAACAGGTGATAAATCGGCCACTGATACACCAAGCGTGATAAACTCGGCACTGATACACCAAGCAATCATAAAACTCGGACACTATACACCAAGCAATGAAATAAACTCGGCATGATATACCCAAGCAATGATAATAAACTAGGCATGATACACAAGCAATTGATAAACTCGCACTGATACACAAGCAATGGATAACTCTGGCATGATTCACCAAGCAGCGATTAAACTTTGCACTGATACACAAGCATGATAAACTCGGCACTTGATACACCAGCAATGATAAAACTCGGCACTGATACACCAAGCAGTGATAAACTCGGCACTGATACACCAAGCAATGATAATCGGCACTGAATACACCAGCAGGTGATATACTCGCAATGATACACCAAGCAGTGATAAACTCCGGCACTGAAACACCAAACAAAGATAAACTCGGCACTGATACAACCAAGCAATGATAAACTCGGCACTGATTACACCAATCAACTATAAACTCGGCACTGATACACCAAATCAAAGATAAAACTCGGCACTGATACACCAAGCAATGATAAACTCGGCACTGATACACCAAGAATGATAAACTCGGCAAACTGATTACACCAATCAAAGATAACTCGGCACTGATACACCAAGCAATGTAAACTCGGCCACTGATACACCAAGCAATGATAAACTCGGCACCTGATACACAAGCAATGATAAACTCGGCACTGATACACCAAGGCAATGATTAAACTCGGCACTGTCACCCCCCCCCGCCCCCCCCCGATGATAAACTCGGCACTGATACACGAAGCAATGATTATTAAACTCGGCACTGATACACCAAGCAATGATAAATCGGCACTGTTACCACCATGCATGATAAACTCGGCACTGATACCCAAGCACAAAAACCAGTGATAACTTCGGCAATGATACACCAAGCAGTGATAAATCGGCATGATCACGAAGCAATGATAAAACTCGGCACTGATACACCAAGCATGATAAAACTCGGCACTGATACACAATCAATGATAAATTCGGCACTGATACACAGAGCAGTGACAAATCGGCACTAATGCACCAAGCAAGTGAATAAACTCGGCACTGATACACCAAGCAATGATAAACTCGGCACTGATACACCAAGCAATGAATAAACTCGGCACTGATACACCTAAGCCAATGATAAATCAGCACTGATACACCAAGCAATGATAAACTCGGACTGAATACACCAAGCAGGTGCAAACTCGTCACTGATAGACCAAGCGTGATAAACTCGGCATGATACACCAGCAATGATAAATCGGCCACTGATACACCAAGCAATGATAAATCGGCCACTGACCACCAAGCAGTGATAACTCGGCACTAATACACCAAGCAGTGATAAACTCGGCCTGTACACCAGCAATGATAAACTCGGCAGTGATCACCACGCATGATAAATCGGCACTGATACAACCAAGCAGTGACAAACTCGGCACTGATCACCAATGCAGTGATAAAACACGGCCACTGATACACCATGTAATGATTAAAACTCGGCACTGATACACCAAGCAATGATAACTCGGCACTGATACACATACAGTGATAAATCGGCACTGATACACCAAGCAGTGATAACTCGGGCACTGATACACCAAGCAATGATAAACTCGGCACGGATTACACAAGCATGATAAATCGGCACTGATACACCAAGCCATGATAAACTCGGCACTGATACCATCAAGCAATGATAAACTCGGCACTGATACACCAAGCAATGATAAACTTGGCCATGATACACCACTGCAATGATAAACAAAGTGCTATTAACCAAGCATTGATCAATGCATCACCGATGACTAGCAATAGTGTGAACCAAGCAATGAATGATCCTTCCAATAGTTACAGTACCAATAAAAGAGCTCGGCAGTGGATCAACCTAACAGAATTCAAACAGAAATAATCAATGATGAGATATCAATGATCATACAGGTCATCTTGCCATTGATCAATCCAGCAATCTGCTCAGCACTGATCAGTCTATAAACTCGGCGAGTTCCCACTCACCCATCTTCACTATATAAAATTATACATTTTTGACAAAAGGAAACCATTGTAAACTATCTTGTCAGCTACTTGTTAATTCCACAGTAATTTAATGCCAGATCTCGACACCTTAGCGATGTGTTCCACTTTCCTTAACACTTTTATCTGCCTCCTTTATGTGACTCTTTCTATGAAGGCAGTGACCAGTTCTGCCCTTATCCAAGTGCCCCAAAGTTTCGTACAGGGTTTTTATTTTTTTTCCATTATTCAGTATTGCAACTTTTTCAGTTAGTCTTTCAGAGGCTGAAACTGCATTTTTTAATCTCGTTTTGCTGGAATATCTTTATCAATATTTTTTAGTTTTCTTTTCTTACATTATTAATCTTGTCAATTTTATCAGTCGCGGGCTAATTGAATACCTTAAAATGATGTTTAGTATTATGAATCAGTGGTTTGCCTCAGGATACTTAGTCCAATGTTTCGTTAACCAAGAGGTTTAACGTCCATTAAATTATGTGAGCTTTTGGCAACTGTGGTCAATAAGAGTTCTTGTGATAGAGCGAAACATGAGAGGCGAACGTATGAAGTCAGTCAGAGAACTCACTTCAAGCTAGATTAGCCCACATCAGTATTTATCGAAGGATATCACAAAGTCGATGCCAATCTTTAACCATGTGTGGCAGTGACCGTCCAGCTGAGGCAGTGGTCAGGTCATAGAGAGAAGCATAAAAGAGTTCGTCTTTAAAATATGACAGAGTCAAGTGTTATACAGCTAGATTAAATTTGTAGTAGTCACTTGTAAACAATGTCCTGTAAAAGGTGCTTCAGAAATTAAAAAAAAAAAAACCCCTTTAGATTGATTATGCTCCTGGTCTGTTTTAAAAACTTGGTCCTATGATATATCTCTATATATATATATATATTATATATATATATATATATATATATTATATATATATATATATATATATATATATATATATATATATATATATACTATATATATATATATATATATATATATATATGCAATCAAGATCACAGTAGACAGGTGATTCAAAAATATGCAAAACAACCACTCTGAAAGAATAGAGAAAATTCCATGCCTTTCGTGACTACTCACATTATCTACATTTTTGGATATTTTGTGTCTTATGCCCCAAAAATGTAGTTATACACCATTTCTTCGGAAAATAAATAGCTTAGCCATTCTATTAACTTTTCTGTTGAGTTTGAAGAAAATAACTCATTGCTTTTCTAGATGTTTTAATTATTAAGAGTAATGTTGAATTCAATTTTAATTTAAAGAAAAAAATACAAATAACTGTTCCTATGTCCACTATTATTCTCTGACCTCAAGGATGGTGTGAGTGGCATGTCCTCAAGGATGGTGTGATGGCATGAACTCCTGGCTGGCTGGGTGAGTGGCATGACCTCAAGGATGGTGTTTGAGTGGGCATGACCTCTGGATGGTGTGAGTGGCATGACCTCAAGGATGGTGTGAGTGGCATGACCTCCAGGATGGTGTGAGTGGCATGACCTCCTGGATGGTGTGAGTGGCATGACCTCAAGGATGGTGTGAGTGGCATGACCTCCAGGATGGTGTGAGTGGCATGACCTCCTGGATGGTGTGAGTGACATGACCTCAAGGTATGGATGTGAGTGGCATGACCTCAAGGATGGTGTGAGTGCATGACTCATGGATGGTTGTGAGTGGATGACCTCCTGGATGGTGGTGATTGCATGACATCAAGGTGGTTGTGAGTGGCATTGTCCTCCTGGATGGTGTGAGTGGCATGACCTCAAGGATGGTGTGAGTGGCATGACCTCAGGATGGTGTGAGTGGCATGACTCAAGGTGAGTGTGAGTGGCATGACTCATGGATGGATGTGAGTGGGCATGACCTCAGGATGGTGTGAGTGGCATGACCTCCTGGATGGTGTGAGTGGCATGACCTCCTGGATGCTGTGAGTGGCATGACCTCAAGGATGGTGTGAGTGGCATTTCGTGACCTCAAGGATGGTGTGAGTGCATGACCTCCTGGATGGTGTGAGTGGCATGACCTCAAGGATGGTGTGAGTGGCATGACTCCTGGATGGTATGAGTGAGCTGACCTCAGGATGGTGTGTGAGTGGCATGACCTCCAGGATGGTGTTGAGTGGCATCACCTCCTGGAGGAGTGAGTGGCATGACCTCAAGGATGGGTGAGTGGCATGACCTCCAGGGATGGTAGTGAGTGGCATGACTCCCTGGATGGGCTTGTGAGAGTGACATGACCTCAAGTGATGGTGGGTGGCATGACCTCAAGGATGGTGTGAGGGCATGTCCTCAAGGATGGTGTGAGTGGCATGACCTCAAGGATGGTGTGAGTGGCATGACCTCAAGGATGGTGTGAGTGGCATGACCTCAAGGATGGTGTGAGTGGCATGACCTCCTGGATGCTGTGAGTGGCATGCTCAAGGATGGTGTGAGAGGCATGACCCTCAAGGTAGTTGTGGAGTGGCATGACTCAAGGATGGTTAGTGAGTGCATGACTCAAGGATGGTGTTGAGTGGCATGACCTCGCTAAGGATGGTGTGAGTGGCATGACCTCAGGATGGTGTGAGTGGCCATGACCTCCTGGATGGTGTGCGTGACATGACCTCAAGGATGGTGTGAGTGGCATGGAACCCAAGGAAAAAGATGTGTGAGTGGCATGACCTCAAGGATGCGTGTGAGTGGCATGACCTCAAGGATGGTTTGTGAAGTGGCATGACCTCAGGATGAGGTGTGAGTGCATGACCTCCTTGATGGTGTGAGTGGACATGACTCAAGGATTCGGTGTGAGTGGCATGACCTCAAGGATGGTGTGAGTGGCATGACCTCCTGGATGCTGTGAGTGGCATGACTAAGGATGTGTGAGTGGCATGAACCTCCAGGATGGTTGTGAGTGGCATGACCTCCTGGCATGGTGTGAGTGACATGACCCAAGGGGATGGTGGAGTGGCATGCCTCAAGGATGTTGTGAGTTGGCATGACCTCCAAGGATGGTGTGAGTGGCATGACACTCCTGGATGCTGTGAGTTGCCATGACCTCCTGGATGCTGTGAGTGGCATGACCTCCTGGATGGTGTGAGTGGCATGACCTCAAGGATGGATGTGAGTGGCATGACCTGGATGTGTGAGTGGCATTACCTCCTGGATGCTGTGGAGTGGATGACCTTCTGGATGCTGTGAGTGGCATGACCTCATGGAAAATTTTTTGGGCTGTGAGTTGGCATGACCTCCTCTGGGATGCTGGAATTGGCCATGACCAAAAGTTATAATAGGTTCACAGTTAAAACTAGTGATATGTGAGTGATGTTGAGGTGACTGTGTAAGTAAAGCAACAGGTGACTTACACAGGGTTATGTAGTGAACTACAGTTTTAGGGACCATAAAATAACACACAATTAACATATTTAGGTGTAAGAGTGACTGCAACTGAAAGTGTATTGTGGCATACAAGTGAAGAGTTCAGTGCGTAGCCACACGGACATCAAGGTTCGTGCGTAGCCACAGGACCATCAAGGTTAGTGCGTAGCCACACGGACATCAAGGTCAGTGCGTAGCCACAAGGTCCTCAAGGTTCAGAGCATAAGCCACACGCGACCATCAAGGTTCAGTGCATAGCCACACGGACATCAATTTCAGTGCGTGCCACACGGACCATCAAGTTTCAGTGCGTAGCCACCGGACCTTCAAGGTTCAGTGCATAGCCACCAGGACCATCAAGGTTCAGTGCATAGCCACACGGTCCATCACAGGTTCAGTGCGTAGCCACACGGGCCTATCAAGGTCAGTACGTAGCCACACGGACCATCAAGGTTCAGTGCATAGCCACACGGACCATTCAAGGTTCAGTGCGTAGCCACACGGACCATCATGGTTTCAGTGGTAGCCACACGGACCATCAAGGTTCATGTGCGTTGCCACACGGACCATCAAGGTTCAGTGCGTAGCCACACGGACCATCAAGGTTAGTGGTAGGCCACACGGGACCATCAAGTTCAGTGCGTAGCCACACGGACCATCAAGGTTCAGTGCGTTAGCCACACGGACCCCTCCCCCGGTACCCCCCCCCCCGTGCCGTAGCCAAAAGGACCATCAAGGTTCAGTGCATGCCACACGGGACCATCAAGGTTCAGTGCGTAGGCCACACGGGCCATCAAGGTTCAGTACGTAGCCACCGGACCATTCAAGGTTCAGTTGCATAGCCACACGGACATCAAGGTTCAGTGCGTAGCCACACGGACCATCAGGTTCACGTGCTGGTAGCCACACGGACATCAAGGTTCCAGTGCGTAGCCACAGGACCATCAAGGTTCAGTGCGTAGCACACGGGACCATCTAGGTTTAGTGCGTAGCCACACGGACCATCAAGGTTCAGTGCGTAGCCACACGGGGACCATCAAGGTTCAGTGCGTTTAGCCACCACGGACCATCAAGATTCATGTGCGTAGGTACACCGGAGACCATCAAGGTTTAGGCGTAGCACACGGACCATCAAGGTTCAGTGCGTAGCCACCCCAACGGACCATCAAGGTTTCAGTGCGTAGCCACACGGACCATCAAGGGTTCAGTGCGTAGCCACACGTACCATCAAGGTTTAGTGCGTAGCACACGGACAATCAGGTTCAGTGCGAGCCACACGGTCCATCAAGGTTCAGTGCGTGAGCCACACGGACCATCAGGTTCAGTGCATAGCCACACGGACCATCAGGTTTAGTTGCGTTAGCACACGGACCATCAAGGTTCAGTGCGTAGCCACCACGTGACCTCAAGGTTCAGTGCGTAGCCACACGGACATCAACGTTTAGTGCGTTAGCCACACGGGACCATCAAGGTTCAGTGCGTAGCCACACGGGACATCAAGGTTTAGTGCGTTAGCCAAACGGGACCATCAAGGTTCAGTTGCGTAGCACACGGACCATCAAGGTTCAGTGCCGTAGCCACACGGCCATCAAAGGTTCAGTGTGCTTAGCCACACGGACCATCAAGGTTCAGTGCATAGCCAACGGACCATCAAGGTCAGGGTGGGGGGCGTAGCCACACGGACCATCAAGGTTCAGTGCGTAGCCACACGGACCATCAGGTTCAGTGCGTAGTCACAGGACCATCAAGGATCAGTTGCGTATAGCCCACACGGACCATCAAGGTTCAGTGCGTAGCCACAGGACCATCAAGGTTTAGTGCGTTAGCCACACGGACCATCAAGGTTCGTGCGTAGCCACACGGACATCAAGGTTTAGCGCGTAGCCACACAGCATCAATGTTCAGTGCGTAGCCACACGGGACATCAAGGTTCAGTGGCGTAGCCACACGGACCATCAAGGTTCAGTGCGTAGCCACAAGGGACTCAAGGTTCAGTGCGTAGCCACACGGACATCAAGGTTCAGTGCATAGCCACACGGACAATTCAAGGTTTCAGTGCGTAGCCACACGGACATCAAGGTTCAGTGCGTGCCACACGGACATCAAGTTTTAGTGCGTAGCCACACGGTCCATCAAGTTCAGTGCGTAGCCACACGGACCATCAAGGTTTAGTGCATAGCCACACGGACCATCAAGTTCATCGTTGCGTATGCCACACGGACCATCATGGTTCAGTGCGTAGCCACACGGACCATCAAGGGGTTCAGTGCGTAGCCACTCGGACCATCAAGGTTCAGTGCATAGCCACACGGACCATCAAGGTTTCAGTGCGGTAGCCCATGCGGGACCATCAACGGTTCAGTTGCGTAGCCACACGGACATCAAGGTTCAGGTGCGTCAGTCCCACGGACCATCAAGGTTCAGTGCGTAGCCACACGGACCATTCAAGGTTCAGTGCGTAGCCACACGGGACATCAAGGTTTAGTGCGTAGCCACACGGACTATCAAGTTCAGTGCGTAGCACACGGACCATCAAGGTTCAGTGGGGCCACACGGACCATCAAGGTTCAAGTTTGCGTAGCCCACACGGACCTCAAGGTTACAGTGCGTAGCCACTCGGACCATCAAGGTTCAGTGCGTAGCCACACGGACCATCAAGGTTCTTGCATAGCACACGGACCATCAAGGTTCGTGCGTAGCCCACGGACCATCAAGGTACAGTGCTAGCCACACGGACCATCAAGGTTCAGTGCGTAGTTTCACACGGACCATCAAGGTACAGTGTCGTAGCCACACTGACCATCAGGTTCAGTGCGTATCCACAGGGACCATCAAGGGTTTAGTGCGTAGCCACACGGACCATCAGGGTTCCAGTGCGTAGTCCACACGGACCATCCAAGGTCTTAGCGCGTAGCACACACAGACCATCAAGGTTCAGTGCGTAGCACACGGACCATCAAGGTTCAGTGCGTAGCCACACGGACATCAAGGTCAGTGCGTAGCCACACGGACCATCAAAGGTTCAGTGCTCGTAGCAACACGGACCATCAAGGTTCAGTGCCATAGCCACCGGACTCAAGGTTCAGTGCGTAGCCACACGGACCATCAAGGTTCAGTGCGTAGCCACACGGACCATCAAGGTTTAGTGCGTAGCCACACGGACCATCAAGGTTCAGTGCGTAGCCACACGGACCATCAAGGTTTAGTGCGTAGCCACACGGACCATCAAGGTTCAGTGCGTAGCCACACGGGACCATCAAGGTTCAGATGCGTAAGCCACACGGACATTCAAGGTTCAGTGCGTAGCCACCGGACCATCCAATGTTCAGTGCGTAGACCAACGGACCATCAAGGTTCAGGCGTAGCCCACGGAACATCAAGGTTCAGTGCGTAGCACACGGACCATCAAGGTTCAGTGCGTAGCCACACGGACCATAAAGGTTCAGTGCGTAGCCACAAGGACCATCGAGTTCAGTGGTACCACACGGGCCATCAAGTTCAGTGCGTAGCCACACGGACCTTCAAGGTTCAGTGCGATAGCCACACGGACCATCAAGGTTCAATGGGTAGCCCACTCGGGCCCCATCAAGGTTCAGTGCGTCAGCCACACGGACCATCAAGTTCAGTGCGTGGCCACAGGGACCATCAAGGTTCAGTGCGTAGCCACACGGACCATCAAGGTTCAGTGCGTATCCACACGGACCATCAAGGTTCAGTGCGTAGCCACACGGACCATCAAGGTTCAGTGCGTAGCCACACGGACCATCAAGGTTCAGTGCATAGCCACACGGACCATCAAGGTTCAGTGCGTAGCCCCACGACCTTAAAGGTCAGTGCGTAGCCACACGGGACCATCAAGGTTCAGTGCGTAGCACACGGGCATCAAGGTACAGTGCGTAGCCACACGGACCATAAGCGTTCAGTGCGAGCAAACAGGACCATCAAGGTTCAGTGGGTAGCTCACACGGACAGCTTCAAGGTTCAAGTGCG
Source organism: Cherax quadricarinatus (assembly GCF_026875155.1). Lineage (NCBI taxonomy): Eukaryota > Metazoa > Arthropoda > Malacostraca > Decapoda > Parastacidae > Cherax > Cherax quadricarinatus. The sequence goes on along the minus strand of NC_069416.1, from coordinate 17,634,187 downwards.
TAGCCACACGGACCATCAAGGTTCAGTGAGTAGCCACACGGACCATCAAGGTTCAGTGCGTAGCCACACGGACCATCAAGGTTCAGTACGTAGCCACACGGACATACACCAAACAGTGATAAACTCGGCACTGATACACCAAGCAATGATAAACTCGGCACTGATACACCAAGCAAAGATAAACTCGGCACTGATACACCAAGCAGTGACAAACTCGGCACTGATACCAGCAGTGATAATAACTCCTGGCACTGATACAACAAGCAATGAAAAACTCGGCACTGATACACCAAGAATGATAAACTCGGCACTGAAAACACACAAGCAGTGATAAACTCGCACTGATACACCAAGGAAGTGACAAAATCGGGCACTGATACACCAAGCAAATGATAAACTCGGCACTGATACACAAGCAATGATAAACTCGGCAATGATACCCCCCCACCAAGCAGTGATAAACTCGGCACTGTATACACCCAAGCAATGATAAACTCGGCACTGATACACCAAGCAATAACAAACTCGGCACTGATACACCAAGCAGTGATAAACTCGGCACTGATACAACAAGCATGATAAACTCGTCACTGATATACAAGCAATGATAACTTGGCACTGATACAACGAACAATGATAAACTCGGCACTGTTACACCAAGCAGTGATAACTCGGCCACTGATACACCAAGCAGTGATAAACTCCGGCACTGATACACCAAGGCAATGACAAACTCGCCACTGATACACCAAAGCAATGATAAAAAACTCGGCACTGATCTACCATGCAATGATAAACTCGGCATGATACACCAAGCAAATGATAAACTCAGCACTGATACACCAAGCAGTGATAAACTCTGGCACTGATTACACAAGCAATAGATAAACTCAGCACTGATAAAAAAGCAATGTAAATCGTTACTGATACACCAAGCATGATAAACTCGGCACTGATACACCAAGCAATGATAAACTCGGCACTGATACACAAGCATGTAAACTCGGCATGATACACCAAGCAATGATAAACTCGCACTGGTACACCAAGCAATGATAAACTCGGGCACTGATACACCAAGCAATGATAAACTCGGGCACTGATACACCAAGCAATGATAAACTCAGACACTGATACACCAAGCAATGATAACTCGGCACTGATTCACAAGCAATGATAAATCGGCACTGATACACCAAGCAATGATAAACTCGGCACTGATACACCAAGCAATGATAAACTCGGCACTGATACACCAAGCAATGATAAACTCGGCACTGATACACCAAGCAGTGATAAACTCAGCACTGATACACAAAACAATGATAAACTCGGCACTGATACACCAAGCAGTGACAAACTCGGCACTGATACACCAAACAGTGATAAACTCGGCACTGATACACCAACCAATGATACTCGGCACTGTACAACCAAAGAAGTGACAAACTCGGCACAGATACACCAAACAGTGATAAACTCGGCACTGAATACACCAAGCAGTGATAAACTCGGCATGATACACCAAGCAATGATAAACTCGGCATGATACACCAAAGCTATGATACATCGGCACTGATGCACCAACAGTGATAAACTCGGCACGTGATACACCAAGCAGTGATAAACTCCGGCATGATACACAAAGCAATGATAAATCGGCACTGATAACCAAACAGTGATTAAATCGGCAATGATACACCAAGCAGTGATAACTCGGCACTGATACACCAAGCATGATAAACTCTGCACTGATACACCAAGCAATGATAAAACTCGGCACTGATACACCAAGCAGTGACAAACTCGGCATTGATGAACCAAGCAGGTGATAAACTCGGGCACTGATACACCAAGCAATGATAAAACTCGGCACTGATAAACCATGCAATGATAAACTCGGCACTGATAACACCGAGCAGTGATAAGATCGGCACTGACCCCGCAGTGATAAACTCGGCACTGATACACCAAGCAATGATAACTGGCACTGGGATACACCAAGCTATGATAAACTCGGCACTGATGCCACCAAGCAATGATAAACTCGGACTGATACACCAAGCAGTGAAAACTCGGCACTGAAATACCAAGGCAATGATAAAACTTGGCACTGATACACCAAGCAGTGATAAACTCGGCACTGATATACCAAGCAATGATAAACTCGGCACTGATACACCAACCAGTGATAAACTCGGCACTGATATACCAAGCAATGATTAAAGTTGGCACTGATACACCAAAACAATGAAATAAACTCGGCATGGATAAACCAAGCAATGATAAACTCGGCACTGTTACACCAAGCATATGATAACTCGGCATGATTACACCAAGCAGTGAAAAACTCGTCACTGATAGACCAAGCAGTGATATACTCGGCACTGATACACCAAGCAATGATAAACTCGGCACTGATACACCAAGCAATGATAAACTCGGCACTGATACACCTAAGCAGGAATAAACTCCCGGACTGATACACCAAGCAGTGATAAAACTCAGGCCACTGATACACCAAGCAATGATAAACTCGGCACTGATACACCAAGCATATGTTTAAACTCGGCATGATATACCAAGCAGTGACAAACTCGGCACTGATACACCAAGCAGTGATAAACTCGGCACTGATACACCAAGTAATGATAAACTCGGCACTGATACACCAAGCAATGATAAACTCGGCACTGATACACCAACAGTGATATATACTCGGCACTGATACACCAGGCAGTGATTAACTCGGCACTTTGATACTCAAGCAATGATAATCCGGCACTGATACACCAAGCAATGATAAACTTGGATGATACACAAAGCAATGATAAACTCGGTATGATACACCAAGCAATGATTAAAAAAAACTCGGCACTGATACACAAGCAATGATAAACTCGGCACTGATACACCAAGCATATGATAAACTCGGCACTGATGCACCAAGCAATGATAAAACTCGGGACTGATATACCAAAGCCATGGTAAACTTGGCACTGTACACCAAGCAATGATAAACTCGGCACTGATATACAGAATGATAAAAATCGGTATTGATACACCAAGCAGTGATCAAACTCGGCACTGATACACCAAGCAATGATAAACCTCGGCGCACTGATGCACCAAGCAATGATAAATTGGCACTGATACACCAAGCAATGATAAACTCGGCACTGATATACCAAGCAATGATAAACTTGGCACTGATACACCAAGCAATGATAAACTCGGCACTGATATACCAAGCAATGATAAACTCGGCACTGATACACCAAGCAATGAATAACTCGGCACTGATGCCACCAAGTGCAATGATAAACTCGGCACTGATTACACAATCAACGATAACTCGGGGCATGTACACAAGCAATGATAAACTCGGCACTGATTCAACCAAGCAGCGATAAACTCGGCACTGATACACCAAGCAATGATTAAAATCTGCACTGATACACCAAGCAATGATAAACTCGCCACTGATTGCACCAACAATGATAAACTCGGCACTGATACCACCAAGCACTAACAACTCGGCACTGTTACACCAAGCAATGATAAACTCGCACTGATACACCAAAGCAGTGATAAACTCGACACTGATATACAAGCAATGATAAACCTTGGCACTGATTCACCAAACAATGATAAACTCGTCACTGATACACCAAGCAATGATCAAAACTCGGCATGATACACCAAGCAGTGATAAACTCGGCACTGATACACCAAGCAATGTTAAAACTCGCACTGATACACCAAGCAATGAAAACTCGGCACTGATACACCAATCAACGATAAAACTCGGCACTGATACACCAAGCAAAGATTAAAACCGGCACAGATTCCACCAAGGCAGCGATAAAGTCGGCACTGATACACCAAGCAATGATAAACTCGGCACTGATACACCAAGCAATGATAAACTCGGCACTGATACACCAAGCAGTGATAAACTCGGCACTGATTACCAAGCAATGATAAACTTGCACTGATACACCAACACAATGATAAACTCGGCACTGATACACCAAGCAATGATAAACTCGGCACTGATACACCAAGCAATGATAAACTCGGCACTAATACACCAAGCAATGATAAACTCGGCCACTGATACACAAGCAATGATAAACTCGGCACTGATATACCAAGGCATTGATAAATCGGCACTGATATACCAAGCAATGATAAACTCGGCACTGATACACCAATCAATGATAAATTCGGCACTGATACACCAAGCAGTGACAAACTCGGCACTGATGCACCAAGCAGTGATAAACTCGGCACTGATACACCAAGCATGATAAAACTCGGCCACTGATACACCATGCAATGATAAACTCGACACTAATACACCAAGCAATGATAAACTCGGCACTGATACCCAAGCAATTGATAAAAAATCGGCCACTGATACACCAAACAGTGAAATAAACTCGCACTGATACACCAAGCAGTGATAAACTCGGCACTGATCACCAAGCAATGATAACTCGGCACTGATACACCAAGCAATGATTAACTCGGGCATGATACACCAAGCAATGATAAACTCGGCACTGATACACCAAGCAATGATAAACTCGGACTGATACACCAAGCATGATAAATCGGCCACTGAACACCAAGCAATGATAAACTCGCACTGATACACACAAGCAATGATAAACTCGGCACTGATACACCAAGCAATGATAAAATCGGCAACTGATACACCAAGAAGTGATAAACTCGGCACTGGATACACCAAGAAGTGATAAACTCGCGGCACTGATACACCAGCAATGATAAACTCAGCATGATGCCACCAAGCAATGATAACTCGGGCCACTAGATATAGTAGAGTATACACCAAGCAGTGACAAAACTCGGCACTTGATACCCAAGCAGATGTGATAAACTCGGCACTGATACACCAAGTAATGATATAAACTCGGCACTGATACACCAGCAGTGATAATCGGCACTGATACACCAAACAGTGATAAACTCGGCACTGATTCACCAAGCAGTGATAAACTCGGCACTGATACACCAAGCAATGATAAACTCGGCACTGATATACCAAAGCATGAAAACTCGGCACCTGATCCACCAAGCAATGATAAATTCGGCAGTGCAGTGATACACCAATCAAACGATAAACTCGGCACTGGATACAACAAGCAATGATAAAAATCGCACTGATTCACCAAGCAGCGATAAACTCGGCACTGACTACACCAAGCATGATAAACTCGGCACTGATACACCAAGCAATGATAAACCTCGGCACTGATTCACAAGCAGTGATAAACTCCGGCACTGATACTCCAAGCAATGATAAACTCGGCAATGATACACCAAGCAGTGATAAACTCGGCACTGATACACCAAGCAATGATAAACTCTTCACTGACACACCAATCAAAGATAAACTCGGCACTGATACACCAAGCAATGATAAACTCGGCACTGATAAACCAAGCAATGATATACTCGGCACTGATACACCAAGCAATGATAAACTCGGCACTGATACACCAAGCAATGATAAACTCGGCACATGATACACCAAGCAGTGATAAACTCTGGCACTGATTTACCAAGCAAAATATAAAACTTGGCACTGATACACCAAACAATGATAAACATCGGCACTGATACACAAGCAATGATAAACTCGGCCACTGATACACCAAGCAATGATTAACTCGGCACTGATACACCCAAGCAGTGATAACTCGGCACTGATATACCAAGCAATGATAACTTGGCATGATACACCAAACTATGATAAACTCGGCATGATACACCAAGCTCAATGATTAAACTCGGCACTGATTCACCAAGCAATGATAACTCGGCACTGAGACACCAATCAACGATAAACTCGGCAGTGATACACCAAGCAATGATAAACTCGGCTCTGATACACCAATCAACGATAAACTCGGCACTGATACACCAATCAAAGATATAAACTCCGGCCACTGATACACCAAGCAATGATAAACTCGTCACTGATACACCAAGCAATGACAAACTCTACACCTGATAACCATCAAAGGTTAAACTCGGACTTGATACACCAAGCAGTGATAAACATCGGCACTGTTACACAAGCAATTGATAACTCGGCACTGATAAACCAAGCAAAATGATAAACTCGCACTGATACACCAAGCAGTGATAAACTCGGCAATGATACACCAGTCAGTGATAAACTCGCACTGATACACCTAGCAATGATAAAACTCCGGCACTGATACACCAATCAATGATAATTCGGCATGATACACCAAGCAGTGGACAAACTCGGCACGATTGCCACCATGCAGTGAATAAAACTCGGCACTGATACACCAAGCAATGATTAAACTCGGCACTGATACACGATGCAATGAAACTTGGACTTAATACACAAGCAGTGATAAACTCGGCACTGATACACAAGAGTGAATAAACTCGGCTCTGATACACCAAGCAATGATAAATCAGGGACTGATATCCAAGAAGTGGATTAAACGCGGTACTGATACACAAGCAATTGAAAAACTCGGCACTGAATACACGAACAGTGATATAAACTCGGGCACTGATACACCAAGCAGTGATAAACTCGGCACTGATACACAAGCAATGATAAAACTCGTGGCAATGATAACAAAGCATGATAAACTCCCCGCACTGATACACCAAGCAATGATAAACTCGGCACTGATTACACCAAGCAGTGATAAACTCGCAATGATACACCAAGCAGTGATAAAAACTCTGGCACTGATACACCAAGCCAATGATAAACTCGGACTGATACACCCAAGCAATGATAACTCGGCACTGATAACCAAGCGTGACAAATTCGGCATGATACACAAGCAGTGATTATAAATCGGGCCACTGATACCACCAAGTAATGTTAAAAACTCGGATGATACACCAAGCAAGATAAATCGGAACTGTACACCCAAACAGGTGATAAATCGGCCACTGATACACCAAGCGTGATAAACTCGGCACTGATACACCAAGCAATCATAAAACTCGGACACTATACACCAAGCAATGAAATAAACTCGGCATGATATACCCAAGCAATGATAATAAACTAGGCATGATACACAAGCAATTGATAAACTCGCACTGATACACAAGCAATGGATAACTCTGGCATGATTCACCAAGCAGCGATTAAACTTTGCACTGATACACAAGCATGATAAACTCGGCACTTGATACACCAGCAATGATAAAACTCGGCACTGATACACCAAGCAGTGATAAACTCGGCACTGATACACCAAGCAATGATAATCGGCACTGAATACACCAGCAGGTGATATACTCGCAATGATACACCAAGCAGTGATAAACTCCGGCACTGAAACACCAAACAAAGATAAACTCGGCACTGATACAACCAAGCAATGATAAACTCGGCACTGATTACACCAATCAACTATAAACTCGGCACTGATACACCAAATCAAAGATAAAACTCGGCACTGATACACCAAGCAATGATAAACTCGGCACTGATACACCAAGAATGATAAACTCGGCAAACTGATTACACCAATCAAAGATAACTCGGCACTGATACACCAAGCAATGTAAACTCGGCCACTGATACACCAAGCAATGATAAACTCGGCACCTGATACACAAGCAATGATAAACTCGGCACTGATACACCAAGGCAATGATTAAACTCGGCACTGTCACCCCCCCCCGCCCCCCCCCGATGATAAACTCGGCACTGATACACGAAGCAATGATTATTAAACTCGGCACTGATACACCAAGCAATGATAAATCGGCACTGTTACCACCATGCATGATAAACTCGGCACTGATACCCAAGCACAAAAACCAGTGATAACTTCGGCAATGATACACCAAGCAGTGATAAATCGGCATGATCACGAAGCAATGATAAAACTCGGCACTGATACACCAAGCATGATAAAACTCGGCACTGATACACAATCAATGATAAATTCGGCACTGATACACAGAGCAGTGACAAATCGGCACTAATGCACCAAGCAAGTGAATAAACTCGGCACTGATACACCAAGCAATGATAAACTCGGCACTGATACACCAAGCAATGAATAAACTCGGCACTGATACACCTAAGCCAATGATAAATCAGCACTGATACACCAAGCAATGATAAACTCGGACTGAATACACCAAGCAGGTGCAAACTCGTCACTGATAGACCAAGCGTGATAAACTCGGCATGATACACCAGCAATGATAAATCGGCCACTGATACACCAAGCAATGATAAATCGGCCACTGACCACCAAGCAGTGATAACTCGGCACTAATACACCAAGCAGTGATAAACTCGGCCTGTACACCAGCAATGATAAACTCGGCAGTGATCACCACGCATGATAAATCGGCACTGATACAACCAAGCAGTGACAAACTCGGCACTGATCACCAATGCAGTGATAAAACACGGCCACTGATACACCATGTAATGATTAAAACTCGGCACTGATACACCAAGCAATGATAACTCGGCACTGATACACATACAGTGATAAATCGGCACTGATACACCAAGCAGTGATAACTCGGGCACTGATACACCAAGCAATGATAAACTCGGCACGGATTACACAAGCATGATAAATCGGCACTGATACACCAAGCCATGATAAACTCGGCACTGATACCATCAAGCAATGATAAACTCGGCACTGATACACCAAGCAATGATAAACTTGGCCATGATACACCACTGCAATGATAAACAAAGTGCTATTAACCAAGCATTGATCAATGCATCACCGATGACTAGCAATAGTGTGAACCAAGCAATGAATGATCCTTCCAATAGTTACAGTACCAATAAAAGAGCTCGGCAGTGGATCAACCTAACAGAATTCAAACAGAAATAATCAATGATGAGATATCAATGATCATACAGGTCATCTTGCCATTGATCAATCCAGCAATCTGCTCAGCACTGATCAGTCTATAAACTCGGCGAGTTCCCACTCACCCATCTTCACTATATAAAATTATACATTTTTGACAAAAGGAAACCATTGTAAACTATCTTGTCAGCTACTTGTTAATTCCACAGTAATTTAATGCCAGATCTCGACACCTTAGCGATGTGTTCCACTTTCCTTAACACTTTTATCTGCCTCCTTTATGTGACTCTTTCTATGAAGGCAGTGACCAGTTCTGCCCTTATCCAAGTGCCCCAAAGTTTCGTACAGGGTTTTTATTTTTTTTCCATTATTCAGTATTGCAACTTTTTCAGTTAGTCTTTCAGAGGCTGAAACTGCATTTTTTAATCTCGTTTTGCTGGAATATCTTTATCAATATTTTTTCTAGTTTTCTTTCTTACATTATTAATCTTGTCAATTTTATCAGTCGCGGGCTAATTGAATACCTTAAAATGATGTTTAGTATTATTAATCCAGTGGTTTGCTCAGGATAACCTGTTAGTCCAATGTTTCGTTAACCAAGAGGTTTAACGTCCATTAAATTATGTGAGCTTTTGGCAACTGTGGCTCAATAAGAGTTGTGATGAGCGAAACATGAGAGGGAACGTATGAAAGTCAGTCAGAAAACTCACTTCAAGCTAGATTAGCCCAACATCAGTATGTATCGAAGGATATCACAAAAGTCGAATGCAATCTTTAACCATGTGTGCAGTGACCCGTCCAGCTGGGCAGTGGTCCAGGTCATAGAGAGAAGCATAAAAGAGTTCTGTCTTATAAAATATGACAGAGTCAAGTGTTATACAGCCTAGATTAATTTAGTAGTCACTTGTAAACAATGTCATGTAAAGGTGCTTCAGAAAATCTTTAGATTGATTGTTATGCTCCTGGTCTGTTTAAAAACTTGGTATGATAATATATTATATATATATATATATTTTATATATATATATATATATATATATATATATATATATATATATATAAAATATATATATATATATAATATATATAAAATATATATATATATATATATAATATATATGCAATAAGATCACAGTAGACAGGTGATTCAAAATATGCAAAAAAAACCACTCTGAAAGAATAGAGAAATTCCATGCCTTTTCGTGACTCCCTCACATTATCACATTTTTGGATATTTTGTGTCTTATGCCCAAAAATGTAGATATACACCATTTCCCTTGGAAAATTAAATAGCTTAGCCCATTCTATAAACTTTACTGTTGAGTTTGAAGAAAATAACTCATTGCCTTTTCTAGATGTTTTAATTATTAAGAGTAATAATGAATTAAAATTTTAAAATTTACAGAAAAAATACAAATAACTGTTCCTAGGGTCCACTATTATTCCTCGCATCAAGATAGAGTCAAACGTCTGTTTTCTCATCAATGTTTTTGAGAGCTTACGAATTTTTAGTCCTGAGTTCATAGATGAGAAATATCCAAAATTTATGAAATAGTAATGATTTAAAAAATACCCAAGAAATGTAATTGATAAATTCTTTAAAAAGTTGGTAGAAACACTTTTTATAATCCAAAAAGGGGCAAACCCGCCTTATTTTAACTAAAAATATGTTGGTTTCCCCCTTACCATGAAATCTTGGTTGATATGCCTTCTCTTCTTAAGACTTTTTAATATTAAAGTTGTATTCAAAAAATTCTTGGATACAGTGAAAAAACTTTTGATAAATGAATTCCCCCAAAATGCTGATGGATGTGTCTATAAGATTCCTTGTAAAATTTGCTATAACGTTAATTACGGTCAAATGGTAAAAAGCTCGAACTAGATTAAAACAACATAAATATCGCATTAGAATGGACAAGATTCCAAGCTCTATTTATTCATGTAAGAGATTTTAACCATCAATTAGATTTTCAAAATGTTGAGAAAGTAGTATCAAGCAAGGTCCATGGTCGACAGGAATATAATTGAATCTTGTTTATAAAAGCAGTTTTGACCAATAATATGATATTTCCTGTGGTTTATATAAATTAGATCCATTATAATTAATAGGAATTTGGGAAGAATTTATAATACACTGGACAAATAATAATTTTTAAATTTCTTGGGTAGACTAGTTGGGGGTGAGTTGTGCAAGGGGACTTTCCAAGTTGGGTCGCCGCACGTCACGTGTTTACGTGTTTGGGATCTGATAGTGAGGTGCTGGCCGGAACCCCTTATATAGTTCTTGGAGGCTTTACTTTTCATAGTTCCTTGATACATGAGTAGTCACGAATAGAGCTTGGAATTTTCTCCTATTTTTCAGATGGTTGTTTTGCATATATATATATATATATATATAAATATACATATATATATATATATATTTAATTATATATATATATATACTATATATATATGATATATAGCAATACGATCACAGTAAAACAGGTGATTTTCAGTAGATGCAAAACAACCACTCTGAAAGATAGAGAAATCCAAGCGCTTTTGTGACTACTCACCTTATCAAGGAAAACTATGAAAGTAACAGTAACGCATCCAAGGGAAAGCTATATAAGGCGGTGGCCGCACTCACAATCAGATCCCACAACGGTTTTAATACTTTGACGCGCGCCGACCCAAACTTGGATAGGTCCTTTGCACCACTCACCCACAAACTATTCTACCCAAGAAAATTTAAAAATTATATTTGTCCAGTGATTATTAAATTCTTCCCAAATTATTAATTATAAATGGATCTAATTTATATAAACAAAGGACATATTCATATTATTGTCAGAACTGCTTTTTATGGAAACAAGATTCAATTATTATTCCTAATCGACCATGGACTTGCGTGCTACTACTTCTCAACTTTTTGTAAATCACTTGGCTGGTAAAATCTCCTTACATGAGAGTAAATAGAGCAATAGGAATCTTGTCCAGTTCTAATGCTATATTTATGTTGTTTTAATCTTAGGTTCGAGATTTTTACCCGTTTGACCGTAATAAACTTTATCGCAAATTTTACAAGGTATTTATAGCCAATCCTTCAGCATTTTGGGGGGAATTCTTTATCAACGTTTTTTTACTGTATCAGATTTTGAATACATCTTTAATATAAAAGTCTTAAGAGAGAAGGCATATCAACCAAGTTTTCATGGTTTAAGGAGAACAACATATTTTTAGTTGAATAAGGTGGTTTGTCCCTTTTTGAATTGTAAAAAGTAATTATAGCAACTTTAAAAGATTTTATCAATTACATTTTCTTGGGTATTTAAATTCATTACCTATTTAATAAGTTTGGATATTTCCTCATCTAATGAAACTCGGGACTACAAAAATCGTTTAAAGCTCTCAAAAACAAAAAACCCCCATTGATGAGAAAAGACAGTTTGATCTATCTTGATGCGAGGATAATAGTGGCATAGGACCAGTTATAGGCCATTCTATAAACTTTACTGTTGAGTTTGAAGAAAATAATCTCATTGGCCTTTTCTAGTGTTTTAATTTATTAAGGGTAATAATGAATTCAAATTTAAAATTTACAGGAAAAACCCTACAAAAATAACTGTTCCTATGTCCTATTATTCCTCGCATCAAGATAGAGTCAAACAGTCTGTTTTTCATCAATGTTTTTGAGCGCTTTACGAATTTGTGTCGTTGCTGCGTTGTTAGTCACATAATCGCTTGTTACCAGTGTTGATAGTCACATACTGACAGAGTTAACCTGCGTTGTTTAGTCACAAACTGTTCTGTTTCCGTGTTGATAGTCATGTACTGCTCTGTTTCGGTGCTGTTAGTCATATACTTTGTCTGTAAGTGTATTTCAGATACTGCTTTTACCTGCGTTGTTAGTTATATACTTCTTTGTTACCAGTGTTGTTAGTTATATGCTCTGTTAACTTTGTTGTTTATCGTATCCTGCCTCACTGTGTTGTTAGTCAAAATACAGCTTCTGATACATGTTGTTGTTAGGTCACATACTTGCTCTGTTACTGTATTGACGGTCTCCCAGACTACTCTGTTATCTGTGTTGTTAGTCATATATGCTCTATACTGTGTTATATAGTCATTATACTGTGTACCTGTGTTGTTAGTTACTACTGCTTTGTTCTAGTGTTGTTAGTCATGTACTGCTTAGTTCCCAGTGTTGATAGTTCATGCACTGCTCTGTTTACCTGTGATATTTGTCCTATATGCTGTACCTGTGTAGTTAGTTATTATGCTTTGTTTCTTAGTGTTGTTAGTCTTACTGCATCTGTTACCTGTGTTTATTTTGTCATATACGCTGTTACCTGTTGTTGTTAGTTATATACTGCTTTGTTAATAGTGTTGTTAGTCATGTTACTGCTCTTCTGTTACTGTGATTTGTCATCTACTGCTGTTACCTGTGGTTGTTAGTTATATACTGCTTTGTTATTAGTGTTGTTGTTCTACATGCTCTGTTACCTGTGTTGTTAGTCACTTATGCTCGTTTCCTGTATTGTTAGTTCAATCTACTGCATATTGCCTGTGTAGTTCGTCACATACTGCTCTAGTACCTGTGTTGTTAGTTCATATACCTGCTTGTTACTGTGTTGTTTAGTCATAAATGCTCTGTTAACTGTGTTGTTGGTCACACATGCCTGTACCTGTTGTGTAGTCACCATAGTGCTCTGTTACTGCGATGATAGTCACATAAAGCTCTGTACCTGGTTTGATAGTCACTATTGCAGAGTTTCCTGTGGTGATAGTGACAAAAATTATGTTACCTGAGTTGATAGTCATATACTGCTCTGTTACATTTGTTGTTAGTTATTATACAGGTCTGTTACCTGTTTTTTTAGTCACATACTGCCTGTACCTTTCTTGTATGTTATATGTGCTTTGTTCCAGTTTTGTTGTCATATACTGCTCTGTACTATGTGTTATCCTATACTGCTCTCTCACCTGTGTTGTTAGTGATATATTGCTCTGTTACTGCGTTGTTAGTCAAATACAGCTCTGATTCATGTTGTTGTCACATACGGCTCTGTTACCTAGGTTGACAGTCACATACGACAAGTTGGTTTAGAAAAACAGTAAGCAAAACACTAGGAATATTTTTTGAAAACGTTTCGGTCTGGGACCTTGATCACTTCTACATCCAGAGGTTAAAGACAGTATATATAGGCGAGAGTGAGGTGTGAGTGACGCATGGAGACTGAAGAAAGCCATATTGGGATGAGGATGGTAGCCTGAGGGATCATACAAACTCTCGTGTCATACTATGGCACTCACCATCACCAGTGTCAATTCTATGACATCCCCCATCATCCAATGTCATACTATGACACTCCATCCCATGTCAACTATGACACTCCCCATCATCAATGTCATACTCTGACTCTCTCCATCATCCCGTGTCATACTATGTCACTCCCCATCATCCAAGTCATACTATGACCACTCCATCCATGTATACTATGACATCCCCATCATCCAATGTCATACTTATGACACTGCCCATCATCCATATTACACTTCCACTCATCAACAACATACCAGAGGACAGAATATTATCTCTTCCACCTATCGTTCTTTCTTTTTTAATTATGTCGTACCGAAAAATAAAAACGTATCGGACGGAGTTTAGCCTTAAAGGAAAGTGACGTTTCTGCCGCGAATAAGCCGAGTGAAACTATTTAGGGAACTCTACGAAAAAAATGTCTGATTCAACTAAACTAAAATACATTAGGTGCGGTGAGTGAGGATAGGTTAGGTTAGGTTAGTTAGGTTAGGAAGGTTAGGTTAGGCCTCTTAAGTTAGGCCTCTTTCTTAAATTAGGCTTGATGCCAACTGATATTTTTACATAATTTTCAATAAAAATATGAAGAACAGATTATAATCCGTAAAAGAACATTTTGGAAGAAGTTAATTATTTAGGGCAGAGCTTAATTCGTATTTTTATGAACGACATGTACACTCACTAGGTGCTGCTTTAACAGGTACACTTGTTATACCTTGGACCTTTAAACAATACCCAAAACAGCGAATCACGTGGACAGTACCTGAGTGCTCGCAGACTTGGTCAAGACGTTTCAGTTGTTGTTTCCGATGGAACATTTGGATGGGGAAGAAAATTGATGTTAGTGACGTTACCGCGAATGATTGATGGTGGCTGAGATTTTATATCAACACATATGCTGACATCTCACAGATTGAAAAGAAAACATAAAAACGAATTTGGGAAAGGTGATAAGCATGAGGGAAAATATTGACAGGGAAAATTAGGCTGGGATAAACTGATCTGTTGAGATGCCTGAAGAAGATACATACGAAATCATACCATCAGATGACTCAAGAAAGAAATCGTAATGACACGATTGCAAATAAACCATACCCCCGGCCGGGATTGAACCCGCGGTCATTGAGTCTCAAAACTCCAGCCGTCGCGTTAGCCCACTAGACCAGCTAGCCACAATAAGAATCATCCAACTAGGTATGTTGACGGCTGTGAAGGGACTTGATCTAGAGTTCGACACGGCCACGGCTAGTGGAGATTGTCTGTAAAAACTTGCATTTGTGGGTCACGAGGTTGCCTGCTGCTAACTTCTATGATGTAGAAAATACCTAGTGGATGAATCTTATCTGTGCTAAGCTGTCTTTGGCTAACGCGACGAGTCTGGAGTTTTTGAGACTCTATGACCGCGGGTTCAATCTGGCCGGGGGGTATGGTTTATACCATCAGTTCTTCTGTTCATTTGATATTAATACTAAGGTGGCACGGCTTCCCTACGCCTTCCTATCATTTAATGTGAAATCACAATCATATACAGATGAATCTTCTTCCACACATCACTTAAACAACTGGGTGATGATACTCACCAGGATAAGTGGCTAAAGCATTAACAGTGGTAGATGGCCAGAACAAATCTCTGAAAACCAGCAGGACTTATTGAAATATCCAAACAACAAGCAATTTTTCGAATTCCTCTCCAGCAAGACTGCCAACATGGTCTTCCAGCAAGACTGCCAACATGGTCTTCCAGCAAGACTGCCAACATGGTCTTCCAGCAAGACTGCCAACATGGTCTTCCAGCAAGACTGCCAACATGGTCTTCCAGCAAGACTGCCAACATGGTTTCAGCAAGACTGCCTACATGTCTTCCAGCTAGACTGCCAACATGGTCTTCCAGCAAGACTGCCAAACATGGTTCTTCCAGCAAGACTGCCAACATGGTCTTCAGCACAGCTGGCCACATGGTCTTCAGCAGGACTGCCCAACATGGTCTTCCAGCCAAGACTTCAACAGTCTCCAGCAAGACTGCCAACATGGTCTTTCCAGCAAGAATGCCAAAACATGGTCTATCCGCAAGAATGCCAACATGGTCTTCCCACCTGAAAGAAGGTTGTCTTCATCATAAGTTCTTATTATTGTGCAAGATGGGCATCATCATGTGTGGCATGTCAAGCTTGCCTAATTTTAGACATACGTTTGCTGTGAAATCTTGTAGGTCCAGCTGCAAGGTATTATGGGATGGGACCTTCATACTGGAAACATTTTTACATAAAATGGCATTCAATGCTATCTCCCGTAGACTAAAGAAAAGAGCAGCACTGATTTTGCGTGTTTTCCACAACTTCAAAATACTATGATACTAAAGTTGATAAATGGTTCAGAGAGAAGCAAAAATGGTGGAATGAATGAGGGCTTTTGTGCAACACATAGGTATCTTTATTGTAGTAATATCTCTTTATTAGAATGAACATATATTGGCTGGCGAAACGTTTCCTCTGACTTCTGCATGGGGAAGCGTTGAAAGTTCTTCCTCGAAGTCACAGATGCTTTGTCCCACCTTGAGTCAATCCTCACTGGACACTGACTGGGTAGGCACATTTTCAAACACTTGAAGGTAGCGTAGTCGTCATCACAAAGATCACCCACTACAACTTTGTCTACTAAGCCCCAAGTGATTGTATGCTAAAAAAAATAAGTAGAGGACAATCCCCCCTACGTAGAACGCATTTTTTGTTCTGACCTTTCCGTGATGTAAATTTAATGAGTGCCCTGTCAGTGATGTGACATTATGAGTGACCGTCAGGACCCCCTGGCAGGGGATCACGGAAATGTGCGCTTATGAGTATGTCAGGAGCCGGCAGCTGGACCCCGAAATGGAGCTTCATGGGGGGCCCTTCCGGGAGCCGGAGTGGATCACGTGAGTGACGCTTATGAGGACTGTCCAGGACCCTGGCGGGGAAACACATTTTTGTGAGCTTCTGAGTGCCCTGCCAGGACCCTGGCGCTGGTCCCCAGTGATGTTACCTTCAACAAATTATTTGCCGATGAATGTGGCGGACTCGACAAGACCAAAAAATTTCAATTTCATTTTGGACTTGGTTTCCCCATAGAACGCATCCAGAAATTTGTGGATAAAAAGCAGTAAGGAATA
The DNA here is from genome assembly GCF_026875155.1 of Cherax quadricarinatus. Lineage (NCBI taxonomy): Eukaryota > Metazoa > Arthropoda > Malacostraca > Decapoda > Parastacidae > Cherax > Cherax quadricarinatus. The sequence continues at coordinate 17,616,846 of NC_069416.1, read as the reverse complement.
GCAGACAATTGCAGTGTGTGTTTTTCGTGGTAAAGGAACGTCACTAAGTAAAAAACATTTGGAACCATTAATTGCATAACAAAATTTAAACAAAATCAGGAATAAGCCATCCAGGGTAATATGGGGAAAAAGCTTTTTATGTTATGAAAAGCATCACTAGGTCGGGAAAATAAAAGATCAGAAAACAAGAGGTGAGGAAAATTTAAACAGGTTAGAGAATATTACTAGGCGTCAAAATTTAAATTATTTCAAGGAGGGGTTTTAATGTCCCCAATTTAAACATAGTTTTTTGGCAAATACAATACCCATCCAGGTACCAGAAAAAATCACCAAAAATGCAGCTTAGCTAAGTTTTTCATTTACATTCGTGTTGAAGATCAAGGGAAAGCATCGTGAGTTAAGGAATTCAAGGGAAAAAAAAAAAATAAGTTGGGGTAATTCATATACAGGGGGGTGACTTTAAGCAAATCAAATCATAAAATTTTAGTAATACATCAGTCCACACATTGAACGTTAAACTTTTTGAGATACTGATAACTTCAGCACGCAAAACCCTGTTTTAACACGTACATTTTTAAGGTTCCCCAGTTGGTAATGCTTTATTTTTTCAATGTTTCGTTAGAGTGATCTTTTTTGTCTTTAGGAAAAACTCCACACTTTCCATGTTTATAATTTTTTGGGGAGAGGTGAAGGAGACAGAAAAAAATTTTGTAACGAGACGGAAGCTTTTCTAATCAATCAAATTATGTTAAAAAAGGGTTTTCCCCTTTTTCTAACACTATGGGTGTGGTGTGTGTGTGTGTGTGTGTGTGGTTTTGTGTGTTGTGTGTGTGTGTGTGTGTGTGTGTGTGTGTTGGGGTTGTGTGTGAAAAAAAAATAATGAACATTCAAGACTTTTATGTTTACTTTGGGAAAAGGTTTTTTTAAGAATTTGTTTTTAAGTTTTCATTAAAATTGAAAAGAAAAGGAAAAAAAACTTAATTCAGCTAAAATATTTGGCTTTCCTTTCCTGAAAAATTGATATACCTTCTCTACTTAAGAGTAATAATGAATTCAAATTTTAAAATTTACAGAAAAAAAACAATAACTGTATCCTATGTGTCCACTTATTATTCCTCGCATCAGATGAGTCAAACGTCTGTTTCTCATCATGTTTTTGAGAGCTTTACGAAATTTGTAGGTCCTGAGTTCATTAGATGAGAAATATCCAAAATTTATGAAATAGTAATGATTTAAAATATATACCCAAGAAATGTAATTGATAAATTCTTTTTAAAAAGTTGTAGAAAACACTTTTTATAATCCAAAAAGGGACACCACCCTTATAATTCAACTAAAAATATGTTGGTTCTCTCCCATAAACCATGAAAACTTGGTTGATATGCCTTCTCTTCTTACAGAAGACTTTTTAAAATATTAAAGTTTTGTATTCAAAAATCTGATACAGTTGAAAAAACATTTGATAAAGAATTCCCCCCAAAATGCTGATTGGATGTGTCTATATAAGATCCTTGTAAAATTTTGCGATAAAAAGTTTATTTTACGGTCAACTGTAAAAATCCTCGAACTACTAAAGATTAAAAAACAAACATAAATATATGCATTAGAAACTGGACAAGACCAATGCTCTATTTATTCATGTAAAGATTTTAAAACCAACCAATTGATTTCAAAAAGTTGAGAAAGTAGTATCAACAAAGCAATGTCCATGGTCGACAAGGAATATAATTGAATCTTGTTTCATAAAAAGCAGTTTTGACAATAATATGAATATTTCCTTGTATATAAATCAGAGTAGGAATCCATTTAATAATTAATTAAATTTGGGAAAATTTAATAATAACCCTGGACAAATAATAATTTTTTTAAATTACTTGGGTATAATAGCTTGGGGGTGAGTTGTGGCAAGGGACCTATCCAAGTTGGTCGCCGCACGTTCACGTGTTTAAAAAAAAAACCGTTTGGGGGATCTGATAGTGAGGTGCTGGCCGGACCCCTTATATAGCTTCCCCTGGATGCTCTTAACTTTCATAGTTCTCCTTGATAATGTGAGTAAGTTCACGAAAGCAGCTTGGAATTTCTCTATTCTTCAGAGTGGTTGTTTTTGCATATATATATTATATATATATATATATATATAATATATATATATATATATATAATATATAATATATATATAAATATATATATGCAATAAGATCACAGTAAACAGGTGTTTTTCAGAATATGCAAAAAACAAACCACTTCTGAAAGATAGAGAAATTCCAAGCCGCTTTTCGTGACTACTACATTAATCAAAGGAACTATGAAAGTAAAAGCATCCAAGGAAGCTATATAAGGGGTCTTGGCCAGCACCTCCACAATCAGATCCCAACAACGTTAAACACGTGACCGACGGCGCGCGCCCGACCCAACTTGGATAGGTCCTTTGCACAACTCACCCACAAACTATTCTACCCAAGAAAATTTAAAAATTATATTTTCCAGTGTAATTATTAAATTCTTCCCAAATTCAATTAATTATAAATGGATCTAAAATTTTATATAAACCCAAGAAATATTTCATATTATTGTCAAAACTGCTTTTTATGAAAACAAGATTCAATTAATATTCCTATCGACCAAGGACTTGCTTGATACTACTTTCTCAACTTTGAAATCAATTGGATGTTAAAATCTCTTACCATGAATAAATAGAGCTTTGGAATCTTGTCGCAGTTCTAATGCTTAATTTATGTTGTTTTTAATCTTAGTTTCGAGATATTTACCATTTTGACCGTAATAAACTTTATCGCAAATTTTACAAGGAATCTTATAGACACATCCCACCAGCATTTGGGGGAATTCTTTATCAAAAGCTTTTTTTTACGTATCAAGATTTTTGATACAAACTTTAAATATTAAAAGTCTTAAGAAGAGAAGGCATATCAACCAAGTTTTCATGGTAAGGGAGAACCAACAATTTTTAGTTGAATAAGCTGGTTTGTCCCTTTTTGAATTGTAAAAAAGGTATTTCTAAGCAACTTAAAAGATTAATCAATTACATTTCTTGGGTATTTTTAAATCATTACCTATTTCCATAAATTATGGATATTTCCTCATCATACTCAGGGACTACAATTCGTAAAGCTCTCAAAAACATTGATGAGAAAACAAGACAGTTTGACTCTATCTGATGCGAGGATTAATAGTGGACATAGGAACAGTATAGCCCCCATTCTATAAACTTTATACTGTTGAGTTTGAAGAAAATAACTCACTGTGCCCTTTCTAGATGTTTAATTATTAAGGGTAATAATTGATACAAATTTAAAAATTTACAGAAAACGCTAACAAATACTGTTCCTATGTCCCACTATTATTCCTCGCATCAAGATAGTGAGTCCAACTGTCTGTTTTTTCTCATACAATGTTTTTTGAGGCTTAAATAAACGAATTTGTAGTCCATGTGCCTGCGTTGTTAGTCCACATACTGCTCTGTTACCTGTGTTTTTTGATCGTCACATACTGCAATTTTACCTGCGTTGATAGTCCACAAACTGTTCTGTTTCCCTGTGTTGATAGCATGTACTTGCTCTGTTATCCGGCGCTTGTTTAGTCATATACCTTCGTCCCTGTTTACTAGTGTAGTCATATACAGCTTTTACCCCCTGCGGTTGTTAGTTATATACTTCTTTGTTACACAGTGTTGGTTAGTCCATATACTGTCTCCTGTTACCTTGTTTTTATCGTATATACTGCTCTCCTCACTCTCACCTGTGTGTTAGAGTCAAATAAACAGCTCTGATACATGTGTTGTTAGTCACATAACTGCTCTGTACCTTGTATTTGACGGTCACCAGCAAACTCTGTTATCTGTGTTGTTAGTCCATAATACTCTCTATTACCTGTGTTATTAGTCCATAAAATACGTGTTACCGTGTTGTTGTTACATAACTGCTTTGTTACTAGTGTTTTTTAGTCATGTACTGCTCTGTTACCTGTGTGTATAGTCATGCACTGCTCTGTTACCTGTGTTATTTGTCAATATACTGCTGTTACCTGTGTTTGTTATTATATACGCTTTGGTTACTAGTGTTGTTAGTCAGGTACTGCTTGCTCTGTTACCTGGTGTTTATTTGTCAATATACTGCGTTACTGTGTTGTTAGTTATATACTGCTTGTTACTAGTGTTTGTTAGTCATGTACTGCCTGTTTACCTGTGTTTATTATCATATACTGCTGTTACCTGTGTTGTTAGTTATATACGCTTTGTTATTAGTGTTGTTAGTCCATATACAGCTCTGTTACCTGTGTTGTTAAGTCACTACTGCTCTGTTTACCTGTATTGTTTCAGTCATATATCTGCATTATTTGCCTGTGTTCTGTTCGTCACAACACTCCAGCTCTATTACCTGTGTTGTTAGTCATATACTGCTCGTTCACCTGTGTATGTTAGTCATATACTGCTCTGTAACTGTGTTGTTGGTACAACACTGCTGTTACCTGTGTGTTTTAGTCCATAGTGCTCTGTTAATACCGCGATGATAGTCACATACTGCTCTTTACCGTGTTGATAGTCACATATTGCAGAGTTTCCTGTGTTGATAGTGACAAACTATTCTGTTACCCTGAGTTGATATCATATACTGCTCTGTTACCTACCTTTGGTTTGTTAGTTATATATACGGTCCTGTTACCAGTGTTTTAGTCACATACTGCTGTACCTGTCTTGTATGTTATATCGTGCTTTGTTTTCCAGTTTTTTGTTAGTCATATACTGCTCCTGTTACCTGATGTTGTTAATCATATACTGCTCTCTCACCTGTGTTGTTAGTGATATATGCTCTGATTACCTGCGTTGTTAGTCAAATACAGCTCTGATTCATGTGTTGTCACATACTGCTCTGTTACCTATGTTGACAGTCACATTAAACCGACAAGTTGTTTAGAAAACACGTAAGCAAGAACTAGACATATTTTTTTGAAAACGTTTTTCGGTCCTGGGACCTTGATCACTCTAACAACCAAGGTTTCAGAGACAGTATATAAAGGCGTATAGAGTGAGTGTGAGTGAACGCAAATGGTGACCTGGGAAAAAAAAATAATAAAAAAGAATGCCATATTGATGAGGACTGGTAGCCTGAGATCATAAACAACCTCGTGTCATACTATGACACTCTCCATCATCCAGTGTCATAACTATGCACACTCACCCATCATCCAATGTCATACTAAATGAACAACTCCATCCCATGTCATACTATGACACCACCTCTCCCCATTCAATTCCAATGTCATACTATGACACTCTCCATCCATCCAGTGTCATACTATGGACACTTCCCCCCATCATATCCATGTCATACTTATGACACTCCATCCCATGTCATAACAATGACACTCCCCCCATCATCACAATTCATACTATGACACTGCCCATCATCCCATATTATACTCCCACTCACTTCTTAACATACAGAGCAGAATATTAAATCTCCTTCACCTATCGTCTTCTTTTTAATTAATGTCGTACCGAAATAAAAACGGAATCGGGCGAGTTTAGCTTAAAGGAAGTGTTCGTTTCTGCCGATAAGCCGAGTTAAAACATACTTATGGAATCTACAAAATATGTCCTGATAAAAAAACCAAAATAAAATAATTACTTTTTAGGCGAGGTGAGGTGAGGTTAGGTTTAGGTTAGGTTTAGGTAGGTTAGGTTTAGGTGGAGGTTAGAGGCCTCTAAGTTAGGCCTCTTAAAATTAGGCTTGCTGCCAAAACTGAATATGTTTTACACATAATTTTTTCAATAAAAATTTACTGAAGAACAGATTAATCCGTAAAAGAACATTTTGGAGAAGTTAATTATTTAGAGGGCAAGAGCTTAATTCGGATTATTATGAACGACATGTACACTCACTCAGGTGCTGCTTTAATCAGGTACAAACTGTAAATACCTGACCTTTAAACATAACTAACCCAAACAGCGAATCACGTGTACGTACCTGAGTGCTCGCAGACTTGGTCAAGAAACGTTCAGTTGTTGTTCAGATAGAGACGAGAACATTAGGATGGGGAAGAAATATGATTTAGTGACGTTAACCGCAGAATTATTGATTGTGAGATCTTATACACAACACATATGCTGACATCTTCAGATTGATAAGAAAAACATAAAAACAGAATTTGAAAGGTATCAGCATGAGAATATCTGACAGGAAAATTATGGGCTGGGGAATAACTGATCTGTATTGAGATGGCCTGAAGAAGATACATAACTAAATCAATATTACATCAGGATGACCAAGAATCGTAATGACAAACGATTGCAAATAAACCATACCCCCCGGCCGGGATTGAAACCCGCCGGTCATTGAGTCTCAAAACTCCAGCCCGTCGCGTTGCCACTAGACCACTAGCCACAATAAGATCATCTAAAACTAGGTATGGTTGACGGCAGTGAAGGGACTTGAGCTAGAGTTCGACACGGCCCACGCTAGCTGGAGATTTCGTCTGTAAAAACCTGTGCATTTGTGGTCACGAGAGGTGCCTGTGCTAACCTTCACCTATGAGTAGAAATAAACCTAGTTGGATGAATCTATTGTTGGCTAGCTGGTCTAGTGGCTAACGCGACGGTCTGGAGTTTTGAGAACTCTATGACCGCGGTTCAAATCCAGGGCCGGGGGTATGGTATACCATCGGATCTCTCATGTTTCATTTGATATTAATACCTAAGGTGCAACGCTTCCCTACGGCCTTCAAAATCATTCTAATGTGAAATCAACTATCCATATTTCGATGAATCTTCCTTCCACACATCACTAACCACTGTGAACTCTACAGAAATTGCTAAAAGCATTAACAGTGGTAAGATGGCCAGAACAAAATCTCTGAAAACAACAGCAGGACTTATTGAAATATTCCAAACAACAAGCAAAATTTTTTACGAATTCCTACTCCAGCAAGACTGCCACATGGTCTTCCTTCCAGCAAGACGCCAAGCATGGTCTTCTTCCACAAGAACTGCCAACATGTCATTCCAGCACAATCCAACATGTCTTCCAGCCAAGACTGCCAACATGGTCTTCCAGCAAAGACTGCCAACATGTCTTTCCAGCAAGACTCCCAACATTGGTCTTCAGCAAGAACGCCACATGGCTCCAGCAAGACTGCAACATGGTCTTCCAGCAAGACTGCCAACATGTCTTCCAGGCAAGACTGCCAACAATGGTCTTCCAGCCAAGACGCCACCATGGTCCTTCCCAGCCAAGCCTTTGCCAACATGGTCTTTCCAGCAAGACTGCCAACATGGTCATCCAGCAAGACCATGCCAACATGGCTTCCCAGCAAGACTGCCAACATGGTCTTCCCACCTGAAAAGAAGGTTGTCCTTCATCAGAATTCTTATTAATGTGCAAAGAGGGGCATATGTGTGGCATGTCAGCTTGCCTAAATTCATACATAACGTTGCTGTGATGATCCTTGTAGGAGGTCCCAGCTGCAAGTATATGGGGATGGTGGACCTTCCATATAATGGAAAAACAATTTTTACAATAAATTGCATATCAATTGCTATCTCCCCGTAGACTAAGAAAAGAGCAGCACTGATTTTGCGTGTTTCCACAACTCAAAAACTAATGTACTATTGTTGATAAATGGTTCAGAGAAGCAAAAGTGGATGAATGAGGCTTTTGTTTTGGTGCAACACATAGGTATCTTTATCTTAGTAATATCTCTTTAATTAGAATGAACATAATTGGCTGGCCGAAACGTTTCCTCGACTTCTGCATGGGAAGCGTGAAAGTTCTTTCCTCGAAGTCACAGATGCTTTGTCCACCTATTGCAGTCAATCCTCAACTTGAAAAACTGACCTGGGTAGCAAACATTTTTCAAACTCCAATGAAGTAGCGTTGTTCTCACTCACAAGATCACCCACTACAACTTTTTCTACTAAAGCACCATAGTGATTGTACCGTCTAAAAAACAATAAGTAGATGGACACATCCTACCTACGTAGAAACCATTTTTTGATCATGACCTGTTCCAGTGTTGTGACACTTCACCATGAGTGACTGTCCAGTGATTGTGACACTTCATGAGTGACCTGTCCAGGAGCCTGCAGCTGGATCACCAGAAATGGACGCTATCATGAGTGACCTGTCCAGGAGCCTGGCAGCTGGAATCACCAGAAAATGTGACGCTTTCATGGGTGACCTGTCCAGGAGCCTGCAGCTGGATCACCATGATGTGACCGCCTTTCATGATGACCTGTCCAGGAGCCTGGCAGCTGCTGGATCACCAGAGTTTTGTGACGCTTTCATGAGTGAACCTGTCCAGAGACCGTGGAGCTGGAATCACCAGTGATATTACACTTCAATCAACAAATTATATCTGCCGATGAATGCTGGGCGACCTCGACAAGACCAGAAATTCTAAATTTTCATTTGTGGACATGGTTTCCCATAGCAACAGAACATGCCAGTAATGTTGTTGATAAAAATGACAGTAGAGCACATCACAGACACATTAGCAGCTCGTGATGTTCTTTCGATGGCTAAGAGAAACGTCACTAAGTCAAACATTATAGAGAACCATTAATATGTCATAACACAAATTTTAACAGAACAGGAATAAGCCATCCAGGGTAATAAGAGAAAAGCTTCTCTATGTTATGGAGAGCATCACTAGTCGAAGAGAATATAATCAGATCAAGAAAATCCAAGAGTGAGGAAATAATAACAGGTGACGACGAGAAATATTACTAGGACGCAACTTTAATTATTCAAGGAGGCAGTATCACCATGTCCAATATAACATAAGTTATGGCAAATACAATACCACTCCCAGGGTACCAAAAATACCACCAAGTGCAGCTCAGCTATGATTTTTTTTCATTTACAATTACGTGTTTGAAAGATCAAGGAAAGCATCGCTGAATAAGGATTTCAAGAAATTAAAAAAAAAATAAGTGCTAAATTCATATACCAGCCGGTGAACATTTAAGCATAAGTCCCAAATCTATCAAGATTCAGTAACTACATCAGTCCACACATTGCAAACGTTAAACATTAGAGATACTGCTCACTTCAGCAAACGCAAACCGTTTATCACACAACACGTAACTTTTTAAGGTTACCTCAGTATAGGAAAGCCATTAATTATTTTTGACAATGTTTCGCTTTATGAGTGACCTCTATATCTGTCTTCAGAAAACCCTCCCACACTTTCCATGTTTAATAATTTTGGTGAAGTGAAGGAGACAGAACCCAATGTTTGTACGAAGACAGGAAAGCTTTCCTTTCTTTCATCCTCCTAATACAATCAAATTATGTTAAAATGAGTTTCCTCTTGTCTAACACTATTGAGGTGTGTGTGTGTGTGGTGTGTGTGGTGTGTGTGTGTGGAGTGTGTGTGTGTGTGTGTGGGTGTGTGTGTGTGTGTTGTGTGTGTGTGTTGTGAAAAGAATAAAATGAACATCCAAGCACTTTCATGAACTCCAATTAATTGGGAAGGATTTTACAAAGCAAATCTGTTTCGAAGTTTTCCATGTTACAAATTGAAACAGAAAAGGAAAAACAACTTAATTCACTAAAAAATATTTTGGCTTTCCCTACCATGAAAACTTGAAATACCTTCTCTACTTAAGAATTTTAATATCAAAAGCTATATTTAAAAAGTGTTGATGCAGTAAAAAACCTTTCCAAAGACCCCTGTAAAAAATGTGATAGTCGATTTGTAGGGAAATCAGAAAAAGGTTCTGGAACTAGAGATTACAATAACATAAATATAACAACAGAATTGGACCAAGGATCAAATGTGCTGTTATATTTCCACGCACCACTATCACACGAGCTTTAAATCCAAACTACTCCTCTCCCAACATTAACTTTTTGTGAACGAAACCATTTAAATCATGCTTTACCACAAGTTGATTCAGTTCAACGTACGTTTTCTTACTATACAATTAACACCTACTGGCCGAGCTCCTTGAAGCAGAGAGCCAGATATTGTTTTTGTAAACAGTACCTGCCTCAAAGCCCTCAACGTATCCCGCCATTATGGGTTAATACTGCACTACAGTCCCCCTAATGTCCCACTATTGGGGGTTGCCATCCTTGTCAAATCCAACATAAAACACGAATTCCCCAATCCCTTTTATTTTCACCAACACTCTGTCTTGTAGTTATAATACACACCCACCTTGGCCCCTTTATCTTTTTCTTTTCACCACCTATGCTCGCCCAAACACTATTCTCCAACATAACGATCTTTCTTTGCTTAGAGACTCACTACGGCCAATCACACAACATACCTACCAAGCTGACATGAAATGTCAAACCTAACCGCCTTTCATCAACATCAGTAACAACCAACTTGGTCCACCAATTACTCAACGTTCATTCACAAACCATAAACACCTAATTTTCATCTCGGCCCAGAGACTTCAATACCTTACTACAACCACAACGGGCCAAGGCAAACCAGACATCCATTCTGGCAAACGATCCAGCTCTCTATTTCAACACTACATCTCACCTGACCCCTATTTACAGGCACTGATCACATCCCAGTCATTCTTACACATCTCTCCAACCCTATCCTCATTCCAACACACACCTTCCTTCTCCACAAGAACGCTGACTGGGATGCTTCGAAACAACACATAGACAATATTAACATAACCTCACCTATGACTACAACAACATAACCTATCCTCTGACATCGATACCCTAACTGATCGCACACAGACACATACACAAGCAGCCAACTCGCAATACCAAAGAAAAACTCACACCACTCGTTATCCTTCAAACCATCACGCTCAAACAATAAGACTAATTATCCTTCTTTATTCTACCCATAACCGCTTCCTCCTGGCAGCATCACACAGAATTTAATTATCAAGTCCGATTAGATCCTCATTTACCTTAGAAAACCACTTTTACACAGCCTAACCAAGACCACAACAATCAACTGGTCCACAAACTCATCAACAAGCAGAACAAACGCGGCGTCTTAAAAAAAAAAACACTAAAGCATTCTGGAACTTATCAAAAATATCAGAGGCACAACTCCAACCAACTAAAAATTTCATACACATCACCCACAACAACACGCACATCTCAGAAACCCGCATAGGCTGCTAACCAACATCTCAACACATCTGGGAGAACATCCTTCCAACCCCCTCACACCCACCTCACCCTAAGTTATATTCAACACATTCAGAACATAGAACACGTGCACACACACAAGAAACAACACCAGATAGCCACATAACATCTAGACTCTCTTACCTCCTCCCAAGAACTCGACCAACTCCTTTCACCAACACAGACATTAAAACTTCTCCCTCAGACAACCTTCTATCCAAGGCCTCTCCTGGGTGCCTCTGGCCTAAACCCATATAATCCTTAAACTACCTCCTGACTACTCTATCATTACTGCCAACACAAAACCTCCCTCAATAATGCCTCCCTTGCCTTCTGGATAACTTCCTTTCCTCTTCAAATTGCTACTGCGATCCTCCCCTTCCTAACCCCAAAAAAGACCACTCTGATCCTAGAAACTACCGCCCTAATCAGCCCCCTCGAACTTTTAGGAAAACTCTGAAAAACTCATCAACCATCGCCTTCGCAGATAAACCCTGGAACACAACTCTCATTTCGATGGCCAGTTATGGGCTTCAGAAACACACAGATCCACACAGGATTCCATAACATCATTCTCAACTACATCCCACATAAACAAAAACAAGAACAGGAAGTACAGCCCTGGTTCAAAAGACGGTTGAAAAAGCTTATTGACACTGTCTGGCACCAAGGCTCAAGGTACAACTTTGGCAATAACTTTACCTGCTCCTGTCCTCACTACTCGTAAACTCCTCTGCAACTTCCTAGACGGGGGGCCGTACCATGAGATATCAAATTCTCAAGCCTGTTACTCTGACTACTTCACACTAAATGGCTGGAGTAACCCCAGGGATCTGTTCCTCCCCTACCCTCTACATTTTTATACACTAACGACATTTTCCAACACCTGTATAACAAACCAAAACTCCATCACACTAGCCTATGCAGACGACATTATACAACTATCACTCATGCCAATATAGCTACACCACACAAACACAACAATGAGGTCGACAGGATTAGCCATCTGGGAACCAAAAATGAGAACAAAAACCAATGCAGTCTAAAAAATCCATCATTACATATTCACTACAGAAAACGTTAACCTCCATTATACCTGTCGAGCTCAGAAACAGCCTGAACAAAAACCCGCACTTAACATCCCCATCACACAATCTGTCCACTGTCCTTGGCGTTAATCTTGACTACCTTCCTAACGCTTGTAGCAAATAGCAGTAAGGCCCTGCGGGCCTCTATACAAAACTGAAACAGCCTCTAACGCACCAAACTACACCTCTTAGCAAATCCCTAATACGTCCTCTGATAACTTACTCTCCTCTAGAGCCCTCTCTCTTGCAGCAAAAACAAACTTACGTAAACTGCAGTGGTGTCCAAACAAGCCCTGGCGCTGGATGCTTGATGTCAGAATGGGAGGACTTCGGGGGGCCACAAGCGAGTCTCTCCACGCCCCAATTAGAAACCATCCCTGCGCTTAATTCTGTACTGGGAAGACGCTTTCAGTGACAGAAGATAGACCAAACATTTGAGACACATGACTACTGGTCCTTCTTCTCCTTGACGGCAGAACCCACAAAACCAACACACCTTTTTCTACTCCCTTGCATGAAATCCTGCCTCCATAACCTCTATTTACAAATAACCTTGGGATTCCTCCGACAGGTACTTTTCTCTGACCCAACGTTCGCCTTAGCTTTTGAGGGTTAAGAACATGGCTCAAGTTCTATCAACACTCCTCTCTAGCGCTAAAACGTCGCATGTCCCTCCTTCCTCCCCGCTCACCCCACCGGAGTCCAACAGAAAGCCTGATTTCTCTTCCCTCAATACTGTCCCACATCGCCTCTTTCGCTGCTGGGTTACACCCTGGCTCTATTTCTAACGAACTAAGAACACTCCTCTCCCAGCACTATTCTCGTCCTGTCCCGTTTTTCTTCCTCCCCCCTTCCTTCCCCCCTTCTTTCCCTCCCCCCGCGACATCTCATTGGGATCTACATGAACTTTTCCTTTCGTTTCGTTTTCGTTTCTTTCTCCCCGTCACTGTCTTCTACGCCTATATATACTGGCTCACCACCTCTCTTCATAAGTTTTTTTCTCTCTTCTATGTGCGGTTATTTTATGTATGAGCTGAAGGAATGTTTAATATGCACAGAGTCTGCAGTCTATAAATGAAGTGGATGAGAATAGTCAAGTTTAAGAAAATACTTGTTCGATGAAAGAGAATTTTCCTCCTCAAGGAAATCACTACTACAGATTTTCAAGATCCTTGAAGGAAGAAGCTTAGAAAACGTTATACGTTTAGTTTTGGTGTTTGTGGTGAGAGTAAAAGGTGGAGAAGATCCTGCTGGTTGGTCGGTTTTTTCACACACTAGACTTTTAAAACGTAACTTTTACAACATAGCTGCTCCTCTGTCTTGCCAAGGAACTTCCTCTCACGTTGTCCCTAAACCAGCAACAAACTACTGGCCCCATGCTGGTAAGGTCTTATTCTCCAAACATCCAATCCTCTTCTCTGAGCAATCACAACTTCACATTCTCCACATGACTCTTCACATTTATTATGCCTGCCCTATTATATACTCACGTACCTGCTTAGGTAGATCTGTGTGTGACCTTTTGGGCGAAAAAAGTTGTCTTATAATGAAATCGCGCTAAAAGAACATAGGAACATAAGAAGGAACACTGCAGCAGGCCTTCTGGCCCATGCGAGGCAGGTCCAAGTCTCCTACCGGCTTAAGCCAATGCCCCAACCTAGTCAGGTCAGGTCACATTCACTTAAGGAACACGGTAACTGACCTAGTGGCACAAGCTGATCAGGTCCAATTCACACCCACCCACACCCACTCATGTATTTACCTAACCTATTTTTAAAACTACACAATGTTTTAGCCTCTTTAACTGTACTCGGGAGTTTGTTCCACTAATCCACAACTCTATTACCAAACAAGTGCTTTCCTATATTCTTCCTGAATCTGAATTTTTCCATCTTAAAACCATTGCTACGAGTCCTGTCTAAGCTAGAAATTTTCAGCACGTTATTTACATCCCTTTATTTATTCCTAACTTCCCTTTTTTTATTATTATCACACTGGCCGATTCCCACCAAGGCAGGGTGGCCCGAAAAAGAAAAACTTTCACCATCATTCACTCCATCACTGTCTTGCCAGAAGGGTGCTTTACACTACAGTTTTTAAACTGCAACATTAACACCCCTCCTTCAGAGTGCAGGCACTGTACTTCCCATCTCCAGGACTCAAGTCCGGCCTGCCGGTTTCCCTGAATCCCTTCATAAATGTTACTTTGCTCACACTCCAACAGCACGTCAAGTATTAAAAACCATTTGTCTCCATTCACCTCTATCAAACAGCCCCACGCATTGCCTGCGGAATCCAAGCCCCTCGCACACAAAACTCCTTTACCCCCCCTCCCTCCAACCCTTTTCCTAGGCCGACCCCTACCCCGCCTTCCTTCCACTACAGACTGATACCCCTTTGAAGTCTTTCTGTTTCGCTCCATTCTCTCTACATGTCCGAACCACCTCAACAACCCTTCCTCAGCCCTCTGGACAACAGTTTTGGTAATCCCGCCCCTCCTCCTAACTTCCAAACTACGATTCTCTGCATTATATTCACACCACACATTGCCCTCAGACAGACATCTCCACTGCCTCCAGCCTTCTCCTCGCTGCACATTCATCACCCACGCTTCACACCCATATAAGAGCGTTGGTAAAACTATACTCTCATACATTCCCCTCTTTGCCTCCAAGGACAAAGTTCTTTGTCTCCACAGACTCTAAGGCACCACTCACTCTTTTTCCCCATCAATTTTTGATTCACCTCATCTTTCATAGACCCCCCGCTGACACGTCCACTCCCAAATATCTGAATACGTTCACCTCCTCCATTTCTCTCTCCCTCCAATCTGATATTCAATCTTTCATCACCTAATCTTTTTGTTATCCTCATAACCTTACTCTTTCCCGTATTCCCCCTTTAATTTTCTTTTTTTTGCACACCCTACCAAATTCATCCACCAATCTCTGCAGCTTTCCTTTTAGAATTTTCCCAAGAGCACAGTGTCATCACAAAGAGCAGCTGTGACAACTCCCACTTTGGTGTGATTCTTTTTCTTTTAACTCCACGCCTCTTGCCAAGACCCTCGCATTTACTTCTCTTACAACCCCATCTATAAATATATTAAACAACCACGGTGCATCACACATCTTGTCTAAGGCCTACTTTTTCTGGGAAAAAAAATTTTCCCTCTTTCTACATACTCTAACTTGAGCCTCCCCTATCCTCGTAAAAACTCTTCACTGCTTTTAGTAACCTACCTCCTACACTTGCAACATCTGCCACATTTTCCCCCCTATCCACCCTGTATAGCCTTTTCCAAATCCATAAATGCCACAAAGACCTCTTTTAGGGCCCTTTTCTAAATACTGTTTACTTATATGTTTCACTGTAAACACCTGGTCCACACACCCCTACCTTTCCTAAAGCCTCCTTGTTCATCTGCTATCCTATTCTCCGTCTTACTCTTAATTCTTTCAATTATAACTCTACCATACACTTTCCAGGTACACTCAACAGACTTATCCCCCCATAATTTTTGCACTCTCTTTTATCCCCTTTGCCTTTATACAAAGGAAAATATGCATGCCTCTGCCAATCCCTAGGTACCTTAAACCCCCTTCCCTACATTTATTAAATAATTTTCACCAACCACTCCAAAACTATATCCCCCCCTGCTTTTAAAAATTTCTATCTTTATCCCATCAATCCCGGCTGCCTTACCCCTTTAATTTTACCTACTGCCTCACGAACTTCCCCCACACTCACAACTGCTCTTCCTCACTCCTACAAGATGTTATTCCTCCTTGCCCTAAAACACGAAATCACAGCTTCCCTATCTTCATCAAACATTTAACAATTCCCCCAAAATATTCCCTCCATCTTTCCCAATACCTCTAACTCTCCATTTAATAACTCTCCTCTCCTATTTTTAACTGACAAATCCATTTGTTCTCTAGGCTTTCTTTAAATTGTTAATCTCACTCCAAAACTTTTTCTTTTTTTCAACAAAATTTTTTTGGATAACAAACTCACCCACTCTCTCATTTGCTCTCTTTTTACATTGCTTCACCACTCTCTTAACCTCTCTCTTTTCTCCATATACTCTTCCCTCCTTGCATCACTTCTACTTTGTAAAAACTTCTCATATGCTAACTTTTTCCCCTTTTT
>NC_069416.1:17569156-17599974 GCF_026875155.1 Cherax quadricarinatus | reverse complement strand
TATATACTAAAACACAGGTGAGAAAGCAGTATACATTAACAACTAAGAAACAGAGCAGTATATGACTAACAACACTGGTAACAAAGAAGTATATAACTAACAACGCAGGTAAAAGCAGTATATGACTACACTAGTAACAGACAAGTATATGACTAACAGCAATGGAAACAGAGCAGTATAGGACTATCAACACAGGTAACAGAACAGTTTGTGACTATCAACGCAGGTAACTCTGCAGTATGTGACTATCAACAGAGGTAACAGAGCAGTATGTGACTAACAACGCAGGCAACAGCAGTATATGACTAACGACACTAGTAACAGAGCATATATATAGTGAGGTGCTGGCCGGACCGTTTATATAGCTTCCTTGGATGCTTCACTTTCATAGTTCCTTGATAATGTGAGTAGTCACGAAAGCGCTTGGAATTTCTCTATTCTTTCAGAGTGGTTGTTTTGCATATATATATATATATATATATATATATATATATATATATATATATATATATAAATATATATATATATATATATTATATTATATATATATATATATATATATATATATATATATTATATGTATATATATATATATATATATATATATATATATATATATATATATATATTATATATATATATATATATATATATATTTATATATATATTATATATATATATATATATAATATATATATATATATATATATATATATATATATATATATTATATTTATATATATATATTATATATATATATATATATATATATATAATATATATAATATATATATATATATATATATATATATATATATATATATATATATATATATATATATAGTGTCAGCGTGCCTCGTTGTGCTCCCGGTTTTCTGGTGTTTTCACGGTCGCTCTTACGTGCTAGAACTTTAATTTGTGTCATCAATCCTATGCAATACATCCCTCTAGCGCCTGGAACCAATCTTGGGCGGAAAAACATTATATACTGAGTCAAAAAAGGAGAATTAGTGTGCACTACCTAGCAGAGTTTACTGCCAGAGGGGAATCATAGGCCTGTGTCCCGTGTGAAAAAAATAATAATAATTGAACTTTGTGTCAGAGGAAAGAAAGTCTCCCTGAAAGCATTGAGTATACATAGTGTATAGTGTATACTACAGTGGCTCCCTAGTATATTGATGATAAAGGCTAAAGTGTCATTTGAAAACAGGTGAATTTGTAAATGAAGTGATAAGCCTATAGAGGCAGGTGCCAGAAGTCGCCAGAAACTTACCACAGGTCAGCTGTTTTTAATAATCTTCCTGGCTGCTAGTGTACTCGCATATAATCTAGTGATACCAGTGAATAGCAGAATACAGTGTTGTAGTAGCAACTAACCAGTATTATAATGGTACTTAGTGGAGTGGAGTGACTTTCATTAGTTTCTTTTTCTTGAAATACCAGACGTTACTGTGAATTTCATATAACCTGTAGTTACCAGCGGTCGCAATATACACAACGAGAAGCAATTATTACTAAAGAAAAAGCGTCCTTCCTCCAAAATTTCCACCAGTCAACTATAGTGATAATATAGCATTTATTGTGGTGGAGACGGAAAAAAAAGATTGAGAAGCTAGATACAGCGATTGATAAACAAGGGTGGAGGTCGACCGTTCGTCATTGTAGGAGTGCCAGCAGTCACCGGCTCTTCAACACGCAAGTTATACTTTGTATCAATCAAATCACATATTACTCGGGTAGATAATTTCCAGTAGATCCTTCATGTGTTAGCTCAAATCACCGACCAGTATGGTTTAAATAAGTGACCCACTGATCAGATCAGATAGACTGGTCCGAACCCTTGACTGGTCCGAACCCTGGACTGGTTTCAAACGGTTTCGTTGTGCACCACCTAGCAGGTTATTAATAGAATATTCAAGAGGTTGCTAGTAGAATTGCAGTAAATCAACCATTCAAATCATTATGAAGCTGTGTGTAGTCTGTGGTCAGTCAAACAAACGGCTTCCACATGCATAAATTGTCATTTCTGTGGAAATTGGTGTCACGCCCCTTGTGCAGATATCCAAGAACTAGCTACAAGCAGTATTAAAACAGGGAAGTGTTTTTGGGTATGCCCAAATGAGATAAATCTGTGGACTAAAATCACAAGGGTATTAAAAGAGGTCAACATCAAAGCTGCTTTCAAGAAAACCATGGAAGCTTTCTACAACAGATGGGAACATAAAAAGTCCGGGCTGAATGGTACTGCCCTTGATACTGGCCATGTAGTCAGAAACTGTAAGGCTGGAGATGATGTCCTGGTAGTCAGTAAATGGGGGGCTGATAGTGCTGTCCTGGAGACAGTACTGGGAAGCTGGAGGTGCTGTCCTGGGAGACAGTAATGGTGAAGCTGGAGGTGCTGTCCTGGGAGATAGTAATGGTGAAGCTGGAGATGCTGTCCTGGGAGACAGTAATGGGGAAGCTGGAGATGCTGTCCTGGGAGACAGTAATGGTGAAGCTGGAGATTTTGTCCAGGTAGTCGGGAATTATACGCAGGAAGGAATACATATAAATGACCTCATAGGGGACAGGAGCCATAGTAGGGAAACAAGTGTAGTCAAAGATAAGATAAAACCAATATTGCAAACTAGAAATACCGCAGGAAATAGCAAACAAGAGGACTTCCACTAGCATAGTGAGGATATATTACCAAAAACAACTGGTGGGAGCTCCATTGTTGGTGCTAGGGAGATAGAAGTAAGACAGGGAAACATGCACCAACAGGGAATACAGTCACAGAAACCCAAGGCAAACGGAAACCAAGCCTGTGCACATACTATGCACTCGGTATCTGCTGGCATGGGAAATCTGGAAAAACAGATGGGAACGTGCAACTATGACCACCCTAGGAAATGCCATGCCCATATGACAACAGGAAAATGCAACTCCCTTCCTGTAAGCTTTTTCACCCTGAACTGTGTACCTCTTCAGTATAGGAAAGACTGTGCTATAACTTAAATTGCCAGGCATACCATCTAAAGGGGACAAAACGATACAAAACATCCAGGCCTTTGGAAAACCTGGAAACCCCACAGCCACTCAAGAGGGAAAGGTTTTTTAGTGCCAAAAGGAAAAAAAACTGGCAGGAAATGGCAGAAATCGTACACC
Source organism: Cherax quadricarinatus (assembly GCF_026875155.1). Taxonomy (NCBI): domain Eukaryota; kingdom Metazoa; phylum Arthropoda; class Malacostraca; order Decapoda; family Parastacidae; genus Cherax; species Cherax quadricarinatus. The sequence goes on along the minus strand of NC_069416.1, from coordinate 17,596,827 downwards.
AAACCATCATTCCTGGAGTGGAACCACATCGAGGGCCTCCACCCAAACCAACAGATACAATACTAATGCCGGAAAAAAAATCCCCCCCCCAGTACCAACAATACCACCAGTCCGATAACATTCTTCTTTGCAAAAAATACAGGTTCAAAGCCAGCAACAAACACACAAAATACCTTTCATCCGTGGACTGCTTCAGAGGCAAAGCAATGTTCGCGGCTTTCACTGAGACCCACATAAAAGGATCACTTGGACAACGAAATATGGATCCCAGGTTACAACCTATACAGATGTGACAGAGTGAACAGGCAAAAGGGGGGGGGGTTGGCCTGTACATTGCAGAGTCACTTGTTTGCACAGAACTGCTAAATGCCTCAAATGATGTAGTGGAATTTTAGCAGTAAAGGTCGAGACCAAAACCTAGTCATTGTGATAGTCTACAAGCCTCCGGATGCAACATCCCAGCAATTCCAAGAACAGCTTTAAAATGACCACTGTCGGGAAAACTTCCAGCTCCTGCACCCAACATCTTGCCCTGGGGGATTTCAACTTAAGGCACCTAAAATGGAGGAATATACAAATAATAATTGTTTGCAGTAATAACACCAGGAGGCAGCTCTGATGAAAACTCACACTCACGCGAGCTTTTAAATCTCTGCACAAAATTCAATTTAAACCAGCAAATAATAGAGCCAAACTAGACTGGAGAATACACTAGACCTCATCTTCACTAACAATGATGATCTGATAAGAAATATCACCATATCAAAAACAATATACTCAGATCACAACATAATTGAGGTTCAGTCATGTATGCGCGGAGCCCCAGAAACCCACATAATGAGATTAGTCACGAGGGAGCATTCACCAAATTCAACTTCAATAACAAAAACATAAAGTGGGACCAAGTAAACCAAGTCCTAACCGATATAAGCTGGAAGATATACTATGCAAAAACAGACCCCCAAATTATGCCTAGAACAGATTAACTCGGTGGCAAATCGATGTATGCACAAGGGTTATTCCTCTAAGAAAAGGAGGAGTAAAATTAAAACAAAAAAGAGACAGGCGCTCCCTTTACAGGCGACGGAAAAGAATAACAGAGCGGCTAAAAGAGCTCAATATATCGAAAATGCGCAGGAGACAAATGGTCAGAGAAATAGCAAGCATCGAACTTAAGCAAAAAAAATCCTTTTGGTCAGGAATCGCGGGAAGAACTAAAAGCTTAAATGAAATCGAAAGAAACCCAAAGTATTTCTTCTCCTATGCCAAATCAAAAAACGAGAACAACGTCCCCGTATTGGGCCCCTACATAAACAAGATGGTCCTACACAGATGACAGCAAGGAAATGAGTGAGCTACTCAAGTCCCAAAAATGACACAGTTTTTAGCAAGCCGCTAACCAGACTGAGAGTCGAAGATCAAAAGAATTTTTTATGAGAGAGCCACAAAATTTGATTAACACAAAGCCTATCCGATGTTATCCGACGCCAAATGACTTCGAACAGCGATAAATGACATGCCCATGCACTCTGCCCCCAGGGCCAGACTCATGGAACTCTGTGTCATCAAGAACTGCAAGAAGCCCCTATCAAAAGCCTTTTCTTATCCTATGGAGAGGGAGCATGGACACGGGGGTCGTCCCACAGTTACTAAAAACAACAGACATAGCCCCATTTCCCAAAGGGGGCAGTAAAGCAACAGCAAAGAACTACAGACCAATAGCACTAACATCCCCATACATAAAAATCTTTGAAAGGGTCCTAAGAAGCAAGATCACCAGGGCATCTAGAAACCCATCATTTTACACAACCCAGGCAACATGGGTTAGAACAGGTCGCTCCTGTCTGCCCTCAACTATTGGACCACTACGACAAGGTCCAAATGCACAGAAGACAAAAAGAATGCAGATTAATATATACAGACTTTGCAAAAGCCTTCGACAAGTGTGACCAGGCGTAATAGCGCACAAAATGCGTGCTAAAGGAATAACAGGAAAAGTCGGTCGATGGATCTATAATTTCCTCACAACAGAACACAGAGAGAAATCGTCAACAGAGTAAAGTCCGGGGCAGCTAGGGTGAAAAGCTCTGTTCCAAAAGGGCACAGTACTCGCCCCCATCTTGTTCCTAAATCCTTATATCCGACATAGACAAGGAGTCAGCCACAGCACCGTGTCTTCCTTTGCAGATGACACCCGAATCTGCATGACAGTGTCTTCCATTGCAGACACTGCAAAGCTCCAGGCAGACATCAACCAAATCTTTCAGTGGGCTGCAGAAAACAATATGAAGTTCAACGATGAGAAATTTCAATTACTCAGATATGGTAAACATGAGGAAATTAAATCTTCATCAGAGTACAAAAACAAATTCTGGCCACAAAATAGAGCGAAAAAACCCAACGTCAAAGACCTGGGAGTGATCATGTCGGAGGATCTCACCTTCAAGGACCATAACATTGTATCAATCGCATCTGCTAGAAAAAATTTGACGGGATGGAAAATTTAGAACCTTCAAAACTAGGGAGGCCAAGCCCATGATGACACTCTTCAGGTCACTTGTTCTATCTAGGCGGGAATAATTGCTGCACACTAACAGCATCTTTCAAGGCAGGTGAAATTGCCGACCTAGAAAATGTACAAGAACTTTCACGGCGCGCATAACGGAGATAAAACACCTCAATTATTGGGAGCGCTTGAGGTTCCTAAACCTGTTTTCCCCCTGGAACGCAGGAGGGAAGATACATGATTATATACACCTGGAAAATCCTAGAGGGACTATACCAACTTGCACACGAAAATCACTCACACGAAAGCAAAAACTTGGCAGACGATGCAACATCCCCCCAATGAAAAGCAGGGGTGTCACTAGCACGTTAAGAGACCATACAATAAGTGTCAGGGGCCCGAGACTGTTCAACTGCCTCCCAGCATACATAAGGGGGATTACCAACAGACCCCTGGCAGTCTTCAAGCTGGCACTGGACAAGCACCTAAAGTCGGTTCCTGACCAGCCGGGCTGTGGCTCGTACGTTGGTTTGCGTGCAGCCAGCAGCAACAACCTGGTTGATCAGGCTCTGATCCACCAGGAGGCCTGGTCACAGACCGGGCCGCGGGGGCGTTGACCCCCGGAACTCTCTCCAGGTAAACTCCAGGTAAACTTGGATAAGTGGCAGTAACTGGTCACTGCCTTCATAGAAGAGTCACATAAAGGAGCAGATATAAAGTGTTAAGTGAAAGTGGAACACATCGCTAAGGTGACGAGGATCCTGGCATTAAATTAACTGTGAATTACAAGTAGCTGACAAGACCTTTACAATGGTTTTCCTTTTGTCAAAAATGTATAATTTATATAGTGAAGATGGGTGAGTGGGAATCTTGGCTGGATTTATAGACTGATCAGTGCGGAGCTGATTGCTGGATTGATCAATGGCAAGATGACCTGTATTGATCATTGATATCTTGATCATTGATATTTTTTGGTTTGATTCTTGTTAGGTTTGATCACTGCCGAGCTCTTCCTTGGTACTTTTTAAATAGTGAAGGGATCATCATTGCTTGGTTCACTATTGCTAGGGTTTATTCGGTGATGCATTGAATCAAATGCTTGGTTAATTAGCACTTTATCATTGCTTGATGTATCAGTGCCGAGTTTATCATTGCTTGGTGTATCAGTGCCGAGTTTATCATTGATTGGTGTATCAGTGCCGAGTTTATCATTGCTTGGTGTATTAGTGCCGAGTTTATCATTGCTTGGTGTATTAGTGCCGAGTTTATCATTGCTTGGTGTATTAGTGCCGAGTTTATCATTGCTTGGTGTATCAGTGCCGAGTTTATCATTGCTTGGTGATCAGTGCCGAGTTTATCATTGCTTGGTGTATCAGTGCCGAGTTTATCACTGCTTGGTGTATCAGTGCCGAGTTTATCATTGCTTGGTGTATCAGTGCCGAGTTTATCACTGCTTGGTGTATCAGTGCCGAGTTTATCATTGCTTGGTGTATCAGTGCCGAGTTTATCGTTGATTGGTGTATCAGTGCCGAGTTTATCATTGCTTGGTGTATCAGTGCCGAGTTTATCATTGCTTGGTGTATCAGTGCCGAGTTTATCACTGCTTGGTGTATCAGTGCCGAGTTTATCATTGCTTGGTGTATCAGTGCCGAGTTTATCATTGCTTGGTGTACAGTGCCGAGTTTAAACACTGCTTGGTGTATCAGTGCCGAGTTTATCGTTGATTGGTGTATCAGTGCCGAGTTTATCATTGCTTGGTGTATCAGTGCCGAATTTATCACTGCTTGATGTATCAGTGCCGAGTTTATCACTGGGTGTGTTAACTAGATCTGGCATCAAAGTCCCACATAATCATCACTATCGAAATCAGTCCAGGGTATTTGGGCATGTTGAAACAAATTTTATCATAATAATAATATTTCAAGTCAAGGAGGAGAAATAAACAGCGTTTAGTGGGACAAAAGTCACTGTTCTCCAATACTTTAAACCGTTTTTTCAAGGGAGTTAAACCTATAAATATGAGAAGGGTCAGCCACAAGAAATGGGCTAACCGCTTTTTCTCAAACTGAAAAGAGTAAGCAGCTGAAATGGTTTGCCAGGTGTATGTCTCGCCCAAAACAGGTAGCACAGGTCTAACTTCTCAGGCAGAAATTTAAGGTATACTTATCAGTCTCAAAACAGAGACTCTCACAGGAAGGTACGGATTTTCACCATTGAAAAGTCTTATCTCAAGTTGATGGAGAGGAATTAGCAAGTTCAACGGGCAACAGCTGGCTGGGTACTAGGTCTACTAATCTCCTTGTTTTCCTGGTCCTATGCCCCTGTACCTTTTCCATTCTCTGTTGCACTTAGGTTTTGCCTCCCTACACCTTCGGGTAAACCAAGGACTCGTTTTGGTCTTCCTATTATTTCTGTTTCCCTTGGGAACAAACGTTTCCTCTGCCTACTTGCACTTTATTATTATTATTATCACACTGGCCGATTCCCACCAAGGCAGGGTGGCCCGAAAAAGAAAAACTTTCACCATCCCAAAATTTACTCCAATCACTGTCTTGCCAGAAGGGTGCTTTACACTACAGTTTTTAAACTGCAACATTAACACCCCTCCTTCAGAGTGCAGGCACTGTACTTCCCATCTCCAGGACTCAAGTCCGGCCTGCCGGTTTCCCTGAACCCCTTCATAAATGTTAAATTTGCTCACACTCCAACAGCAAATCAAGTATTAAAAACCATTTGTCTCCATTCACTCCTATCAAACACGCTCACGCACCGCCTGCTGGAAGTCCAAGCCCCTCGCACACAAAACCTCCTTTCCCCCCTCCCTCCAACCTTTCCTAGGCCGACCCCTACCCCGCCTTCCTTCCACTACAGACTGATACACTCTTGAAGTCATTCTTTTTCGCTCCATTCTCTCTACATGTCCGAACCACCTCAACAATCCTTCCTCACCCCTCTGGACAACAGTTTTGGTAATCCCGCACCTCCTCCTAACTTCCAAACTACGAATTCTCTGCATTATATTCACACCACACATTGCCCTCAGACATGACATCTCCACTGCCTCCAGCCTTCTCCTCGCTGCAACTTTCATCACCCATGCTTCACACCCATATAAGAGCGTTGGTAAAACTATACTCACATACATTCCCCTTTTTTGCCTAAAGGGACAAAGTTCTTTGTCTCCACAGACTCCTAAGTTCACCACTCACTCTTTTTCCCCTCATCAATTCTATGATTCACCTCATCTTTCATAGACCCATCCGCTGACACATCCACTCCCAAATATCTGAATACATTCCCCCTCCTCCATACTCTCCCCTCCAATCTGATATTCAATTTTTCATCCACCTAAACTTTTTGTTATCCTCAAAACCCTTTAAACTCATTTTGTATTCACCTTAAATTTTTTCTTCTTTTGCACACCCTACCAAATTCATCCTACCAATCTCTGCAACTTCTCTTCAGAATCTCCCAAGAGAAACAGTGTCATCAGCAAAGAGCAGCTGTGACAACCCCACTTTGTGTGTGATTCTTTATCTTTAACTCCACGCCTCTTGTCAAGACCCTCGCATTTACTTCTCTACCCAACCCCATCTATAAATATATTAAACAAACCCCGGGGACATCACACATCCTTGTCTAAGGCTACTTTTACTGGAAATAATTTCCCTCTTTCCTACATACTCTAACTTGAGCCTCACTATCCTCGTAAAAACTCTTCACTGCTTCAGTAACCTACCTCCTACACCATACACTGCAACATCTGCCACATTGCCCCCCTATCCCCCTGTCAACGCCTTTTCCAAATCACAAATGCCACATAGACTCTCTTTTAGCCTTATCTAAAACTGTTCACTTAATGTGTTCACTGTAACACCTTGATCCCACACACCCCTAACCATTCCTAAAGCCACCTTGTTCATCTGACTATCACTATTCTCCCGTCTTCTTAATTCTTTCAATAATAACTCTGAGCCATACATCTGCGTACCAGGTATACTCAGCAGACTTACCCCATAATTTTTGCACACTCTTTTATCCATTTGCCTTTATACAAAGGAACATGCATGCTCTCACCAATCCGCTATACCGTACCCTCTTCCATACTTTATTAAATAATTGCACAAACCACTCCAAAACTAAATATCCCTCACCTGCTATTAACTATTCTATCTTTAATTATCCCATCATCCCCCGGCTTGCCTACCCCCCTTTCATTTACCTACTGCCTCACGAACTTCCCCCACACTCACAACATGGCTCTTCCTCACTCCTACAAGATGTATTCCTCCTGCCCTATACACGGAAATCCACGAAGCTTCCCTATCTTCATCAACATTTAACATTGTCCGCAAAATATTCCCTCCATCTTCCCAATACTCTAACTCTCCATTAATAACTCCCTCTCATATTTTTAACTGACAATCCGATTGTTCTCTAGCTTTCTAACTTGTTAACTCACCCAAAACTTTTTCTATTTTTCACAAAATTTGTTGCTAACATCTCACCCCCACTCCTCATTTGCTCTCTTTGTTACATTGCATCACACCACTCTCTTACGCTCTCTCTTTTTCTCCATAATACTTTCCTTCCCTCCTTGCATCACTTCTACTTTGTAAAAACTTCTCATATGCTAACTTTTTCTCCCTTACTACTCTCTTTACATCATCATTCCACCAATCGCTCCTCATCCCCTCCCGCACACCAATTTCCTGTAACCTCAAACTTCTGCTGAACGCTAACACTACATTTTTAACCTACACCCATACCTCTTCCGACCCCATAGCTTGCTCTCATTAGCCCTTTCTATCCTCCAAACTGTTTATATCTTACCCTAACTGCCTCCTCTTTTAGTTTATAAACCTATCACCTCTCTCATCCTGATCTTCTATTCACCTTGTATCAACCATCTACCTTTTTAACTCTCAGTGTAGCTACAACTAGAAAGTGTCGATATATCTGTGGCCCCTCTAAAACAGTACATCCTGAAGTCTACTTCAACAGTCCTTTTATCTACCAATACATAATCGCAACAAACTACTCCATTATCGCCTCTAACATCATATCTTGTAGACTTATTTATCCTGCTTTTTCTTAAAATATGTATTACCTATAACTAAAACCCCTTTCTATACAAATTCAATTCAAAGGGCCCCCATTATCATTTACAACCTGGCACCCCAAACTTACCCTACCACACCTCTCTAAAAGTTCTCCTATTTAGCATTCAGTCCCCTACCACAAAATTACTCTCTCACTTGGTTCAAAGGCCTCCTATACATTCACTAACACTCCCAAAATTCTCTCTCTCCAATCCTCTGCATTCCTCTCTTCTCCAGTGCATACACGCTTATTATGACCCACTTTCTCGCATCTTCCAACCTTTACTTAATCCACTTAATTCTTGAATTTACACATTCATATTCTCTTTCCCTCCTTCCATAACTGATCATTTAACATTACTTGCTACCCCTTCCTTTGCTACTAACTCTCTCAGATACTCCAGATTTAATCCCATTTATTTCCCCCCACTGAAACTCTCCTACCCCCTTCAGCTTTGTTTCGCTTAGGGCCAGGACATCCAACTTCTTTTCATTCATAACATCAACTTGCACTTTGTTGCAACATATTCCATCATCTGTTGTACCTGATTTTCCCATAATTCTGTCCCACTGAAACCTCCTGCAGGAAGTTTCTCATACCTGTGTAGTCCCCCCTTTATAGTTTGGCCTGTCCCCTTCAGTTGCTGTTACCTTCTCCACTTGTAACTCTACTATATAATCAAAACTCAGAACCACGTGATCGCTACCACAAGGGGCCTCTCGTAAGTGATGTCCCATCAATTTCTGAACTGCTCAGGGTGAACACAAGATCCAGTCCTTGCAGGCTCCATCCTCCCCTCTCGCTTTGGTTTTGTCCCTGACATGTTGATGCATGAGGTTTTCAAGTACCACATCCATCATCTTGGCTCTCCATGTTTAGGGATCCCCCATGTGGCCTCCCGGTTGTTCCTCCCATTCGATCTCCTGTGGTGAAAATCGCCTATTACCATAACTATGCTCTGCTCGAGTGAGCTCTTCTTGCCACCTCAGCCAGTGTGTCCACCATCACCCTGTTGTTTCATCGACTACTCTATATGTCCTCCTGCATTTCAGTGGTGGGTTATACATCACACCAATGACTACTTTATGTTCTCCGACTGAATTGTACCCTACAATGTAGTCTCTTTCTCCAATCATGTCCATGCCTTCCAGCTTCCTCAAATGCCCCATGTGTGTGTGTGTGTGTGTTTGTGTGGTGTGTGTGCGCGCGCATGTGATGTGTATGTATGTTTTTGAGTGGTGGAAGCGTGTAATGTTTTATATACAAAATTGTATTTTGATGACAGAGTCCAAATTAGTTATTAGCTCCTCATACCCATCCTTGCGAGAGGAAGTCAATAAAGATTACAGCGAGAAATAAAAACCTTAAAATATTTACCTTTAATTAAATTTTCGTATTGAGAAAAAGCGATACATTACATTTTATAATCAGCGTTCCAATATAGTGACATTAAAGAGGCTTTGCTTGGTTGGTGTCCCCCAGGCCGCAACTTGGTGTCACCCCCATGAACTCCAAGCGGGGGATGGAGTAAACTCCAGTTTAACGTCACTACATGCATGACCCGTGACTTTAATAATGATTAAATAACTAATCGTTAGCAGATACTGAAGGAAACATAAACTCAAATATCACTTTAAGTGCACAGCTAAACGGACATCCTACATTTATTATTCATTCAACAATGACAAAAAAAAAACTTTAGAAACTAAAGAAAACATTGCAATATCAGAAACACTAGTTCCGATTGACCTTAGAGTACAGTAACATCTCCGTAATCAGATCTTAACATTTCCCTTGCCTTCAATCCTGCCAAATCATCCTATCACGCTCATCAAAATCAATGCTGTCAACTGACCCATTTTATATGGATAACATTGCTATGTAAGAGATTCTGGTTCGACTCTTTGTGGACCGTAAATAGTTTTTAATCAGCTTCAAATTGGAGAAACTCCTTTCACAAGAAGACACAGAAACACGTATAGTAAGGAACAACCTCAGGCAGAGTGTTAAATTTTTCACAACGTGAACCCACAATGGAATCCAATGCCGTTTTATTTTTCTTCGCAAGTAAGGATTGATAGTGAAGACCAAAGAGAAAACAAATCAGGAAAGCAGAAGACAGGGAGACGAAAGAGTGAGAGTTGGAAGAAATTCAATGAAATACCATTCAACTATGAATGTTAGTACATCCAGTGCAGTCCAGTGCTTAACTTTTTCAAGATCAACATCAGCAGCTTGCAGGTGTCTCCTTAGTCTTGGTATTTCAAGCATGAGCTCATTCTTGCATATTTCATTATAGAAGACTGAGTCTTCAAGCCATCACCTTCAATTCTTCTTCAGTAGCTTGTACAAGATTCTTTGAATGACCACAAACATGGCTGCCACGTCCTTTATTGCTTTTGATCGTATCTCGAGTTCATTATGAAAACGATCAATGCACTCCAACATCGCCATCTTGTTTTCTTCCTGTAGAGTGAGTCCGGAATCTCTTGCCTGCTCCCCTGCCATCCTTTTCTTTAACCTGATTCTTCTCTCTGTTGGAAATCCATACTTCTCACATTTCAAAAGTGCTGTTGTATTGAACTTTCCACTATGCGATCTCGCCCTTCATTCAAAAATAATCGTAGTGCGTCTAACTTCACCACCACTTTGTCAAGAGTTAAATCCTTAGTCTGCCAGTACTGCTGTGCACGCTGAACCTCCCGAAGTATGTCACACCAGAAATACAGATAACACACACACGTGAAATCACACACAGCAGGGAGAAACCCTCCACCCGGAGAGCCCAAGAAAGAAGACAGAAGAAAGAAGATGAACGACACCCCCCACCCGGGGGCCACCGCCGGGTCACCATCTGGAGAAGACCCGGACCGGAAGTATCGGCAAATCCCTAATGAATGAATGAAGCAGGGAGAAGACCTTGTGCTGCTCCTCTTGTATCCAAATTTTCCCGTGGATCGCAAAGAGCTTCAGTCACTGCCACAAATTTCTCGAAAGATTCAGCTACTGGTTTCACTGCATTGTAATGAGAACTCCATCTTGTTGTTGATAATCTTTCCAAAGAGACTACAGTATGGTCCATTAATCAATCCCATCGATGGGTGGAGGAGGCAAAGAATGTATACGCTGACTCAAGACTACCAACAAATTTTACACATGATGAATTCTCGGCAAAAGAATGCTGACCACACAAGTTCAATGAATGGTCCACACAACCACTGAAAATTGCCTTCTTTTTCTTTTCTTTAAGAATGACTTGTTCACCCCCATGGACCCCAGCCATGGTGGCAGCATTGTCATATCCCTGAGCACGGCACAGCATGAAGTCCAGTCCATCACTTTCCAGCTTTTTCAGGATATCAGAACTGATATCAAAATTTTTTTTCCCTTTTAAAGGGAAAAAAAACCCAAAAAAAATTTCCCCTTAAAAAGAACTTCCACCCTCCAAAATTTGCAAGTACCTAAATAACTTTGAAAATTTGGTCAGTGTGTGTCACTTTGGGGTTGTACTGTCAAACAAAAACGCGAAGGACAGCTCTCTTGTATCAGAAAAACCGGTTTCTTTTTACTGGGTTTTTACCAAAAAACATTTAAAAAATTTTTTTTTGGGTTTGGGAGGGGCGAAGAAAACAAAAATTTGATGACCTGGGGTTTCACTTGAGTGCACTTCAGTCTCTTTAGGGTCTTTTTTCAGAGGCCCTTTACTTAGCTATTAATTCAACCATCTCAAAAAGGTTTCCTCAAATTTAAATGAAATTTCGTCCTCCCCGTTTCCCCCAAAATGCTAATTTAAATGTTTACCCAGAAACAGTGTAATCTCAAAACCCGCCTGTACAATATTTCCCTTTTCCAAACCTTTTTTCTTCGGTTTTTCATTAAAAAACTTTAAATTTCTGCAAAATTTGGTTTTTTGTTCCCCCTTTAAAACCGGTTCCCAAGGTTTTTTAAAATTTCGCGGCAACGTAGGTGTTCATCAGAAGTTTCTTGATTTGTGTATTTTTGGGTTCGCTTCCACCATATTTTACCCAGTCACAAACTTTAAAGTTTATTTTGAAAACCACTAGGGTAAACAATCTAAAAGCAGAAAACAGTATAATTTCCCCCACTGACTGGCAGTAAAACCATCCAGGGACCCGCAAAACTTTCTCACAATTCGGGCATCTGTTTGTAAAACCCCAAATTCTTTAAAAAAGCGGGACGCTCTCCCCTTTTGCATTTTTTTCTTTTTTAAACCCACAAAAAGGGGCCATCCTTGTTTTTGAAAAAAACCAAAAACTACCTTTTTTTAATGATTTCAATCCTGGAAAGCCCTGGAAAGGGAAAATTTTCAAGAAAAAAGAAACGTACAAAATCGATGCAAACTCTCGCAAAAACCTTTTTCCCTTCTTTAAAACTCTCGCTTAATTTTCATTGACGGAGGTTCGAAATCGCCCATCAGTGTTATCATTAAGATAAAAACTGAGTTTATGAAAAATTAAGCCACCCATTTTTCGCATTAGCTGAATTTTTTTCTTTTTTTTGCCTGCCATTGTTGACACCCGGGAAAGGCCTCTTCGATTTATGCTTTTCCATGAGGCATATTAAATCAAGGGGATCAAAAAAAAGGGAATGCCGGGTTCCCCTTTTTGGTTTCATTGAAAAAAATTCGGTAATTTTTAATGGTAAACAAAAGAAAAAAATTTGGTGCCAATTCTTTTTTTATCCTACTGAGGAAAAAAAGGGAATTGGGAAAAAGGAAAAAAGTGGGTTTAAAGGGTTTCAGTTGAAATTAAAAAAACCAAAAACCCAAAAAATAACTGTTTTTTCCATGTTTGAAATTAAATTTTTTCCAATAAAACCAAATTTTGGGAAATATTTAACTCAAAACTAAACCCAGAATGAGGCAAAGAAAAAAAAAAAAATTGGGCCTATTTTCCCAAAAAAAATTTGGGAAAAAAGTAGGCTAAGGGGATAAATACAAAATGTGTCCCATATAATTTGGTAAGACCCGGGGCCCTAAGGTTTTACTCCAAAAGAATTGGTAAAAAGGGGCCAGGGTTAAAAATGGGAAAATATTAAAAAAAACAAAAAGGCCCCCAAAAACCGTGACGGGAAAGCAATACACAAAAAAACCCCGCAAACAGGAGAGAGGAGCTCCAAACGACGTTTCACCCAAATTTCCCCGCCCCTTTACAAAGTTCACAAACAGAAAGAAACAAACCGAACAAAACGTTTAAACCAGAAAGCAGAGGGAAAGGGTTTAGTATAAAATGGCCAACAGACAGGGACGGGACAAAGGGGTAGAAAGCAAAAGAGGAAGAGAGGAAGTCGTAGGGTAGTAGTAGAAATAGTGGAGCGGTCAAAAAAATTAAGAAAGGGGAACATTTGCAAGGGAGCGGGGGCCCCACAAAAGGAAAAGGAAAAAAAAAAAACAGGGGGAATTTGAGGGGAAATTTAATTGCCCCAAATACTCAAGGCAGAAAAAAAAAGAAAACCCAAAGGAGAAAGAAAAAGGAGGGGGGAGGAAAAAAGAAACAGGTTAAGTCAGGGGTGTTCTGAAGTTTGGGCATTGTCCCAATGTAAGGGGAAAAAAAGGCTTTTTCAGAAACAAGCCAAAGGGCTTAAAATTTATACAAAAAGAAAGGTAAAGGTTTAAAACACATAGGCAACAGAAAAGTTCCCCGAACTATGGAACAGAAAATCCCAGGCGAGGACTGACAAACCTCAAAAACACGACTTTCCCGGGTGTGGACTGATTACATAGCTACATATCCTACTACTTTCCCGCCTAAAATTTTTGTACTCCCACTGAAGAACTGGAAGAAAAATTCTGTGTAGGCAAAACGTTTTTGGGGAAAAAAGTTACCAAAATATTACCTATGTGTCTTACCTACCAACCTGTCGGTTTTTGTAACCAAATTTTTTATTTACTATTCAAGGAAAAATTGGTATGTAAAATAATCCCTTTTCTCTTTGTCCTGAAGACAATTTGCCACTGTGTGGCTTCAACATACAAAACAAAGTTTCAAAAAAGGCCTGCTGGCAAGTTTCCTCCCTTTTCTTATGTTTTTATGTTGATGAAATTCAATCTTCGTGGGAATCTAATTCCTTTGCTTCCTTTTTCCTTTAAGTTAATTTTCCACCTCTCAGATACAGGGGTTTTTGGGTTTTTTCCGTGTAGCACAAGCCTAGTACATGCATTACATTTACAAAGTGAAAAAGGTTTAAAATTACAAGTTTAAGATTGAAACACATATGCACAATGGGAACTTTTTTGGAAAGTTTTAACCCAAGGGTTTTAGGGAAAACGGTAGGGGGCAACGGTTTTCTTTTTCAGGGGCTTGTCAAATGTTTAAAAATTGGGAAAGGGGGGGATTTTAAGGGGGGGGAGGGTAACAAGTAGAGGGGGTTGTGAAGTTGTTTTTGTTCTTTGGGGGGAAAAAATTTTGGGGGGGATTTTTAAAACCGTTGGGCCCCTAACCCCGGCCCAAACACCGGGTTTAAAAAAAACCACTTTTTAAGCAAAAAACAACGACCAAAATATGGGGGGTTTAGCAAAAATAACCCTTTTTTTTTCCCATCATGGGGGGCTTTTTAAGAATATAACCCTAAAAAAACCCCATTGACCCCCGCCCATTTAAAAAACCCGGAAAACCCCTGGGGGGGGGGGGGGGGGGGGGGGGGGGCCCCCTTTGGAACCAATGGGGGGGTGCAGAGACACATTCCATGGACCAACATTGGGGGGGTAGCAACTAACACCACCTGGGGCCAAAACTGGTGGGCGGGCAGAGCAATATACACCACCTGGGGACAACCCGGGGGCGGTGCAGCCCACATATACACCCCGGACCAAAACTCACTGGTGGGCGGGCAGCACCCCATATACACCACCTGGACCAAACCCCACGGGGGGGCGGTGCAGCAGCACTATACACCCCCTGGACCAAAAATCATGGTGGGGGGGGCAGCAGCAATTAAAAAACCTGGACCAAAAACCCCGGTGGGGGTCAGCACCCAAAATACACCACCCGGACCACATCACGGTGGGGGGTGCAGCAGACACATATACAACACCCGGACCAAAATCACTGGGGGCGGTGCAGCAGCCCTATCCCACCTGGGCAAACTCACTGGTCGGGCAAGCAGCACATATACACCACCTGGACCAAACTCACTGGTGGGGCGGTGCAGCAGCCACATATACACCACCTGGACCACACTCACGTGGTGGGCGTGTTGCAGCAGAACATATACACCACCTGGACCACACTCACAGGTGGGCGGTACAGTCAGACACATATACACCACCTGGACAAACTCACTGGTGGGGGGCGGTGCAGCACACACATATACACCACCTGGACCAAACTCAACGGTGGGCGGTGCAGCAGACACATATACACCACCTGGAGACGACACTCACTGGTGGTCGGTGCAGTCAGACACATATACAACCACGACTGGACCAGACTCACTGGTGGGCGGGTGCAGCAGCCCACATATACACCACCTGGACCACACACACTCACTGGTGGGGCTATCTATGGTGCAAGCAGACACATATACACCACCAGGAACCACACTCACTGGTGGCGGTTTTTGGGGGGCAGCAGACACATATACACCACCTTGACCACACTCACTTGTGTGCGGTGCACAGCCAACATATACACCACCTGGACCAACCCACTGGTTGGGCGGTGCAGTACAGAACACATATACACCACCTGACCAAACTCAACTCTGGTGGGCCGGTGCGCAGCCCATATACACAACCTGGACCCACACTGGTGGGCGGTGCATCAGACACATATACACCACCTGGACCATAACTACTCCCTGGTGGGGGCGGTGCAGCAGCCACATATACAACCACCTGGACCACACTGGTGCGGTGCAGGCAGACACATATACACCACCTGGAACCAAACTCACTGGTGGGCGGTGCAGCAGCCACATATACACCACCTGGACCACATGGTGGGCGGTGCAGCAGACACAATAACAACCACTGGACCCAACTCACTGGTGGGCGGTGCAGGCAGCCACATATACACCACGTCTGGATTCCACACTGGTGGGCGGTGCAGCGACACAGTAACAACCACCTGACCACACTGGGGGCGGTGCAGCAGCCACATATACACCACCTGGACCACACATGGTGGGCGTTGCAGCAGACACATATACACCACCTGGACCACACTCACTGGTGGGCGGTGCAGCAGCCACATATACAACCACCTGGAACCACACTCACTGGTGGGCGGTGCAGCATCCACATATACACCCAACCTGGACCACAATGGTGGGCGGTGCAGGGCAGCCACATATGACACACCTGGACCACACTCACACCTGGTGGGCGGTGCAGCAGACACATATACACGACCACCTGACCAACACTCACTGGGTGGGCAGTGCAAGCAGACACATATACATCCACCTGGACCAAATTCACTGGTGGGGCGTGCAGCAGACACATATACAACACCACTGGTACCACACTCACTGGTGGGCGGTGCAGCAGACACATTACAACCAATCCTGGACCAAACTCACGTGGGGGGGCGGTGCAGCAGACACATATACACCACCTGGAGACCACAAACTCAATGGTGGGCTGTGCAGCAGACACATATACACCACCTTGACCACACTCAATGGTGGGCCGGTGCAGCAGTCGCACATAACACCACCTGACCACACTGGTGGGAGGTGCAGCAGACACATATACACCACCTGGGACCACACTGGGGGCCGTCAGCAGCACATATACACCACCGGACCCCACTGGTGGGCGGTGCAGGCATACACATAACACCACCTGGACCACACTCATGTGGGCGGTGCAGCAGCCACATATCACCACCTGAACCACACTGGTGGGCGGTGCAGCAGCCAGATATATCACCACCTGACCACACTCACTGGGGCGGTGCAGCAGCCACATATACACCACCTGGACCACACCCACTGGTGGCTGTGCAGCGACACATATACACCACCTGGACCAAACTCCACGGTGGGCGGTGCCAGCAGCCCACATATCACACCACCTGGACCACACTTGTGGGCGGTGCAGCAGACACATATACACCACCTGGACCAACTCACTGTTGGGGCGGCGGTGCAGGAACAGCCACATATACACCACCTGGAACCCCACTGGTTGGGCCCGGTGCAGCAACACATATACACCACCTGGACCACACTCACTGGTGGGCGGTGCAGCAGCCACATATACACCACCTGGACCACACTGGTGGGCGGTGCAGCAGACACATATACACCACCTGGACCACACTCACTGGTGGGCGGTGCAGCAGCCACATATACACCACCTGGACCACACTCCACTGGTGGGCGTGCAGCAGCCACATAATACACCACTGACCACACTGGTGGGCGGTCAGCAGCCACATATACACCACCTGGACCACACTCCCTGGTGGGCGGTGCAGCAGACACATATACACCACCTGGACCATCACTCACTGGTGGGCGGTGCAGCACAGACACATATACACCACCCTGGACCAAATTCACTGGTGGCGTGCAGCAGACACATATACACCACCTGACCACACTCACTGGTGGGCGTGCACCAGACACAATAATACACCAACCTGGACCAAACTCACTGTGGGCGCGGTGCAGCAGAACACATAATACACCACCTGGACCACACTCACTGGGTGGGCGTGCAGCAGACACATATACACTCAACCACCTGGACCACACACTCAACTGGTGGGCGTGCAGGCACACACATATACACCACCTGGACCAAACTCACTGGTGGGGGGCGGTGCAGCAGCCACATTTTACCCCACCTGGACCCACGGTGGGCGGTGCAGCAGACAACATATACACCCCCTGACAACACTGTGGGCGGTGCATGTGTCTGCAAGCCACATATACACCACCCTGGACCAGAGGAAACACTCACTGGTGGGCGTGCAGCAGCCACATAACACCACTGGACCACACTGGTGGGACGGTGCAGAGACGAACAGTAAGTAAGTCACTGATGACTGATATAGTGATGCCAGGGCGATTAAGGGTTTTTTTTCTCCAAAACATCATAAATAATATTGTCGGATAATCGTAGTTTAATCATATAGCGTCAATTGATTGTTTCCCTATATAAGGCTGAATTGTACTCTGTAATCATATAATAGGCTAATAAAACAAAGATTTTCCTCTTAAGTTGCTGCAGCACTGCCCTAGTATGGGTCAGTAGGCCCCTGCTGCAAGTGTTCCCCTTTCTTATGTTTTTGTGTCACCTTCTTTAGAGGCTCTGTGGTGTCACCCCCTAAGGTGTCACCCGGGGCGCCCCCCCCCCGCCCCCCTAACGACGCGCCTCTGCACAGTAGGTAGGCTTCCTGTAATGAAAATAAAGAATTTAATGCATAACTCTAAGGATTGTACAACCCAGAGTTGACTACCATCACACCACTGAGAGCACTGTGCTACCATTGATGGTGTTCACCACTGTTGGTTATTATCACTGTCAGCACCACTGAGAGCACTGTGCTACCAGTGGATGTGTTCCACCACTTTGTTACTGTCACTGTCCAGACATCACTGAGAGCACTGTGCTACCAGTGATGTGTTCACCACTGTTTGTTATTGTCCACTGTCAGCAACCACTGAGAGCACTGTGATACCAGTGATGTTTCCCACTGTTGGGTTATTGTCACTGTCAAGCACCACTGAGAGCACTGTGCTAACCAGTGATGTGTTCACCACTGTTGGTTAATTGTCACTGTCAGCACCACTGAGAGCCAGTGCTACCAGTGGTGTGTTTACCACTGTTGTTAAATTGTCACAGTCAGCACCACTGATACACTGTGCTACCAGTGATGTGTTTACCACTTTGGTTATTGTCACTGTCGCACCAATCTTCTGATCAGACGCACTGTGCTTAACCAGTGATGGTGTTCACCACTGTTGGTTATTGTCCTGTCAGCACCACTGAAGCACTGTACTACCAGTGATGTTGTTCACCACTGTTGGTTTATTGACACTGTCAGCACCACTGAGAGCCACTGTGCTACGAGGGTGATGTGTTCACCACTGTTGGTTTTGTCACTGTCAGCATCACTGAGCGCACTGTGCTACAGTGATGCTGTTTTCCCACGTTTGGTTATAGTCACTGGTCAGCACCACTGAGAGCACTGGCTACCAGTGATGTTGTTCACATCACTGTTGGTTTATTGTCACTGTCAGCACCACTGAGAGCACTGTGCTAACCAGTGATGTGTTTTCAACACCACTGTTGTTATGTCACTGTCACAACCACTGAGAGCACAGTACTACCAGTGGATGTGTTCACCACTGTTGTTATTGTCACTGTCACAACCTGAGAGGCACTGTCTACCAGTGAGATAGTTCACCACTGTTGGATATTGTCACTGTCAGCACCACTGAGAGCACTGTGCTACCAGTGATGTGTTCACCACTGTTTGTTATTGTCACTGTCAGCACCACTGAGAGCACTGTACTACCAGTGATGTGTTCACCACTGTTGGTTATTGTCACTGTCAGCAACACTGAGAGCACTGTGCTACCAGTGATCGTGTTTTCACCACTGTTGTTATTGTCACTGTCAGTCACCACTGAGAGCACTGTGCTAAACCAGTGATGTGATCACCACATGTTGTTTTGTCACTGTCAGCACCACTGAGGAGCACTGTGCTACCATGATGTGTTCCAACGCACTGTTTGGTTATTGTCACTGTCAGCATCACTGAGAGCACTGTGCTACCCGTGATGTGTTGATCACTGGTTGGTTATTCACTGTCAGCAACACTGATCGCACTGTGCTAACCAGTGATGTGTTGATCAACTGTTGGTTATTGGTCACTGTCACACCACTGAGAGCACTGTGCTACCAGTGATGGTGTTGATCACTGGCTGGTTATTGTCACTGTCAGCAACCACTGGAGCACTGTCTAACCATGTGTTGTTCACCACTGTTGATTATTGTCACTGTCCAGCACACTGAGAGCACTGTGCTACCAGTGAATGTGTTGCACCACTGTTGGTTATGTCACGACAGGCACCACTGAGACACTGTGCTACCAGTGATTGTGTTCACTCACGTGGTTATTTGCCACGTCAGCAACCACTGAGAGCACTGTGCTACCAGTGATGTGTTGACCATGTATTGGGTATTTGTCAACTGTCAATCAAAACTTTACGTGAAGCACTGTGCTACCAGTGATGTGTTGATCACTGTTGGTTATTGTCACTGTCAGCACCACCTGAGAGCACTGTGCTACCATGAAGTGTTGATCACTGTTGGTTATGTCACTGTCAGCACCACTGAGCAGCAAGTGCAACCAGGGATGTGTTTGAATCACTGTGGTTAATGTCCACTGTCCGAGCACCACTGAGAGCACTGTGCTACCAGGTGATGTGGTTCACCACTGTTGGTTTATGTCCACTGTCAGCACCACTGAGAGATAACTGTGCTAACCAGTGATGGTTCACCACTGTTTGTTATTGATCACTGTCAGCACCACTGAGAGCACTGTTCTACCAGTGATGTGTGCACCACTATGGGTTATTGTCACTGTCAGCACCACTGAGAGCACCTGTAGGCTTAACCAGTGATGTTTGCATACCACTGTTTGGTTATTGTCACTGTCAGCGACCATTGAGAGCACTGTACTACCAGTGATGTGTTCACTCACTGTTGGTTATTGTCAATGTCAGCACACACCTGAGAGCACTGTGCTACCATTAATGTGTTCCCTGTTGGTGTACTGTCACTGTCAGCAATCACCACTGAGAGCAACAGTGATATCATGATGTGTTCACACACTTTTTGAGTATTTGTCCACGGTCAAACACCGATGAGAGCACTGTGCACCAAGTGATATGTTCACCAATGTTGTTTATTGTCACTGTCAGCACTGCTGTGAGTAACTGTGCTACCAGTGATTGTCCATGATGCTATTTCACTGTCAACACCGCTGAGAACCACTGTGCTATAACGCGCAGTGATGTGTTCACTTTTTCATCTGTCAGCACCGCTGAGAACACTGTCTACCAGTGATGTATCACTGCTTGCACTGTCAGTACCGCTGAGAGCACTGTGCACCAGTGAGTGTTCACGCACTATTGGTTATTGTCACTGTCAGTACCGCTGAGAGCACCTGTGCTACAGTGATGTTTCACCACTATTGTTATTGTCACTGTCAGCACCACTGAGAGCACTAGTGCTACCATGTGTGTTCGACCACTATTGGTTATTGTCACTTCAGCATTACTGAGGCACTGTGCTACCAGTGATGTGTTTCTGCCACTATTGGTTATTGTCACTTTCAGCATCACTGAGAGCATGTGCCACCAGTGATGTGTTTAACCACTATTGGTTATTGTCACTGTCAAGCAACCACTGAGAGCACTGTGCTACCAGTGACGTGTTTCACACTATAGGTTATTGTCACTTTCATCATCACTGAGAGCATGTGCTACCAGTGATGTGTTCACCACTATTGTTATTGTCACTGTCCCAGCACCCTGAGAGCACTGTGGCTACCAGTGATGTTTTCACCAACACTATTGGTTATTGCCACTTTCAGCATCACTGTGAGCACTGTGGCTACCCCTGGTATTGTTCCTCGCTGACGGTTCCTCTCATTATCGCATATTGCAACCCATCTGTTGACAGGACAACGGCAGGTTTTCCACTTATTCTCTGTAACTGTCAGTTTTGGCATTTCCGACATTTTTTTTGCAACTAATTATAATGCATACCACGCATTTTTCTCCTCACCAGGACTAGTATATAGTTCAACTCCTCATCTCAAAGAAACTCGCGAATCTTTTGACCAACCAATTCATACCATGATTTTGCATCAATTGAGGCCTCGAGGATTTCACTACACTACCGAGTTCTTTAATATTTGCACACGTTTGTCCATACTAATAACGTGCAAACGTTTGTAACAAAAATTCAGCTCGGGTCTTCAGGTAGAGAATAGCCGAACATTTTTTGTTCAAGGGTTCATGATGTCAGGTGGATAATACGTTTGATATATAAGATCCTCGTCCGGGTATCCGCTCTCAAAGAAAACAGCAATACTTGGTGTAGTCCAAGCTGCAGTACAAGGAAATAGCAGCAACTTCCTTCGCCACAAAGTTGACAACTGGATGATTGTTGCGAGGGGAAAGTCAGTTCGCATAACAAAAGTTATAATGTTCACGTAGTTAAGGGAGCATCTTTTTCAAAGTTAGCTGAAAAAGAAAGTCAAAACATTCAAAAAGCAAATAGTAAACCGACTTAGACACCGAGTACTACATGACATAAGGGAATGTACAGAAATAGTTTAGTTCTCTGGTAATAGTTTGAAAGAATATCAGAATTCTGAGAGAATCAACTGTATTTTGTCGTCAGACCTTTGACTTACAAAACATACGTTGCCATAACCAAAGTGCACAATTGCTGGTCTGTTCCAAGCACAAGTCCGTCCCAACATCATCACCCCCTCCCAAAAAATAAATAAAAATAAGAAACTTCAAAAAGAAAACAGCTGCAGATGAGAAACAGATAAAATTTCCAAGTATTGTTTAAAACAACTCAAACACTGCGAAATTTATTTAAATTACACCATGCCTGATTATTATAACCATCCTCCCTTCCCACATTATATGTAAAGAGCAACCTCCCCTTCCCACATTATATGTAAGAGCAACCTCCCTTCCCACATTATTTGTTAAGACAACCTTCCCTTCGCCACATTATATGTAAGAGCAACCTCCCTTCCCACATTATATGTAAGAGCAACCTCCCTTCCCACATCATATGTAAGAGCAACCTCCCTTCCCACATTATATGTAAGAGCAACCTCCCTTCCCACATTATATGTAAGAGCAACCTTCCTTCCCACATTATATGTAAGAGCAACCTTCCTTCCCACATTATATGTAAGAGCAACCTCCCTTCCCACATTATATGTAAGAGCAACCTCCCTTCCCACATTATATGTAAGAGCAACCTCCCTTCCCACATATATGTAAGAGCAACTCCCTTCCCACATTATATGTAAGAGCAACCTCCCTTCCCACATCATATGTAAGAGCAACCTCCCTTCCCACATCATATGTAAGAGCAACCTCCCTTCCCACATCAAGGGTAACAGGAACCTCCCTTCCCACATCAAGGGTAACAGGAACCTCCCTTCCCACATCAAGGGTAATAGCAACCTTTCTTCCCACATCAAGGGTAACAGGAACCTCCCTTCCCACATCAAGGGTAAAAGCAACCTTCCTTCCCACATCAAGGATAACAGCAACCTTCCTTCCCACATGAAGGGTAACAGCAACCTTCTTTTCCACATCAAGGGTAACAACAACCTCCCTTCTCACATGAAGGGTAACAGCAACCTTCCTTCCGATATCAAGGGTAACAGCAACCTTCCTTCCCACATCAAGGGTAACAGCAACCTTCCATCCCACATGAAGGGTAACAACAACCTTCCTTCCCACATGAAGGGTAACAGCAGCCTTCCTTCCCACATCAAGGGTAACAGCAACCTTCCTTCCCACATCAAGGGTAACAACAACCTTCCGTTCCGCACATCAAGGGGTAACAGCAACCATTCCTTCCCAACATAAGGGGGTAACAGCAAGCTTTTCTTTAAATTATCAAGGTAACAGCACCTCCTTCCCACATTGAGGGAACAGCAACCTTCCTTCCCACATTCAAGGATAACAGCAACCTTCCTTCCCACATGAAGGGTAACAGCAAACCTTCTTTTCCACATCAAGGGTAACAACAACTTTCCTTTCTCACATGAAGGGTAACACAACTTCTTCCGATATCAAGGTGTTGCATACCCCTGAATGGGTTACAAGATATTATGTATAATAAATGTATATTATTACCTTTTTTCATTTATTTTTATTGCTTATATTAGCGATATTAGCTAAATCGTAATTAAGAACTTTATCTTATATTTGACTGTTATATTTTATTTACTTAGTTGTTAGGATGTACATAATATGTGCTCAGTTAGTCTTGATTGTCAAATACTTTAATTATCCTTGTCGCTCGTTATATGCGGTTTTTGAGCTTCGTTTCCAGAGTTTCCCTTGATCGAGGGGGGGGTGCCCTCCCCTTGTAAAGTCATTTTCTGGAGACCTGTTCGGTTGGCCCAGATTTGTTTTAAATTTTTCTTTTATTTTTTTGTAGAACTTTTTTCAAGAAATTGTGTAGTTTTTGGATTTTGATTGACGAGGGTTTTTTTGGTAATAAAATTTGATATCTCGGGCCTTACAAACTTTATATTTTTTATTTCCTTTTAGTAAGCACAGTTTTTCCTTCTGAACATAGATTTTTTATGGATTTGACGGGGATTGCAATGGTCCCTTTATTAGTGTGTAAATTCCTTTTCCTGATTCTGGTCCAGCCTTTTAATTTTTGCTTTATTGGGTTACATTCTTTGGTTCAAAGATTCTCCAGGGTCAAAATTTTTTATTTGAGGACTTTTCCCACTTGGTTAAGCCCTTTTCACAAAAAGGGAAAAGCAACTACTTAAAGAAAACTTAAGATACACACTTTTTAAATATTTGGGCAAAATTATTAATAAAGTTTTATGGGGGAAAATAAAATTTTTATAAATTTAAAATTCTTTAAAAATTAAAAACCAAATTAAATTTTTTTTTCCCGTAAAAAATTTTAATTTTGGAAAAACCTTTTTCACCCAAAAACTCAAATTTTTTTAAAATTTTAACTTAAGAAAAATCCTTTTTTAACAAGGGGAACAGAACCCCTTACTAATAAAAAATTTTTAACCCAAGGGTAAAACCCCTTTCCCCCCAAAAAAGGGTAAAACCTTTTTTAAAGGGAAAAAATTCCCCCCCCAAAAAAGGGAAAAAATTCCCCCCACTGGGAACGCAACCTTTTAAAGGGAAAAGGTTTTTAAAAAAGGGTAACAGAAACCCTTCCCTTCCACATAAAGGGTAACAGCAACCTTCCTTCCCACTGGGGGTAACACAATTCCCTTCCCCAAATTTAAGGGAAACGAAAACCTTCCCCCCACATCAAGGTTAAAGAAACCCCCCTTTTTTCCCCCACCAAGGGTAACAGAAACCCCTTCCTTCCCAATCAAGGGTAACAGCAACCTTCCCCCCATAAGGGGGTAAAGCCCCCCCCCCTTAATAAGGGTAACAGCAACCTTCCTTCCCACATCGGGGAACCCCCCCCCCCCCCCCCGCAACCTTCCTTCCCCTTTAAGGGTAACAGCAACCTTCCTTCCCACATAAGGGTAACGAAACCTTCCCCCCCAATAAGGGTTTAACAGAAACCCTTTTCCACATCAGGTAACACCCTTCCTTCCACTTTAAAGGGAAACAGCAACCCTTTCCCTTTCCACATAAGGTTAAAGAAACCCTTTCCCCCAACATCAAGGTAACGAAACCTTCCTTCCCACTTTAAGGAACGAAACCCTTTCCTTTCCCCACATCAAGGGTAACACAACCTTCCTTCCCACATCAAGGGTAAAGCAACTTCCCTTTCCCCACATAAGGGAACAGAAACCCTTCCCTTCCCACATAAAGGGGAAACAGCAACCTTCCCTTTCCACATAAGGGTAACACCCTTCCTTCCACATCGGGGAAAACAGAAACCCTTCCTTCCCATAAAGGGGGTAACAGAAACCTTTTTTACAAGGGTAAAGAACCTCCTTCCCACATAAGGGGTAACAGCAACCTTCCTTCCCACATCAAGGGAACAGCAATTTCCCTTCCCACATAAGGGTAACGAAACCCTTTCCCTTCCCACATAAGGGGTAACAAAAAATTTTTCCTTCCCACATAAAGGGTAACAGAAACCTTCCCTTCCCACATGGGGGGAACAGAAACCCTTTCCCTTCCCCATCAAGGGTAAAGAAAACTTCCTTCCCCATAAAGGAAAAAGAAAACCCCTTCTTCCCCTCAAGGGTAAAGCAACCTTCTTTCCCCACATAAAGGGGTAACAGAAACCTTCCTTCCCACATAAAGGGGAAACAGCCCCTTTCCTTCCCCATAAGGGGTTTACAGAAAAAAATTCCCTTTCCCACAGGGTAACGCAACCTTCCTTCCCATAAAAGGGTAACACAAACCCCCCTTCCCAATAAGGGAAACAGAAACCCTTCCCTTTCCCCACTAAAGGAAAACAGCAACTTCCTTCCCACATCAAGGGAAACAGCAACCCCCTTTCCCACAAAAAGGGTAACGCAACCTTCCCCCCACATCAGGGAAACAAAAAACCCTTTCCCTTTCCCACATAAGGGAACAGCAACCCCCTTTTCCCACAAAAGGGTAACGCAATTTCCCTTCCCACATCAAGGGAAACGAAACCTTTCCCTTCCCACATAAGGGAAACAGCCCCTTCCCTTTCCCCACATCAAGGGTAACAGCAACCTTCCTTCCCACACAAGGGTAAAGCAACCTTCCTTCCCCATAAAGGGGGTAACAGCAACCTTCCTTCCACATAAAGGGAAACAAACCCCCTTCCACATAAGGGAAACGCAACCTTCCCCCCACATCAAGGAAACCCAAAAACCTTCCTTCCCACATAAGGGGGTACAGAAACCTTTCCCTTTCCCCACATAAAGGGTAACAGCAACCTTCTTTCCCACATCAAGGGTAACACAACCTTTTTTTCCCACTAAGGGGTAACAAAACCCTTCCCTTCCCAAATCAAGGGTAACCCAAAACCTTCCCACATCAAGGGTAACAGAAACCCTTCTTCCCACATAGGGTAACAGAAACCCTTCCTTCCCACATAAAGGGAAACGAAACCCTTTCCCTTCCCCCACATCGGGGGTAACAGAAACCCTTCCTTCCCCACTCAGGGTAACAGCCCCCTTCCTTCCCAAACCGAAATTTTGTCATAAGTTTCTTCTATTACTGGATTTTCCTGGAGAGAGTTGGGGGGTAAACGCCCCCCGGCCCGGTTGTGAAGGCCTCCTTGGTCAGTGTCCGGGATGCGCCCCAACCCCAGTCGACAACCCCCAGGTACCCATTTTACTGATGGGGAAAATAGACAAAAGGGGGAAGAAACACCCAATGTTTTTACTCTGGTGGGGAACGAAACCCCGGCCCTCACCGTTGAAGCGAGGCGTTAACACCAGGCCCCCAGGGGGTTTTTTGTAAAAATTTTTTCCCGTGAGGTATTGTGCCTTTTGTTCTTTTACGATTTCAGGTTTAAAATAAAGGCGAATTACAGTGAAGGTGTAGGTGAACTACAAGGGCATACACAAGACGAATTACAGGGAAGATGTAAGGACAAATTCAGGTGAATATACCATAAACCCCCGGGCCCGGGGTTTAACCCGCGGTCATAGGTCTCAAAACTCCCGCCCCCGCGTTTTGCCACTAGACCAGCTAGCCACAATAAAATTTATCCAACAGGTAATTTTTTAACCAAGGAAAGTTAGCCAGGCACCCTTGAACACAAATGCAAGTTTTTACAGACGAATCTCCAGAGCGTGGCCGTGACGAGGGTCGATTCATAGCTCCTGGCCCGCCTCTTCCTGGTCGTACTGGGTCACTCTAAATGAACCATGAACTTTTCATACCCCTTTCTTAAAGCCCACTACATCACTTCCCAAAATATCCCCCTTCCTGATACTCTGTGGTGAAAAAATGCTTTTTAACATCCCTGTGATTCATCTTTTCTTAACTTTCAAATGGTCCCCTTGTTGCTGTGTCCCTTTTCCCGGGGTCATTTTGTCTTGTCCACCCCGTTAATTCCCGTCAGTATTTTATAGTCGTTATGGTGTTACTAAAACCCACACCAGATGGTGTTCTACCCCACACCATGGGTTTTGGTGTTCTACCCCCAACAAAGGGTATGGTGTTTCTACCACCCCCCCATGGGTATGGTGTTACTCCCCCAGACAAGGGTATGGTGCTTTACCCCCAGACAATGGTATGGGGAAACTACCAAAAAACCCCCCTGGGTATAGTGTTCAAACCGACCCTGGGTACGGTGTCTACCCCCAACCAGGGAACGGTGTTACAACCACCCACCCATGGATTGCTGTTACTACCACCCCAAGCTGGGGTTTGTGTTACCCCC
>NC_069416.1:17531536-17568656 GCF_026875155.1 Cherax quadricarinatus | reverse complement strand
TTCCAACCTCCTCTTTCGTTTCCTTTTTCTTTTTCCTTTTGGGGTTTCTCTTTTTTTCACTATCAATCCTTACTTGCAAAAAAATAAAAGGGCTTTGGTTTCCATTGGGGGTTCACTTTAAAAAATTTAACACTCTGCCGATTTTCCTTACATACTTTTTTGTGTCTTTTTTAAAAAGATTTTCCAATTGGGGATTAAAAACAAAATTTAGGGCCCCAAAAAGGTCGAACCAAACTCTTACATAAAATGTTTCCATATAAAAGGGGTCTTTACAGCATGATTTTGATGGGGTTTAATGATTTGCGGGATTAAAAAGGCAAGAAAAGATCTGTTCCCCGGAGATTTTACCTGACTAAAGGGTCATATCAAAACTGTGTTTTTTTGATTTTGCATTTTTTTCTTTTTTTTTCTAATTTTTTTTTTTTTTTGGCACTTTTTAAAGAATAAAAATTAGGATGTTTAGCCACTTAAAGTAATTTGAGTTTGTTTCCTCAGTTTTGCTACTTTATTTTTTTATCATTAAAAAATCAGTCATAATAGGACTAGCGGATTTTACTCCCCCCATCCCCCCCTTTGGATTTCACGGGGGACCCCAAAAGATCCCGCCCTGGAAACCCCAACCCTACAACGCCTCTGTTTTTCACAAATATTTAACCTGATTTAAAGTAAATCGTTTTTCTAAATAACGTTTTTTAAATTTAAAAAAAATATTTAAGTTTTTTTTTTCCCCTTAATCTTTTTGATTTCCTCGCAAGGGTGGTATGGGAGCCTAATAAACAAAATGACCTCTAAAAAATAAAAATTTTTGTAATACAACACACCTGCCAACACCATACATCACATCCCAAATGCACAACACACACACCCACAACACACACACACCACACACACACAACACACAAACCTACACAAACACCGCAAAACACGAAAATATACACGCACACAAAAACGCGGGCACACAAAAAAGACACACATGCGCGCGCGCCACACACAAAACACACCCCACAAACACACACCCACAAACACCCAAAACATACACAACACACGCAACACACCAAACCCCGCAAATATACACCACTCAAAAACGCTCACAAAAAAATGTACAACATGCCGGCGCGCCCACAACCCAAAAACACACACAACACACACCCGCAACACACACACACACACCCACACACCACACACCCCCACCCACACACAACAACACACACGCGCGCACACAACCCAAACCACCCCCAAACACAACACACACACCCCACACACACCCCCACACACCACACACACACACACCCCACACACCTAATACGCCAAGCGAGGCGGGGCGCGCTTACTCGCCCCCGAAAACCACAACTTTTTATTGAAAATACTGAAAATATATTAATGTAGTTATTTTACCCATTAAGTTATGGAACATAAAATTTATATTTAAATTAAAAAAATTTTTTTTTTTTATAATTTAAAAATTTTTACAGTTATTTTAAATAAAAAATAAAAATTAAATCCCAACCCACACAACATACACAAACAACCCCAACAATCAACCCCCCACAACATACATAAAATCCACAAACATACACTAACAACCCCAACAAATACAAACAATCCCACACAACAACCAAAACCCACACAACATCATAACAATCCCACACAACTAACTAAAAATCCCACAACAACACTAAAAACCCACACAACTACACAAACCAATCCCCACCATCCTAACAACCCCACACAACATACACAAAAAACCCACACAAAAAAAAAATCCCCCCCTTAAAAACAACCCCACAAAAAAACTAACAATCCCACACAACATACAAACAATCCCCCCAAAAATACACAACAACCCACACAACATCCCTAAAAATCCCACAAAACAACATAACAATCCCAACAACTAAACAATCCACAAAACATACACAAAAAACCCCAACAAATACAAAACAACCCAAAAAAAAAACCCACACAACTACCAAAATCCCACACAACATACACTAACAACCCCCAAAACAACACAACAATCCCACCAACAACACAAACAACCCCCACACAAAATCCTAAAATCCCACCAAAAACACTAACAATCCCCACAACATCACTAAAAATCCCACACAACAAACACTAACAATCCCCCAAACAACAAACAACCCCCACACCAACACTACAATCCCACAAAAACATACATAACAACCCACACAAACAACACTAAAAATCCCACACAAAACATAACAATCCCACACAACATACAAAAAACCCACACAACAACACTAAAAACCCCACAAACTCCCTAACAATCCCACCCCAAAACCTAAAAATCCCACAACATACACAAACAATCCCACAAACATCACTAAAAACCCCACAAACATACCTAACATCCCACAAACATACACTAAAATCCCAAACAACTACACAAAACACCCCACAAAACATACACTAAAAATCCACCACTTTCATAACAATCCCACAAAACATCACAACAATCCCACCAACATACATAAAAAACCCCAAAACAACATAACAGCAATCCACAAAACATACACACAATCCAACAACATCATAACATCCTACCAACTACACTAACAATCCACAAAACTTTCACAACAACCCTACACAACAACACAAAAAATTCCCCCCAAAAACATACACAAAAACCCCACACAAAATACACAACAATCCCACCAACTACAAAAAAACCTCACAACATAATAACAATCCTACAAAACATACACAAAAAAATCCCAACAACAACCAAACAACCCCTCACAAATACACAAAATCCCCCCACAACCCCACAAAAACCCCACACAACAACAAAAACAACCCTCAAACAAAACAAAATCCACACAACATACACAAAAAATCCCACAAAAATACACAAACAATCAAAACACAACAAACCTAAAAAACCCCTACACAACTACACTAAAAATCCCCCCAAAACATACACAACACCCTACCAACAAAACACTAAAAATCCCACAAAACAACACTAAAAATCCCACCAACATCCCTAACAATCCTACACAACATACACAAACAACCCTACACAACAAACATTAACAATTTTTAACAAACATTGTCATTGACATAAAAGAGTTACCCATTACACTACAAATTTTTCCCATAAAAATACTACTAAAATATAAACAATATAAACAAAATTAACTATATAAACAAATTAAAAATAACTTAAAAACCCTTCAGAGTTTTATTTAAACTACTAACGAAATGACAAGGTTCAAACCTTCAGAGTAGATAAAAAGGGGAATGACCTACATCACAATCTCAGTTAAAAAAAAAAAAAAAACATCACTTCCCAAAAATTAACCCCCAAAAATAAAAATTACCTGAAAAAAACATACCTGCCCCACTCAATCCCTCTTTAAAGATTTAAAAAAAAAAAGGGGAATCCCAAGCCTTACACTTTTAAATAAAAATATTTTAAATTTACTAAATTTTAAAAACCGTTCTTCCCCCCCGGGTACAATTTTAAATCAAACTAAACCATACTCTCCCCTTACAAAAATTTTTAACGAGCATTTCAATTTTGGGAATTTTTATGTTCCATCCTCATCAACGGGTAACATAAAAGCAAAAAAAAAGTCATAACCCCCGCAAAACCCCAACACTAAAAACAAACACATAAATTTAAATAACCTCTCTTGCGATCGACTATTCACATGAAATTCCCAAAAAGGCTATAACCACACTCTACAGAACCCAAAAGCCTCCTCTTAACCTAAACTTTACACCTTCACACTTAATCTGAAGAAGGTCAGACGCCCTGACACATCAAACACAGAATTTTCATTCGTTTACTAATTTCTTTAAATCACCTTTTTTTTTCTGGCCACTTTCATGTACATACCTTTTGCCCCACATCTACACC
This sequence comes from Cherax quadricarinatus, assembly GCF_026875155.1. Taxonomy (NCBI): domain Eukaryota; kingdom Metazoa; phylum Arthropoda; class Malacostraca; order Decapoda; family Parastacidae; genus Cherax; species Cherax quadricarinatus. The sequence goes on along the minus strand of NC_069416.1, from coordinate 17,564,767 downwards.
TCTTCCCCCATACACCTCCTCTCACCCCTCCCAAAGGCGACCCCCTTTTTCCCCCCCAATTCCCCCCTTTTCGTTTAATCCCCCCAACCCCCCCCCCCCCACTCACTCACCCAAGTGTAAATTTTTAAAAAAACCCCCAACGGGGAAAAAAACCTCCCCCACCCCTCCTCCCTACGTTCTCTATTACACAAATCGTCGAAAAAAACCTTACCGCTAAACCCGCCTCCGCCTCACAATCCCCCCCCCCCCCCATCACCCACGATATATTATAATTATATAATTTTAACCATATTATAAATCCTAACCTTTTTAAAAAACTTCATCGAACCCCCCCACCTAGGGTTAGTGACGCAGAACCGGCACCCCGGCCCCCCCCCCCCTACAACCCTACTTAACCAATACCTAAAACCCTCCAGTCCCCCAAAAAGTATATGCATGGAAAGCCGTCTCACCTCCCCACGATTCACACCTTCCCCCACAAATTTCCCCTCTGTTCTTAGTACCTCCCCCCACGGAGTATCCAGCAAAAACATACGTTAACCCCTCCCTTTTCCCTACTTAACTTCAAATTGCAAAAACCTTTTCCAAATATCTTCCATGCGTACATGGGAAAAAATCCCCCAATGTACAACAACCTTTTTTCAAACACCACACAAAACCCCTACTCGAATTTTCCCGGGTTCTTAACCAACATCAAAGCCCCAAACAGTTTCACATTTTCCCTTTAAATCCAACCACCATACAACTTACCAACCTATCATGTATTTTCCCCGCTCCCTTTATCAACCTTCGCGCAAAAAACCTCCCCTTTAAAAAAACACACATTTTAAACCTCCTTTTAAACCACAACCCCCAAACCCCCCCTGGGACAAGGAAATTACAACCTCTTCCCCCACCAATCGCCCTTTAAAACCCCCAAAAAAAGAACACTCGCTCAGAATTCCCACAATCGCCGTCCCTTTAATGGAACACGGTGCACTGCCCAAACCCCTATACAAAAAATCAAATTATAACAATATCGTTGTACGAGGCCGATGATAATCGCAATGCACCCCCCACCCCCTGAAACCTTTCCAAATCAAATTTGAGTTTTCCTCTCCGGCCCCCCATTTTATCCTTATAGGGAAAAAAACAAAAATTTTTAAAAAACACCGTTTGTTTCCTCAAACTTTAAAATTTCCCCCCCCCCCCCCCCCATAACCCAAAACCCAAATACATTGACTTTTCTCTATTTTCCCGCACCCCTTGCATTTCCCAACTTTTGCCAACACATCCAAAAACCCAACCCATCCCCCCCGAACCAGCTGTTGTATAGTAAAAATCCTATTATTTCCCGGCACACTTTCCCGACCTCCCCCACACCTCCACTCGTGTCACATACACAACGTTAACCATTTAAAGAAGGGGTCCTGGAATGCACGCAAAAAAATTTGTGCAGGAAAACCCCCGCCCAAGTCCCCTTTCCCCTTACAATCCCTCCCCCCAAGCCCTCCATTAATCTTACCCTCACCCACTCCATTGTACAACGTGGTTACCCCAAAATTTAAAATTCTTTTCCCCAAACCCTGCCTCCAATGCTCCCCCTTTCCCCCCTGTCATACCCCCTTCAGTCAAGGAACAACGCCCCCCCTCCCCCCCTCCCTTTTGTCCACGAAACTTCTCGTATTCCATGAAACCCTCAAATCGGACCTTCCAGGCAAACCATACTGCTTTTCGAACCCCCTTCCCACCACACATTTAAAAACCCAATACCAAGACACGAAACAATAAAAACCACATAAAAAGATATGGCACGGTACTCCTTGGGGTGCTGCCCCCTTACCCTTCTGGGCCAAAAAAATACAAGTGTTTCTTTCTTGTCCCCCCTCAGACCTTTCCCTCATCTGATTAAATAAAAATACCCATGAATCCCCTTACACCTCCCAATGTTGGAGGGAAAAAACAGCCGGGGGACCGTCTATTCCCCCTGCTTTGTCCCTTTTCATTCCCTAAAGCCCAATCTATTTTTTCTTCCGTTATTTTCCCCCCCCAAAACCTTTCTATCATATTCCCGAATACACTCACATACTCCCAAAAACCTTCTCTAAATCCACATTCTCCACCTTCCCCCTTTCCCCAAAACCCCTTTAACCATTTACCGCTACTCACACATTCCTTTCGTAGTGTTCCCTGACCCATTCTATAACCCCCCGCCATCTCATTACCTCTAACCTCGGAATCTGAACCCTGTCTTTGTTTTTTTACGTCGCAAACACACGCCCCTTGGGGTGTCTCCCCCAAAAACCTCCTCTACCCCTCCTGCACCCCTTACCCCTTAAAAATTCATTTGTAACTCCCCCTTCGTCTCCCCTTTACCCACAATTTCATCCCTAGAATTGCCCCCCCCCAGCCCCCCTTTCCCAAACGCCCCTTAAAGTCCTTAAATTTTTTGAAAGGCCAAATTTTAAAAAATTTATCGTTTTCCCCCCACCCACATAATATTTCCTAAACCTTTCTTGCTACCAACCCCCATTTTACACATCTACCACCCGTGCCTCCCCGCTAACTCCTTCCAAAAACGAAAAACCCCCCTAACCCCCCCTCATCACTCAATGCCTTTCATTTTAATTTCCCGTAAATCCGTAACAGTGAATTGATTTATTTTCACAAACAAAATTTTAAAATTTTTAAAAGTAGCAGAGGAAAAATACTTTACCCTTTAAATATTTTAAGTGCTGCCCAAAGGGTGGTGTGAGTGGGATGACCTCAAGAGGTGTGGTGGCATGACCTCAAGGATGTGGAGAGGCATGACCTCAAGATGGTGTGTGGCCGACCTCAAGGATGGTGTGAGTGGCATCATGACCTCAAGGATGGTGTGAGTGGATGATCCCAAGGATGGTGTGAGTGGCATGGTACCTCAAGGTGTTGTGAGTGGCATGTCCTCAAGGATGGTTGTGAGTGGCATGACCTCAAGTGATGTTGTGAGTGGCATGACCTCAAGGATGTTGTGAGTGGCTGACCTCATAGGATGTGTGAGTGCATGCCTCAAGGATGTTGTGAGTGGATGACGCCTCAGGATTGGTGTGAGTGGCATGACCTCAAGGATGGTGTGATTGGCATGGACCTAAAGGATGCGTGTGAGTGGCATGACTCAAGGATGGTGTGAGTGGCATGACCTCAAGGATGGTGTGAGTGCATGACCTCAAGTTGATGGTGTGAGTGGCATGACCTCAAGGATGGTGGGAGTGGCATAACACTCAGGATGCTGCAAGGTGGCATGACCCTCAGGAGTTGTGCGTGATATGACCTCCTGGATGATGTGAGTGGCTGGACATCAAGGATGCGTGTGAGTGGCATGACATAAGGCCCCCCCACCCCCCCCCCCCCCCCCCCCCCCCCCTGGGGGGGGGGGGGGGCTGTTGTGAGTGGCATGACCTCAAGGATGGTGTGAGTGGCATGACTCTAAGGATGGTGTGAGTGGTCATGACATCAAGGATGGTGTGAGTGGCATGTCCTCAAGGATGGTGCTGAGTGGCATAAAAACACAGACCTCAAGGATGTCTTTTCTTTTTTTATTTTTTTTTTTTTCGTGTGCGTGGCATGACCTCAAGGATGGTGTGAGTGCATGACTCTCAAGATGGTGTGTGTGGCATAACCTCCAGGATGCTGAAGGTGCATGGACCTCAGGATGTTGTGATTGATATGACCTATGGAGTGTGAGTTAGCTTGACCTCAAGGATGTGGGAGTGGCATGACCTCCAGGATGTGGAAGGTGCATGACCTCCAAGAATGTTGTGTGTGGCATGACCCTCCAGGATGCTGAAGGTTGGCATGACCCTCGGTTGTTGTGTGTGGCATAACCAAAAGGGGTTATAATAAGGTTCACAGTTTATACTACATGAATTATGTTGAGGTGAGGTTGAGGTCGAATGTGTAAGTAAGCAACAGGTGACTTTAAACATGTGACTTACACTGGTCGTAGATGAACTACGTTTAGTTACCTCAAAATAATACACAGATAACAATATTGTAGGTGTAAGAGTGTCACTGCAACTGAGTGTATTGTGGCATACAAGTGAAGGTTCAGTGCGTAGCCTACACGGCATCAAGGCTTCAGTGCGTAGCCACACGGACCATCAACGGTTCAGGCGTAGCCCACGGTTCAACGGTTCAGTGCATGCCACATCGAACCAATCAGGTTCTCAGTGCCGTAGCAACACGGACCAATCAAGGTTCAGTTGCGTAGCACACGGACATCAAGGTTAGTGCGTAGCCAGCAACGGACCCTCAAGGTTCAGTGCGCAGCAAAGGACCATCAAGAATTCTTGTTTACCAGAATCAATCATTTGTTCTATATTATACACTGATTTCTAGTAAAACCTAAACTGAATAATCAAATTTAGACATTAAGTGGTGAGAAATGTGCAGTATAAAACTGAGTTTATTGAGCTTTAGGCAACTAGTCTTATACAGGGAAGTAAACAGTATATTTATAAATTTGTAGGCAGCTTCTGAGTACCATTTATTGCACGGTTTCTTAGTCTCGTTTATCCATGGTGGATTTTTGTTTAATTTCTCTACGAGGCAGACCGGAGGACAAATCATTAATTCTGTATTAATGTTGGAGAATACAGCAGAATGTTAGGTAAATAGGACACATGTGCAATAAGCAGAAGTCTTATTGCTTTGTTAATTTATATAAACAATTAACTGCAGGACACAGAGGTTATTTACAAGTATAGTAACAAAATAATGTGAAAAGGCATAGCAGGTCCATGGTATTGGTGGTGGTTTTAGTAGTATAAATAGTAACAGTAGTAATTTGCAGTCGTAAGGCTTGGTTGCTATGTGATGAGTCAAATGTTCTAAGGAGAACTTTAATATTTCAAGAGATGTTGAAAGCTTCGCATTTTTTCTGGTTTATTGTGTTTTCAAGATGGCGATTAAATTCAGAAAATATAGTTGGAGTCATCTTTAATAATGAAGAGTTCCTTTAAAAAATAACATTACAACATTAACCAAGAGTTATCCTCTAATAAATCAACTCTTCTCTTTACTAATATACGACTGGATACTAATACTACTTCTATGCTACTAATATACCAGCTCCCTCCCACTACCTCCACACCAACACCTACCACAACCAGCAACATGTGTCCTTTTTACTATTCACAAAATCAATTTGGGAATCTGTTACTTATTGAATTTCACGTGGTGAACGTTTGTCGTACATGAAAGTGGTTGACAAAATTAAGTCGTGTAATATGAACCTTTAATCAACTTTCGAGCGACGTGTTTAGTCCTTCTTAAATGGCTTTGTCGTTAGATAAGTGTTGTGAAGTCAGAAAAATGAATGTTGAAATAATTAAGTACTCAACATCTCTTCGTTCAGAAATAATGTGCACTTTTTGTTATGAGTATGTAACATGGCGATGCAGAGTGCAGTTGACAAGAATTTTTACAGAACAAAAATTTTCACACGTTACAAGGATTTTCGGTCTTTGTACTCTTGATGTGTGGAAATTTTTTCTTACTTACCACTCATTTTAGCAAAATATCATACAATGAAAGGAAAAACTGAGATGTAAACTCCATCATTTGAGGGGGGCGTTGAGATGTGAAACCCACAAACACAAAGCATTTCTCAGATAGGAATTAACTGGACAAATGCGGCAACCCCATGAAGCACTCTACCCATATATATTAGAACACAAGGGTTCTAATATCATTATACAAAATGGAAGTAATTATCAGGGGAGGACACACTGAATTCTGGCCAGGTAAACACATCCGCCAGGAAAGACTAGGCAAAATAGTTCAGCCAGAAGAGAAGAACTCCTCTACCTACACCAAAATGATGAGGCCACTTATTGTTTACTTTAATTCGTCTACTTAAAAATGTCATAGCTTTTTTGTGTTTAATGTGGAGTTTCCGAGTATTTTCTGTCATGTTAAAGTGTGACGTCTGTGTGTATCTTCCTTATCATTATATTTCTGGTATTACTGTGTTAAAACATTGTGAATCTTCCACCTTCATCGGTGTTATTATGTATAAGCATTAATATTTAATCTCTGATACTGTTAATGCTAACAGGTGTTTATCGTTGGATCCTTAATCAATACTATATATAAAAATATGTTATTTGATACACAAATACCACGCACATAGAAAGAGAGGAGCTTACGACGCGTTTCGGTATGACTTTGGGCCATTTACAAAGTCACACTACGAGAAGTAGAGCAGGACGGGTATTATAGGCAGAAGAGTAGTTGTAGTGTAACAGTATTAGTAGTAGTAGTAACATGTAGTAGTAAAGTAGTAGTAGTGGTAGTAGTAAAACAGTAGTAGTGTATGGTAGTAGTAACAGTAGTAGTAGTGGTGGTGGTAGTAGTAACAGTAGTAGTACACAGTAGTAGTAGTAGGGTAGTAGTAACAGTAGTTGTAGTAGAAATGTAGCGTGACCATTAGTAGTAGTAGTAGTAGTAGAAGTAGTAACAGTAGTGTAGTATTGGTGGTGGGTGGTGGTGGGCTAGTAGTAGTGGCGGAGATGGAAGGAAGTAGAAATGGGGAGTAAGGACGAGGGTAGCCAGACAAATACAAAGAAGGGGCACTGCAAGGGAGCTTGAGTGCCACAGGGAGTAGGTGCCAAAGGAGTAGGTGCCACAAGAGAGATAGGTGCCCCAGAGGGAGAGCAAGAAACAGATTGGTGGTGGGCGGGGTAACTATAATTGAATAAAATAAAGAAGGACTCAGAAACAAAAGACAAAAGAAAGACAACCCAAAAGAGAAAAAAGGAAGAGGAAAGGAGAGAGAGAGAGAAGAAAAAAGGAGGAATCAGGTTAAGTCACGGGTGTTATGAAGTCTGAAGTTCTACTGGAAGGAACTGAGGATCACAGATGCGGAGGGATGGAGAGGGAGGAGCTAGAAATAAACCACCTTTTCTTGCAGGGGGCATGATGAGAAGGGTGGTGAATGTGCATGCCTTGTTGCATGGGTTTGCGGGTGGGCGGAGGGGGAAAAGCCTGTATCTGAGCGGTGGGTGGGACTCAAGGAAGGGAAGCAGGGAATTGGATTCCATTCAGATTTAAACTTAAGATAGGAGGGAGCACAAAAATAGTTTTAGGCTTGGGGGACGACACTACTAATGCTCTTTTCTGTCACGTCAGAGATCACAGCCATCCTATAGACTGGTCTTCTGCTAAAACTGTCTTCCCTACTTCCAACTTTAACAGTCGCCGTCTTGAACATTAAAATGGTATAAAATACCGACAGGTTGTTAGGTAAGACACATATGCAACGGTTAGGTATCTTTATTATGAAACGTTTCGCCTACACAGTAGGCTTCTTCAGTCGAGTACAGAAAAGCTGATAGAAGCAGAAGATACTTGAAGACGATGTAATCAGTCAGTCCATCACCCTTAAAGTTTTGAGGTGGTCAGTCCCTCAGTCTGGAGAAGAGCATTGTTCCATAGTATGAAACAATATTACATCGTCTTCAAGTATCTTCTGCTTCTATCAACTTTTTATGTACTGACTGATGAGCCTCTGTGTAGGTCGATACGTTTCATAATTAATGATAACTAACTGGTTGCATATGCTTACATAACAGTCGCCGTCTTGTTGAATCCTCCCTAAATACACAACTTTCCATGTATGAATTTCTTAAGTCTGGCTCGTCTTTTCCTTTTTCGTTTCGTTTATTTCTTTCCTTTTCTTTTCCACTCTACTTTTTTTTCTCTTCTGTAGAAGCCTTTGCTCTCCTATACATTGTAAAATGCTCCAAACTTCAGAACAACCCCCGGGTGACTTAAACTGATAAATTTTTTTTCCTCCTTTTTGCTTCTCCCTCTTCCCTTTTCTTTCTCTTTTTTCTTTCTGGTTGCCTTTCTTTCTTTGTCTTGTGTTTCTGCTTCACGTCTTTATTTTATTTCATTATTTTCCCCTCCCACCCACCTCTGTGTTCTTGCTCATACCTCTGTGGGCACTGGCTCCCTTGTGGGGAACCTAGCTCCTTGTGGGCACCTAGCTCCATTACAAGTGCTCCTCTTTCTTTGCATTTGACTGGCTCCTTCGTCCTTACTTCCCATTTCTACCTTCTGTTCCATCTCCGCCACTACTACTACTACCAATACCTCTTCCTGGACTACTATATATTAGCCGTCCTGCTCTATTCTCGTTAGTGTGGACTTTGTATATGGTCCAAGTCGGACGATACGTCGTAGTAAGTGCTCATCTTTCTATGTGCGGGTTAATTGTGCATCGTTCCAGTCACCGGTATGTGCTCTTTTCTATTATTCATGTGATATTTGCTTTTATAATTTTACTAGGTACAAAATAGTGATCTTTGCAGCTCTGGTGTTACTATTTATATGCGTAACGTTTAACGTTTCTAGTATTACTGCATTTTAATACCAGTGTTCTTTGTATCTCACTGATCGGCACTAGCAAGATATTCTTATAGTCTATGTAATGCATCTCTTGTCCATTTCTTTATTCAACAGTCTCTCCTATATTAAATTTTACCATGATTATAAATAAGGATTTTCGTATCAGAAATTCAAATTGTTGAATCCATTTTTCACTAGCGTCTTTAACAAAATTTTGATACTTCAGTTACCGAGGAAGAAGCCTTAGTCTAACCACTTTTCAATTTTGGGACTTGATACCATCTTACATTGCTGCACATGTACCCTCCTGTGAGTCTCCCCTTTGCTTCACTCAAAGGCTGCCTGTCTCTTCAGTATCCTCACCTTAGCTGCCTACATTATTCCCTTTCAGGATCTTATGTCGGGAATTAATCCGTCTGTTCTATGGATGTCTTGATTCACCACTTTACGGAGGTCCCAGGCGAATTGCTGGATTGGAATTGCTCTTTTCTAACTACGGTCAGAGACTTTTCCTGATGGAGAATTTTTTTTATTATATTTAAATACCAACAAATAGACAATAGACAAAAGGAAAAACCATAAAGATGACATATCATGAAACAATACCTGAAAAACGGCTGTCTACTTTATGATATTGAAACATTTAACGAATAACCATACAATATAACATATAATGACTCTATTACTAATTTAAAATCAGATATGATAAGCTTAAAACTTCTTTACTAGCTACTTGTGGATATGTTTATTCGTAAAAACTTGCAAACCTATATTAACTCTTCCTCAAATTAATCATCCTTGCTCATTAATTTACACTTAAAACTAATAAAAATACAAGTTTACGTTCATTATTCGTTACAGACTAAATTCCTTTACTCTAGAAGCACGGAAAGAAATTCGGTAATTAAACCAATGATGTCAAAGAACAATCAAGCGACAACCTACACCGACCATACAGGACCATGAGACTGCACGGTACGCGCAGCTGCTCGCCAGCGTGTGCCACTATGTACATTTACACATCGTACCTACAATTATGATTTAGCTCAACCTTTTTCCTATAATACCATACGTAGCAAATTCTACCAATTGATAATAAAGAGCAGTGGGAATTTCAAAGAACATTCAACAAATTATCCATAAATTTACCCTAAACCTAAGCCTAGTATTTCTTGTAATTATAAATGTCTATTCAACACGAAATTTTACCCACATACCCCTAACCACCTATTGTTGGTGTAATGATACAACTTGTATTTACCATAATAAAAAAAAAAATAATAATTGGAAAAACCACTCTTCTCCTTTAAAAAATAAGACTTCAATTTTCCTTCATTGTACATACATATAAATAATTATATAAAGTATATGTCACATGGAAACACAAATCACTTCCAAACGTCCAGTTAATAATATTAACGTCAACTCAAACCTCGAATAACTTCATCCATTCGTAACAATCTTCAAGGTCGTAAAACTCTTAAAATACTAACATAGTTTGCCACCATCTAGACAATTAAAAAGAAAAACTCAATACTCAAATATATCAAATCACTCTTTGCTTTATTGGCACAACTCAATTGTGCTTACAAAAATACATTGTAATTAAACTGAAACATATAAAAGCCAATTTTGACATTTACACATTGTATCAAATTTTAAATTACGCATAGAATATATGTATTGAATAATGAAAATGTTCATGAGTAAACCATTAATGGTCTATACACAGAAGAAACATTTATACACATATACATATATATATATATATTATATATAAATATTAATATCTATTATATATATATATATCATATTATATATATTTATATATTATATATACAATGTATATACATACACTAATCAATACATAGTTATAAGTCGACAATTCCTAATATTAACTGTATTGTTCTGAAAACACTCAGAACCAAAAATGTTAAAATTGCACCCCAGTACATACATCATATAACATATCATCAAACTCATCTGCTACCGCCCATTCTAGGGAAACCAGGCCCATTTCCTTCCCCTTACCTTGCTTTCAACGCCGTAAATCCGTATATGTGAAATTTCCTATAACTCCACTTTAATACCTCTCGCATCTCCCCATACACCTCTTATTTCTACACTTTGTCGATAAAAAGTTGCTGTTAATGCTATTAATTTCTTCACACACGTTCGTCCTCTCATAGCCCAAGACATATAAATTCAATCTGTAATTATATACCCTACCCGCATTCTCTACCATTTGATTCACCCACCTATGTCTAACTTAAACCCTCAACACTGCACACACCCCTCCCACGAACCTTATTACCTTACCCAAAACCAAACACTTATTAGTTCAATACAATTCGCAAAAATTACACCCATATGGAAAACGCAGTCTCAATCCTCCACAAGCTTGGAATATCCCAAGTCCTTCTTCTCTTAAGGAATAATACCATTCCAGACGGGTAAGATCCATGTGAAAAATATATACATAACTTCTCGTACTTTAGGTTTAAAAGTAATTTGTTCATAACGCCCCCAGATTTTACGCCAATTTACCGGTTAAACCCCTTCTACCACTGCTCCCACATGCCTTACTTCCACCCCCTCAAGGTTTCCCCAATTTAATATGTGAAGGATCTCTCATGTTTTGAGACCCGTTAACTTTGCCTCACCTATTATGAACTCCCTACACACCCACCAACGTTGCATATCCTGGACGTATATTATCAAGTCCGCCTTCCTTCGCCCCCCCCCCTCCCGCTTATAACGCTACGTTTCAATAACACTCATAATCCTCTTTTCAACCAGCTAAAAGACCCAGCCCTCTCGTCAACCGGGAGTGTGAACAACCGCTTACCTAACCATTCGCATCCAGTACCCAAATGAATCTAAAACGCGCTTTTGGTAACCTTGGTATCTCACATACGAAGTATCGGATATATTGCTGCTTAACATGCCATAGTTTACTATATAATAGGACATTCGTTGTAATCACTCTCTTTGATGCTAAGTTAAGTAGTGCAGCCTCGTAAACCACTAAAGGGCGTTCAGTACACCTTCTCAAAACGCAAATGAATTTATTTGGGTTTTTTTTTGTTGCTAACTTGAATTCACTTACATAAACGATCCCACATTCAGTAATTTGTCCACCTTTTTCCACATTTTCAACTACTTCACATTCCTTCACTTAACCCATTCCAAGATCCATATTCTTCGTTTTCTCCTTTTAATTGACATGCAGAAAGCATTTTCAATAACGTTTAATATACTTTTCCACCCGAGGCAAATCCATGTTACCTTACTAAAATCGTTGTTGTCATTCAACATATCAACAATGGCCAGCCCCCCCCACCCCTTTAGCCACCAAACCCATTTGTGCAATAGACCAGATTCCTTGATAAAAGGGATCCTGTAAACACGCAAAACAATTATTTGTGACAGGGGACAACATTGACGTAGACCCCTTCTATCTGAATTTGTATCTCCTAAACTTCATTTACTGCACCGCACAGGATGATCTTGATACACGTTATCTTGGCCCATGATATAATTTCCTCTCCTAACCCCTGCCATCTATAATCTTCCATAACGCTTCCCTTCTACACATTCTATGCCGCCTCCCAATCTATAGCCAACACCCCCCCCACCACTGGTTATAATTTACTCTTTCTTTCATAAAAACTTCAAATCAAACATGCCCGGCATACATAGATCTTCCCGATACCCCCTTTTTTAAAAAACGCTCAATTTTGAGAAGATAAAAGGTCACTGGGCAACCATCAATTCCTGGTGCCTTACTAATTTGCGCCCGATAAAGATTCCCCATGTCTCGCACTCCGTTATCGGCCATTTCCAATACAGAATCGATCATGCTCTGTCAATACTCATCACTGCACAAACATTCCAATTGTACTGTAAATGCTATTTCACTTATTCCACACACATTGCGTGTTTCACTTATACCAAGCTCACATTATACACACTCAACCTCAGTCGTCGTCAACACCTGGAGTCCACTTTATACCCTTGATACCTACCTGAACATTCAAACCAGTAACTCATTGCTCTTGCGACGTGTGTGTTGACTCGAACACACACGCCGAACGGCCGATCTCCCCACATAACCTCCTCAATTCCCGCCCTTAAGCACCTTCCCATCAGCCTCTAATTTTGTAAATTCGGATATTTTCCTTCTACTTTCAATTTCAATAACAGATTATTAGCATTAATTTGATGCATAACATTCGCGCAATGCCCTCTAAATATTTTTGAAAACGTATTGTAACTGATTATATCTCGTCCCCTCGATTAATATAAGCATTCCTTTAATACGTTTTTTTTTGCTATCTTTCCCTACCAAATAAAACCATGGCAACATCCCCTGTGCTTCTACCACTAAAACGATCGACACATCTGTCCAAAAGACAACGAGAAATATCCTATTCTTTAATAATTTACATTCAATTTCCAAAAGGTGGGGACCCTCCCGAGGCGCACCCTCAAATATCACACATATATTAACTCTCTATGATCGACAAAACCAAATCTATCACAACACCTCCGCACAGTAAACGACAAGGCACGTACATTTCGGTCCAACCTCGCCGCATACCTCGTTTAAATGAGGTTGCTCTACTCCCTCCCCCCCCCCTCCTACATCTTGAAACCCCACCCGGTCAATATATTTTTTTTTCCCCAATTATACCCAAACAACACCCCGCACTATGGACTCCAATCTTTACGACGTATCATCGCATTTCCAATCTCCGCCATATGATGCCAAAACATCGTAAACACGTAAATATCAGACCAGTACGTCCGAACAAATTTAGTTTTAATACTCACGTCACCCTCGCCCGGGCCTATACACCATACTAAACTAATGGGAACCCTACCCCAGGTTCCATCACTCTAATTACCCTCCCCTCCCACCTTCATACGCCTTATATAAACGGCTTGTTTTTCCTTTACAACAAAATGGCAAGCCCAACCTTTTCAAACGTGTCGCATGTTCCATGTACAACATTTAACCACTCATATCCACTCATAACCAGGTCTAAAATTATAGTTTGTAGAATACCACATCCACACAAATCGCACCAAAACACTCTTATTACACACTTAAGCTTCCCTCTCAGTCTAACCGTTAAATATTTAAGTTAAAAACACTTGAATTCAACAAATGGGTTTTCATTTGTCCCCCGGCATGACTTTACCCTTTTCGTTTTGCAGAACCTCTGTCCCTCCCCCCTTTAATGGGAATCACCTGTGCAATCCCTTGATCCTTGGGTTCACCATTCCCTCTCTGCTGAACCTCCACCCAAGACTTTTTCCCAGGCGTTGGGAGGAGTGAGCAACATCATCAGAATCAATGAATGCTGCAGTCCTCTTTGTGTCCGCCCTCCACCATACATTTTTGGTCATCTGAATAGAACCGTCCTGATGAACCTCCACCTCTATGCATGACACCTTCCATCCTTTAGACTCTCTCGTCGAAAACCGTATCTCCTGCACATACCATCATTCAAAGCTGTCCCCAGAACTTCAAGCCTGGGTCTTCCACTGATCTAGGACCGATTCCTCTAACAAGTCATACAACCGCCTTTACTAAAGACGCCGCCATTGCTTCACGATATTAGGTAGTCTCTCCTCAAAAACCTTTTGTATGTCCAAAGACTTAGATTTCCTTGTAGCGTTACAACTGGCGATTCGAGCTCCTTTTACTTTGTCCACCTCTCGTCCATGACAATCGTTGTTTGGGGCGGTGTAGCAAGAGACTGTTTCAGCTCATCGCCTACCTCGCCCACTGGTGCGGTTGCCGTCTGCTGGGGGTTTTGTTGCCGGGTACCACTTCGGTTACCCACCACTGACGCCGCGACTGTTGGGTCATATGACCCCACATAGCCGTACAAGTACGTTGTCTGCCCCGCCAAACGTTACATAGATTGAGTCAGTAATTCTTTCAACACAAACATCGAACGAATAGGGTGTCGATGAGTCATTTTAACAAGTATATGTACCTTCCAGCGCACACTGGCATACGTCCAGTTGCCCATTCTCCCTGCTGTGGCTACGTGAACCGTCCATAAGGTTACGCAGTTCATTGGTAATATCAAATCAGTCGCCTCAAAAGGCACATCTGATTTTCACACCCATGTTAATGTCGAGATATCAACCATGGAGTCTCACCGACACAGCTGTATTAACCGTTGATGGTTCTGATACTTGTAGAACCACTGCCTCGTGACTGTGCAGGTGTCATCTTAACGAGATTTTGTCTTCCATTTAATGCGACAACCACATATCTCCTCATTTTGCTATACCATAGTATCGCGAGATGATCGCTGGTAATAATAAATCCATGTTGGATCTGTGACAGCACCACGGATCATCTCAATGACTGACAGTGTTTATCTTCTTTCTGCTATTCAGGCGCATGTTTGGAGAAAATAGTTTCCACCAACCAACGCTAGGGGCAGCTCAAAATCAGTTAACACTGCGCAAAAACAAACTCAAACAGGAGCGTCTGCGGCCAAACTCGTCCTCACGGCTCGCGGAGGCAATGAGGGACAAATGGAGAATTACAGGTGGATATACGGAAAGGTCTGTCTTGAAATTATACACACCATGAAAAGCCGGGATTGTAACCTAGATCCCCGATATCTTTATTCATGGAAATTTTAGTCCTGCTTTAGGCATACTATGTTTCCTTATTAAATAATATATTTTTTTAGTTATGTAGCAGAAAAAGTGTGTCTTTACGTTGTATGAAAGTGACTTTCCGAGTTTAATCTAATGTCATCTCCATGAAAAAAATGTAGTTAATATTAATACTTTTGTTTAACACGTCACTTTTTTACACGTCTTTTGTGACTGCAAATCAACGCACAGAACCATATTGTGCGCACGCGCGCGCATACACAACACTAAAAAAACAAATTCGCGTGATCACTGAAAGTCGCTGGAGGTCGCTGCTGCCAACCTGGCCAGGACGACTCTGTTGTAATATATCCGACACTTTGTTTGATGAACGTGATGAATTAGGCCACAATATATTTCTGTGCGCCATGAATCTTGTCGGCCTCTGTCCCCCGTAATTCTGCGGATAAAGAGATTTTTGAGGAAATGTTGATGAAGATGATTAATTTACTCGCGGAAGATCATTCTCGGGAATGTAATGATGAGTTAATGGTGAGTGTTGCACCGCAAGATAACTTGAAGGAAGTGAATATGAAGGCAAGGAGTGATAGGAGTGAGAGTGAAGGGATTGCGTCTAAAAGAAGTGGGTCTGATGAAATTTAGTATGAAAGTAATGTGTATGAATAAGTAAAAACACAAAGAGAAAGTTGAAAGTGAATTTGAAGAATGCGAATATGAAAGGAGTGAGAATGAAACAAGGAAAATATAAAGAATTAAGTGTACAAAGGACGGAAATTTACAGGAAGTATGAAAAAAATAAATGACCTAGTAAGTAGGGTAAAATGGAATGCCTCTATGTGAAACGGGAACGTCATGTACCGTTGGCCTTACCGTAGAGTCTGCCTGCTCGTTGTCCTGAGCATCAACATGACTCGGCACCTAGCAGAAGATATCTTTGTTTTTGCTAGAAATGCGGAGAACTAGGGAATGAGAATTAATTTTTTTGATAACTGCAAAGCACTAAAGGTAGGTCTATATGCATTACGTATAATCGCTGTGAGAACTGCATACAACTCAGCTGTGAAAACGCTATCCGAGTCTAATAAATGACCTCGCACAACACTGTCCTGGTACACTGCTACAAACCCGACACCGTCATGGGATTTATAACTATCAGTGGTACACTGAACGGCCCGAATAAAGAGACAGGAAGTGGACGAGAACAAGGAATAAGAACTCAAGACAGTTTGAGTCTTTCGCACACGGCAGTGGGGAAGGAACAGATATCGAGCTGTCCGGGAACCTCCCAAGAGAAAAGAGAAAAGTTAGTGATAGAAGAACATATAAAACGAGCAACTAAGAACAGTCCAAAGAGTGAATGTAGAGCGAAGAAAAAAGAGACGGAGTAAACAGGTGCGACGAACAAATAATGGACCTCTCCAGAACGTCCACTACTAACCTGTATGTAAAGATCGTGGAAGGGTCATGAGAGGAAACAAAACTAAGGAGGCAATGGGTCATAACCCGATCGTTCCAAGATGGAACATTCGCCTCTGCATATAGCTCTCAACAGGAAAAGAACGAAAATGCAAGTTAAAAAGAGTTGTTGGAAGAAACCAGTAGAAAATATTTGGTTGCCATTATCTTGTACGATAAAATTAGGGCTGAAAGAAAACGAAGAGAAGTATTCGACGATCTGTTCCCCCATGAACGATTAGCGAGAGTTTTAAGGAGGATTTCAGTCGCTATGGCAAGTTGTTTTCGGGGATGTAATCTTAAGTTTCCAGGACAACCGCAACCAAACAGAACACCGAGAAATCTGACTGTACCACGTTTCGGGTATACTGGAATCTTACAGGTATAAAAGAGTATCGAGGAGACAACACAACAACTAGTAATGGTAATCCTGGTGCGTTTAAAACTCACGAGTACTGGCTCATTGAGGTCGCTAGCATTGTTGGCGAGAGACTGCTGGCTAGGTGGCAGTTAGCGCCTGCACCACTATAGCAAAGGTTATAAAATTGGATGAATAATTATAGATGTTAGAACAGAAGGCCAAATCATTAATAGGCTAGTGAGAAAAAGCGATGGTGAGAACAAACGTTAAAAATACAGACAACGACAGTGAAAACATTAGCTTTCCTATCTGACTATAAAAAAAGTCCAATTAAAAGACACTTAAAAAAAATCTGAGAATGGTAGGAAAAAAATTCAGATGAATGTAAGAACAAGCTGTGAAAGGAAGATTATGAATTTGTAACCTGGATCTAAGAAGAATTAAGACTCTGACGGTCCGCTCTCATGATGTTTCACACGTCTATTCCTTAGTGATAAAATAGTTAGATTGTATAACAGTGCAATTTATTAGTAAGATAGTTGAAGAGGTTATGTATGACCCACACACATAGTATGCAACTAAAATTATAGAGAAAAGGGTGAGTGTGCCGTAAACCCTAGTGAAAGAAGTTGTTGTCTAATAAACATAGTTTAAGAGATGAAATCCAACAGAGATAACGAAGAAGTTGTCACAAATAAATTGAAGAGGCAACATCACACTAAAACCTGCTTTTGATATCATTATTCTCTGATATAAATTCATTGGATCCGTCCCTCATTAATCTTTGATAGATTGTTATCTACCTGTCTGCCTGCAATGTTTGAATTGTGACATAAAAGAAGTCACAGATACTTTTTGTGATCTGAGGTCAATGGTTTTTAACTAGTGCAATGTTTGTATCATAAAAACTCTGTGTAATGTCCAAAATGCAAACGTATGTTTATATTTTGCGAAAGCAGCTGATTGTTTCCACATGAATGTTCGTATTTTAGTGTACTTTTCTTGTGTCTTACTCAGTTTTGTTCATTGT
Organism: Cherax quadricarinatus; assembly: GCF_026875155.1. Taxonomy (NCBI): domain Eukaryota; kingdom Metazoa; phylum Arthropoda; class Malacostraca; order Decapoda; family Parastacidae; genus Cherax; species Cherax quadricarinatus. Next base: position 17,546,903 of record NC_069416.1, on the reverse strand, counting down.
GTGTTTCTTTACCCTTTTAGTGTTACATTCGCATTTGCATGTTACTGGTGCTGTTGTTGCATATTACTAAACTGTTTTTGGTATTTTGCTAAAACTGTTTTATTTTATGCCCGGTATATTTTTTTTGCATCTTACTGAGCCGTAATGTATGTTAATCTACCTTCTTATGCCTTTATTTGTTTGTTCATTTTATGTTTCCTGTAATGGTTTTATGTATAATAAAGGTTCCAGGAACCTCTAAACATTCCTGTTAACATCTTTCATTTCAGTGTCTCCCAGATCCCCCTTTGTCTCATTACACATCTTCACTTATTTATTCTATACAATAATAGTTCAGATAATGGAGAAGACAAACTAAATTTTTTTTTTTAAAGTATTTAAAGTGGTGGACTAGTAAGTCAGAGAAACAGACACATCGCTAAGGTTATTCCGCGACCAGCCCTACAGTGATGACCTGCATCGTTTTCTAAACTTAATCTCATTTCTATCATACACATTGACTGCACCTACGCTTAATTTTATCTGAAAAAAATTTTTTGCAATTCTTTCTGATACAATGTTTGAGTGTTGTGAACTGATCAGAGACGAAGGTTGACACACAAGATTCACTTCACTAACGAAAAGACGCTAAAAAAATATCGCAGAAATAATTATTGTAATTCCTCAGTAGCCTCGGCAGTTTTAAAAGTTTCCTGTCGTCACTGTAAGTTTATCAATGGGTTTATTAGCTGGAGTCACTTGGTTACATAGTTAAAATATTTACAAGAAGAGACGCTAGAAGAGATCTAAGAATGTGGAACAAGATAAGGGTGAAATACAGTGGCTAAATAATGCAGAAGGGAAACCAGAAATAATAATTAAATAATTAAGACCAATCTCTCTTCTCTCTTAGCATCTTATTATCAAATCTTCATTAATCTCAAAAATGTACCTCGTCTCATCAACTAGAAAATATAAATTACCATATCGGGAAGAAACAAAAAAAACTACGTTTTACTCTCACTCTGCCATCATCTACGGGCTGCTCTTGACTACCTCAAATATACCTAAAAGTATTGTTCATCTCACCCTGCTGTCGTCCTCTCTCACCCTGTTAACTACACCCAATAATCCTGTTTTCCTTCATCACCTGAATCGAATTGATTTGCATGGGTTATGACCTCCGCTCCTGGCCTTGCCTCCTAAATTACTGGGATTGGCATCACTGATTCTTGGCCAACTTAACACCGTATCATATTACTTTTGAAGCTGTGTCTGTACCAATTCATTTCATTACTCCAACCTGAGATTTAAAAAAAAAATGCCTTTCTCACATACCTATATAATTCCAATCTATTAATTACCAGAAAAGTTTGCGACGCACTGTCGCCTCAGGTTTAGTGTATCCCTGAGGTACCAGACCATGCCACGTGGAGGCCAGTGGTTTCGTCTTTAGGCCCCCCCTCCTGCACTCTCTAAAAACCATCTTGGTGTTTCCCTCAGGTACATCTCTCGGATTAACATGTGGATCAAGTCTCCAGTCCCCATCCGTGGCCCCCGGGTTTCAACCCCTTTCCACACTCCCCACATTCCAATATTTTGGTGTTATTTTTTTTTTCCCTAGTTTATTTATTCCATCTGTGTTCCCTCCAGGTGAACCTCCTCACTTCCCCAGGTTGTGCATTTTGTTGCATTCCCCCAAGTTAGCTGTTCTGGCACCTTCCGGTTATCTTGCGAGGTGCAAACTTGGCTTTTTTAACTGGTCTAGTTAGTGTGGTCACAAGTCAGAAGTAAGTCGTTCAGACGAATGAGGTGGGTTATCGGTGGTAGTCAACTAGGCGATGACAAAGATTAAGTGACGGTCATAGTCTGGTGTTTTCATAGGTGTGAACATAGTTGAGGTCAAAGTTATGTGAGTTCATAGGTGAAGTCCATAGACAGGATTGGTCAAAGGTGAGGCCCATAGGATTAGGTGTGGTCATTGGTGAAGGCACCATAGTTACGTGTTAGTCATACTTAGGTATGTTCCTAAATTGAGGTAATAGTTGAGGGTGGACATAGTTGGGTATGGCAAGTTTATGTGTGGTCCATAGTTGGGTAAGGTCATATGTTATGTTGGTAATAGTTGGGTGTGGTCATAGTTTGGTTATGTCATAGTTGGTGTGGATCATAGTTGGGTCTGTTCATAGTTATGTGGTGGTCATAGTGTGGGTGTGGTCAAAAGTTGGGTATGGTCATAGTTGGGTAAAGGTCAATAGTGGGTATGGTCATAGTTGCGTATGTCATAGTTGGGTAATGGTCATAGATGGATGTGGTTCATAGCCAGGTTATGTCATAGATGGATGTGTCATCAGTTGGGTATTGTCATAGATGGATGTGTCCATAGTTTGGGTATGGTCATTGTTATGTGTGGGTCAATAGTTGGCTATTGTCATAGATGGGGTGTGGTCATAGATGGGTGTGGTCATAGATGGGTGTGGGTCATAGTTTGTGTCTTTTTCATTTACTTCGTCCATAAAAGCTATGGAACATAAGTGCACCACAGACAATCACTATGTTCATATAAAAGTTTACACTGATACATCACATATGGTAACATTAACACACAGTCCGTACAGGTCATGTTTGTGGCAACCACACAGTCGAACTGGTCAGGTATTGTGGGCAAACACACAGTTCGTTACGTCCATTTGTGGCAACACAGTTCGTACTGGCCAGGTTGTGGCAACACATCAGTCGACTGGCCAGGTTTGTGGCAACACACAGTCGTACAGGCCAGGTGTGGCAACACAAGTCGTACTAGCCAGGTTTGTGGCACACACAGTCGTACTGGTCAGGTTGGTGGCAGCCACCACCAAAATCTTGTCAGTTTGAAACGAAATCATCAAGGTGACATTTTTATTTTCAATCAGTGAAGAGTTGTTTTGTATCTGTGATGGTGAATATTTTTATGCAATAGTGAAGAGTTGAGAGAAGTGTATATGTGAAAACTGAGAGAATAATTTAATAATTCATTCTAATTAAACTAACCGTTTATTAAGTTGATTTATAAGAACTTCTTCTTTGTCATAACCACAAGTCTGTCAAGTTAGTCACTTCTTCATATTTTTACATCTTTTTCCAAAGAATTTACTGAAAATATTGTAACTCATTCCATTTCCTTAAGAAAAGTTAAATTATATAATCAAGAATTTTCTTGATTCTCTTGTAATTCTTATACAGTTTTGCTTAATTTAAACAATTATGTGGGAGAGTACAGATATGCTTATGAGAACGTGTACACATGTACACGGGAGGTGACCTCCTTGCTGCCAGAGGTCACTCAGTGTGATAAGAACCTCCTGAGTTTCAGGGTCGCTGCTGTATTCACAGATGTACCAGCTAACACTGCCCATAACCGTCTAGAGAAAGTTATTGACAGTTCAGTGTTACTGAACTGCCTGTGAATTTGATTGAGTTATGCCTTAGTTTCGAGGGAATTAAATACCAGTAACTTTTTGGACTAGACATTAGCTCACTCCTTGATGCAGTTCTCGCTAATTTGTTTATGTATTCTAACTTGGATGTGGTACGTGGACGATATTTAGTCATAGTACCAATAGTCTTGAAGTGCATAATATCCTCAATACAATCAACAATGAAACATACTATTGATTTCACAAAGAATAATCATACTACCGTAGTTGGAACAAATTCACATCTAACCTGCCGGTAGAAGAGCCTCATGACGATATTTCAGTTTGTCACATTTGACTTGACAGTTTTCCAAGAAGGAGTGAAACGTCGTCACAAAAGTTACTGCCTTAGATGGGCCACCTGTGAATATTATGTTCATTGGGAAGGAGAACAATGAACTTCCATTCTCGATGTAGTGCTGCTCAAAGATGATTAGTTGCATTTCTACTCCCGCCATAATGGGACCAGGAGAGAAGTTTACATAGGCTTTTGCCTCAGATTCTTAGAATGTCCAACCGATAATTCCTCGTGGCAGAGTGCACATACGTCATGCATTCAGCTCGCTTATGCAATAATGCAAAAAAATTCCAACTTGCATCTTACGCTGGACTGAATTCGACCTCGTTGAAGCAAAATTTTTTAGATACATCGTTCCTGGTCTTTGACAGATATTTTCCTCCAGATGTGGCTATACAACAGCTTCGGGTCAGACTTGACTTTCGATGCTATGTCTTTTTCGTACTCTCGCTGGACCTCCCTCATTATCTGTACATATTCGTTTCTGGCTCTTCGGCTAATCTCTTTATCTTCCTGGGTCGTTTGTCTTCTGCAATTTTTCCATTCTCTAGTGCACTTGGTTTTTGCCTCCCTACACTTTTGGGTGAACCAAGGACTCCTTCTGGTCTTCCAATTATTTCTGTTTTCCGTGGAAGCAAACCTCTCTCTGCCTCCTTGCATTTTGTTGTCACATAGTCCATCACTTCTTGTACTGGTTTTCCTGCCAATTCTCTCACCCACTGAATGTTTTGCAGGAAATTCCTCATGCCTGTGTAGTCCCCCCTTTTGTAGTCTGGCTTCTCCTGCCCTATTCCTGCTACCCTCTCCACTTGTAGCTCAACTATGTATTCAAAGCACAAAACCACATGATCACTACCTTCAAAGGGCCTTTCATATGTGATATCCTCGATATCCGAACTACTCAAGGTGAATACTAGGTCTAGTGATGCTGGATCATCCTCACCTCTCTCTCTCTAGTAGTGTCTCTAACATGTGTATGCATGAGGTTATCCAGTACCACATCTTGCCTGTCCATGTTTCGGAACCCCCATGGGGATCCAGATTTTCCCAGTTAATCTCTTTTGGTTGAAATCACCAATAACTAGTAAATTTGCTCTACACATGTGAGCTCTTCTGGTCGCCTCGTCTAGTGTGTCGACCATTGCTCTGTTGCTCTCTTCGTGTTCTTCTCTTGACCTTTGCAGTTCTGCGGTGGGTTGTATATTGCTGCAATTAACACTTTTGGCCCTCAGACTGGATTGTTCCTTCTATGTAGACCCTATCGCCCATTCCATCTATTCTTTCCATTTCCTCAAATCCCCACCGGTTTTTGATGAGCAGTGCAACTCCTCCTCCTCCTCTGCTCCCTCCTTCCCTCTCTCCCTCCCTCCCTTCCTCCCTCCCTCCCCCCCCTCCTTCCTCTGTTCTCTCCCTACTTCTTTATGTCGCTTTCTCCTTCCTTATCTCTCTCTTCTTCATCCCTTGAATGCCTTTTAACCTATCTCCTTTTCAGTTTCTTTTCTCCTTTTATCCCTCTCATTCTGAATCTTCTACCTTCCATTCCTACTCTCTCTCTCTCTCTATGTCTGTCTGTCTCATCTCCCCATCTCTGTATTTCTTTCTCTTTTCTTTCCTCTCTCCCTCCGATCCCTCCCTCCCTCCCTTCCCTTCCCTCCCTCCCTTCCCTTCCCTCCCTACCTCCCTCTCTTCCTTCCCTCCCTTACTGAATTATTTCCACCTGTTGATACCGGTGGAAATAATTCACTAATTTTTTTGAAAACTTGTCTCTATTTTCCAGCCTCTCTCACTTTATTTTCTCCTTCTCTCCATCACTCTCTTCCACCGTCCATCCCTCTTTTCCTCTCTCCTTCCATCATTAAGTTTCTCCCTCATTTTTTTTTACCTTTTCCATCATCAGGTCTTCCCTTTCTTATCTATATCCTACTTATTCCTCCCATATACCTTTCCTTCTTCTCTTCCAACCTCTCATTTATCCTTCGTCCCTCCTGTGTAAACATTCTTCCCTCATTCCATTCTATTTCTCTTAACCTCCATCCTTCCTTCCATCACTCCCATCCTACCAATCACTTTCCTATTTCTGACCCTCTCTACTCTTTTCGTTTGCCCTGCCCTAGCTCCCCTTTATTCCTCGTGCTCATTTTATATTTACATCTCTCCATCCTACCTCATTTTACTTTTCTCCTTCTGTATTGAGCTATACACTTCATCCTTTCACTGTTCCTTCCATTCTTTACTCTTACTTTAGCTCCTCTGCTCTCCCTTTACGTTTCTTTTCCTCCAGTCGTGTCTTCCAACTTTACTCGGTCCGTCAATAGGACACGTTCTTATCACCTTGTCTCTCTCTCTCCATACTTTATCATCCTTTCCCGTCCCGTCCATCCACTCCTCTCTCTTACCTCTCTTCCCTTCCCACTTACCCCACCTGCCCTCTAATCCCTTCCCCACCACTTGCTCTCTTCTTCATCCTTCCCTCCATCTTCGTGTACTACGTTTCGTTATAATCTTTTCCATACTATTTACCTCCTTCCTTCCATATTTACCTTCTTTCACCATCCGTCTCACCCTGCACTCAATCCCTCTTAACCTTTCCCTTCCCTCCCATCTACATCTTCCTCCTTCCTCCCTCCCTCTGACAATCTCCCTCTTCCTCCCTCCCTCTACATCCTCCTCCTTCCCCCCTCCCTCTACATCATCCTCCTTCTCCTCCCTCTCCCTCTACATCTTCCTCCTTTGTTCCCGTGCCCTCCTCTACATCTTCCTCTCCATCCTCCCACCCTCTATATCTTCCTCCGTTCCCTCCCTCCCTCTACATCTTCCACCTTCCCTCCCTCCCTCTACATCTTCCTCCTTCCCTCCCTCCCCTATATCTTCACCTCCTTCCCTCCCTCCATCTACTCTTCCTCCTTCCCTCCCTCCCTCTACATCCTTCTCCTTCCCTCCTCTCCCTCTACATCTTCCTCCTTCCCTCCTCCCTCTACAGTCTTCCTCCTTACCCCCCCTCCCTCTACATCATCCTCCTTACCTCACGCTCCCTCTACACATTCCCTTTTTTTCACCCCCCTCCTTCCCTCCCTCCCTCTACATCTTCCTCCCTTCCCTCCCTCCCTCTATATCTTCCTCCTTCCCTCCCTCCCTCTACATCTTCCACCTTCCACCTCCCTCCCTCACTACATCTTCCTCCTTCCCTCCTCTCCCTCTATATCTTCCTCCTTCCTCTCCCTCCCTCTACATCTTCCTCCTTCCCCACCCTCCCTCTACATCTTCCCTCCTTCCCTCCCTCCCTCTACAATCTTCCTCCTTCCCTCCGTCCCTCTACTCTTCCTCCTTTCCCTCCCATCCCTCTACATCTTCCTCCTTCCCTCCCTCTCTCTCTACATCTTCCTCCTTCCCTCCCTCCCTCTACATCTTCCTCCCTTCCCTCCCTCCCCTCTACATCTTCCGACATCTTCCTCCTTCCCTCCCTCCTCCATACATCTTCCTCCTTCCTCCCTCCCTCTACATTCTTCCTCCTTCCCTCCCTCCCTCTCATCTTCCCCCTTCCCTCCCCTCCCTCCTTTGAGCAATATTAAATTCAACTTTCGTCTGCTAATTGTCTTATTTACTCAGACATGACTGTTCGTCTCATCTGTAAATATGTATGAGTAAATTATTTACCTTGAAATTTGTTTGACACTTATAAACATTTTTATCGTGTTGTGTAATGGGTGTTTCACCATTGTAAATAATCACATGTGTATATTTAATGTAAGATTCATCTGTGAAGAAGTTGACATTGTAAATTGTTGCTCACCTCTTAAATTTCTGATGAGTATGTGTTGTGTAAATTATCTTGGTTAATGCTTAAGTCTTACTGGATGTGTTAAGACGCAATTATCACCCTCCCGACCATTCACATCCATACGGGTTTGTGATAGTTGAGGTAGTGAATATTGTGTTGATTATTGTGGCTTTCTATAAGTGTCTGGAGGTCTGTGTAGTTATTGCTGTATGGTCCGCCGGTATAATAATGGTGAATAATGGTTAGGGGTATTGTGGTGGTGAGTTTTGTGTTAAAGAATGACAGGTACTTGTGGAGTTCGAGTGACTGGAAACGATGGCAAACCCTTGGAGCACGTTGCAGTAATGGTGAGGTGTTCAATTGGTGCTTGTGGTGGTGGTGATGCTAGTGGTGATGCTATTGAGAGGAGGTGTGGTTGGCGTGATGCTAGTAGGTGATGATAATCCGTTTGAACTGCATGGTAGTATTCTATAGTGGTTTAGTTAAGTGGATGTTTAACAAACACAAACACCCACCTTCGTTATCTGCTCTGAGTAGCGTTTCTCTTCACAGCAACATCATCAATCTAATATGTGGCTCACGGGAAGAAGTGAAGAGATAGGAGCAGTAGAAGACATTCTCACATAGACGGGATCACGTAGTGGAATAAAGCAGAACCCTAACTTGGGCCGGATATTACTCACATTTCATAGTCTTACCTACTTACGCAAGTAGGTGACCACGTCCACTACATACCCCACGTACGTTGTGAGTGGTGTAATGTGTGGTGTGTGTTGTGTATATATGTGTGTGTTTGTGTGTGTGTAGTGTGATGAATACTTAATATGTATATTCTCGTATGGCATTATATGTGTCGCTTCTGTTTCCCTGTTGCTATCTTATCGGGTTTATAATATACCAGGTGGACACTTAAAAAGTCTAATAAAAATAAGAGCATCACCACAGTACAAAATAAGTTTCTTCTGCAAATAAAAATAAGTTTATTGTAGTTTAAAGGTAGAAATATATTCTTTCTTTTCTAATCTTCTTGACCCAGGTAGTATATTTTCTTGGGAGATGCCTAAGAGTGCCAGTGCCATGCAACAAGTGACCACGTCTAACTTGAATACACAGATAACTTAGAAAGAAGATAATTTTTATAAATACGGATAAATAACGAGGCTCAGTATTGTCCAGTAAAAATTGAAAATTTCTCCATAAAAAATTTGTGGATTTAATGTAAATCAATAAAGTATAATATTTCATAAAAAACAACATAAAAAACAGATTTTAACTGCAAATTCTTCCCTTATCTTCAAGATTTAACGTAAATTTACCGTCAATTTTAGAGTCATATTTACAACATAAATTATATCCAAGGAGACATCAGAAGAGACATTACTAGTCATAATTTAGAAATTAAAAATACAATTTCTTCAGTAAAAATGGAAAACTATGACAATACACAGCCTAGATCAAATTATAATCTTCCGATACAAACACCAACTTTGAAGTTAACCTCATGACAAAAAAAACCATTCTCTTGTTATTACATAACCAATATTCTGCGCGAAAAGTTCAAAGAGCGGAACGTGCCCGAAATATTGCATTTGTAGTAAACTGTGAGAATATTGATGAAACTTTTTATACATTTAATAATTATGTATAACTAAATAGAATTTATAAGCTGAGGGTATTGCTCCTAAAAAAAGAAAAAATCGAAGTGGGATGTTGTATAGGTGTGTAGACAGTGTTAAAGTGGTCTTCCACCATTAACCCTGGTGGTACTAGCTGACCTAGTATAACCCAGCCAAGCTGTTGCCCGTTTGAACTGCTAATCCTCTCCATCAACTTGAGATAAGACATTTCAATGGTGCAAATCCGTTCCTTTCATGATAGAAGTCTCTGTCTTGAGACTAATAAGTATACCTAAATTTCTTGGCCCTGATAAGTTAGAACCTGTGCTACTTGTTTTGGCGAGACATACACCTGGCAACACATCTTCAGCTGCTTAATCTTTGCAAATGTAGAAAAAAGGCGGTAGCCTATTTCTCTTGATGGCTGACCCATCTCAATATAAATAGTTTAACTCCCTTGAAAAAACGTATTAAAGTATAATGAGAAGAGTGACTTTTGTCCCACTAAAACGCTGAATATTTCTCCTCTTGACTTCGGAAATATTAATAAAATTATAAAATTGATCTAACATGTCCAAATAACCTGGAACTAGTCAGACAGTGATGATTATGTGGGACTTTGATGCTCCAGATCTAGTTAACACAGCAGGATAAACTCGGCTCTGATACACCAAGCAAATGATAAACTCGGCACTGATATCACCAAGCAATGATAAAAACTCGGCACTGAATACACCAGCAGTGATAAACTCGGCACTGATATCACCATGCATTGATAAACTCGGCACAGAAGACACCATTGCAGTGATAAACTCGCACTGATACACCAAGACCAAGCCGTGATAAACTCGGCACTGATACACCCAAGCAGTGATAAACCGGCACAGATACACAAGCAGTGATAAACTCGGCACTGATACACGCACATGTGAAAACCTCGGCACTGATACCCCATTCAGTGATAAACTACGGCACTGAACCCAAGCATTGATAACTCGGCACTGATACACCCCCACCCCCAAGCAATGAAAACCGGCACTGATACACCAAGCAGTGATAAACTCGGCCCACTGATACACCCATGCAGTGATAAACTCGGCACTGATACACCAAGCAATGATAAACTCGCACTGATACACCAAGCAATGATAAACTCGGCACTGATACACCCTGCAGTGATAAACCTCGGGCCTGATACACCATGCATGATAAACTCGTCACTGATACAACCAAGCAGATGATAAACTCGGCACTGATACACCAAGCAGTGATAAACTCGGCACTGATACACCAGAGCAGTGATAAACTCACTCGGCACTGAATAACACATGCAGTGATAAACTTCGGCACTGATACACCAAGCAGTGATAACCGGCACTGATACACCATGCAGTGATAAACTCGGCCACTGAACACCAAGCAGTGAATAAACTCGGCAACTGATACACCAAGCAATGATAAACACGGCACTGCTACACCAAGCAGTGAATAAACTCGGCACTGATTACACCATGCAGTGATAAACTCGGCACTGATACACGCAAGCAGTGGATAAACCGCACTGATACACCCTGCATGATAAACTCGCACTGATACACCAAGCAGTGATAAACTCGGCACTGTGGGGGGGGGGGGGGGGATACTACCAATCAATGATAAACTCCGTCACTGAATACACAATCAATTTATAAACCCGGCACTGATACACAAGCAGTGATAAACTCGGCACTGATACACCAAGCAGATGATAAACTCTGGCACTGATACACAAAATAATGATAAACTGCGGCACTGATTACATCAACAAACGAATGATAAACTCGTCACTGATACACCAAGCAATTATAAACTCGCACTTGATACACCAAGCAGTGATAAACTCGGCGGCACTTGATACACCAACAAATGATCAAACTCGGCACTTTACACCAATCACTGATAAACCTCGCACTGATACACCAAGCAGTTCTGTTAAAAAGCTCGGCACTGATACACAAGCAGTGATAAACTCGGGCACTGATACACCAATAATGATAAACTCTCGGACACTGATACACCAATCAATATAAAGTCGGCACTGATTACACCAAGCTAATGATAAACTCGGCACTGATACACCAAGCAGTGATAAACTCGGCACTGATACACCAAGCAATGATAAAACTCGGCACTGATACACCAAGCAAGATAAACTCGCACTGATACAACAAGCAATGATAAACTCGGCACTGATACACCAAGCAATGAAAACTGGCATGTGAGATACACCAAGCCAATGATAAACTCGGCACTGATACACCAAGGAAGCAATATAAACTCCGTGCACAGATACACCAAGCAAGATAAACTCGCACTGATACACCAAGCAATGATAAACTCGGCACTGATACACCAAGCAAATGAATAAACTCGGCACTAGGATTACACTCAAACAATGATAAACTCGGCACTGATATCACCACTATCAATGATAAAACACGTCACTGATTCACCAAGCAAGAAATAAAGTGATAATTAATCAAGCATTGATCAATGCATCACCGATGAACCTAGGAATAGTGAAACCAAGCAAGTGATGATCCTTCATCTAGTTAAAGTACCTATGAAGAGCTCGGCAGTGATCAACCTAACAAGAATCAAACCAGAAATAATCAAATGATCAAGATAATCAATGATCATAACAGGGTCATCTCGCCGAGTGAATCAATCCAGCAATCAGCTCCGCAACTGATCAGTCCCTATAAACCAGCCAAGATTCCCGCTCACATCATCATTCACTATATTAAATTATAAAATTACCTTGACAAAAGGAACACCATTGTACAGATCTTGTCAGCTACTTGTATTCACAGTTAATTAATGCCAGGATCCTCGTCCCCTTAGCGATGTGTTCCCACTTCAACTATAACACATTATACTGCTCCTTTTGTGACTTTCAATGAGGCAGTGACCAGTTTACGGCCACTTATCCAAGTGCCCCAAAGTTTCGTATAGGGTTTTTATTTTTTTCCAGATTTCAGTATTGCAACTTTCATTTATCTTTTCAGAGGCTGAAGCTGCATTATTTAATCCGTTTTGCTGGAATATCATTATCTTAAGCATTTGTCTAGAGTTTTTTCTTCTTACATTATTAATCTTGTATCTTTAATCATCGCGGGCTAATAGCATAACCTTAAATGAGGTATAGTATTATTAATCCAGTGGTTCGCTCAGGAAACTTAGTCCCAATGTATCGGTTTACCAAGAGGTTTAACGTCCTTTAAATTAGTGAGCTTTCGGCAACTGTGGTCTTCAATAAGAGTTGTGATGAGTGAAATATGAGGAGGGAACGTATGAAAGTTCAGTCAGAAAACTCACTTCAAGCTAGATTAGCCCAACATCAGTTATTTATCGAAGGATACACACAAGTCGAATGCAATAAGCTTTAACCAGGTTGTGCAGCTGACCCGTCCAGTGGGGCAGTGACCCGTCCAGCTGGGCAGATGACCCTCCAGCTGGGAGCAGTGACCCGTCCCAGCTGGGACAGTGACTCCGTCCAGCTGGGCAGTTGGTCCATGTTCGATAGAGAGGAGCATAAAAGAGTTCTGTCTTATAAAATATGATATAGAGTCTAGTTGTTTATACAGCACTATATTAATTTAGTAGTCACTTGTAAACAATGTCACGGTAAAAGGTGCATCAAAATCTTTAGGATTAGATTATGCTCCTGGTCTGTTTAAAAACTTGGTATTATATTATATATATATAAAATATATATATATATATATAATATATATATATATATAATATATAATAATATATATAATAGTATGATATATATATGATATATATATATATTATGCTCTGTGTACCTGTGTTTGATAGTCATGTAACTCTCTGTTTTTCCTGTGCTGTTAGTCAGATACTTTTCCTGTTACTAGTGCAGTTCCCCATATACTGCTTTTACCTGCGTTTGTTAGTTATTGTTACAAAAAAAAACGTGAAAATTATCAAAAAGCTTAGAGATCTCCAGTAGTGAATACTATAAAGGACTGCCCTTCAAGCATCCACAGCCTGTACTGGGTTTTCGTATCAAGTAGTCAGTATCCTATGTCCAATTATCCATTAAAATTCAGTATGTCAATATAGCGCCTTTAGGGATTACAAACTGAGTTAGGCTACTAACTAAGAAAATTAAAAATTTAATAAATTATAAAGTAGTAAGTTTGTCTAGAAGGTATATTCTATCAATTAAATTAATTACAGCAATCAAAATAAAATCAATCTCTCGAGTTCAATTATTATTGTGCAGAAAGCACATATCCACATTTATAAAATCTTAAGTACCGTCAGGTACATTAACATTGTAATAAGAAATTACAAATATGTCATGAGGTGTATGCGTGTAAATGCACTTAAGTATTTAGCTGTGTTCACAAGACTCGAATAAGACTTAAATCAAGTGACTGACAAAGTCTCAAATAACTAACTATCTTGAACCGGACTGGCAACACCGAACGAGTCTGCTTGAACAACAAAGAATGCTAAGCCCAATAGCAATGCAATACAAGGCGACTGGCGACACAGAATCAAGGAACGAAGGAATAAAATAACGACACTAAGTAGGTACCAACTGCAGATCCTCCACAAAGTTACAAAACTCCCATAATACGAATCTACGTTTCAGCCCATAGGAAAACGCGACTGTGACAATACACAAAACAGTACAAAATAGGTCAGAAGCTATAGCTAAGGACCTGAGATACTCAGAGTGTCTATGTGACACAACACACCTCGGTACAACGTCGAAAATCACAAAGTCTTTATAATGTTCTGTGAACAAAGTCCAACAGAACAACAAGATTAATGAGACAGACAATCTGTCCAACCAGCAAAGCTAGACCTAGAGCAGACTGAATACTTCACGAGAGTAGTACAAACCCCCCCCCCTCGATCACGTGACAGTCTACGTTGCAATCAAGCACAGAAGCCGGCATATAACGAAGCGACAGCGATAATTACAGTAGTTTGGACAATCAAGACTAACTGAGCACATTTTATATACATCCTAACAACATAAGTCAAATAAGAATATAACAGTCAAATAATAATATAAAGTCATACATTTACGATTTAGCTATTATCGCAAAATATAAGCAATATAAAATTAAATGAAAAGGTAATATACATTATATATACATAATAATCATTGTAACCCATTCAGGGGTTGCAACAGTTATATACTTCTTTGTTACCAGTGTTGTTAGTCATATACTGCTCTGTTACATATGTTGTTAATCGTATACTGCTCTCTCACCTGTATTGTTAGTGATATATTGCTCTGTTACCTGCGTTGTTAGTCAAATACAGCTCTGATACATGTGTTGTTAGTCACATACTGCTCTGTTACCTGTATTGACAGTCACAACTACTCTGTTATCTGTGTTGTTAGTCATATACTGCTCTATTACCTGTGTTATTAGTCATATACTGCTGTTACCTGTGTTGTTAGTTATATACTGCTTTGTTACTAGTGTTGTTAGTCATGTACTGCTCTGTTACCTGTGTTATTTGTCATATACTGCTGTTACCTGTGTTGTTAGTTATATACTGCTTTGTTACTAGTGTTGTTAGTCATATACTGCTCTGTTACCTGTGTTATTCACTTACTGCTCTGTTACCTGTATTGTTAGTCATATACTGCATTATTACCTGTGTTGTTAGTCACATACTGCTCTATTACCTGTGTTGTTAGTCATATACTGCTCTGTTACCTGTGTTGTTGGTTACACACTGCTGGTACCTGTGTTGTTAGTCACATAGTGCTCTGTTACCTGTGATGATAGTCACATACTGCTCTGTTACCTGTGATGATAGTCACATACTGCTCTGTTACCCGAGTTGATAGTCATATACTGCTATTACAACCCAGGATTCCAAATGGCCTGTTACCCCGGTGTAATGGGAGCAAATAAACACAGTAAGAAAAAGTTTAGACTTATATTATCCTTCACCCAATTTATAACAGCAATATGTACACTATGTACAGTGATAAGTATAGTGCACTCCACGGTAAGCAAAGCAGAAATAGAAGCCACAAGATAGCAGACCGTGCTTCAACCAGCTCTAGAATGGGAATGACAAGGGCAGACAGGAGAGCGGTACCCACATAACCTCTGCGATTGCCAAAACCATCTCTTATTGGCTAGAACCTGGTCACTAGTTGAACGACGGGCCCCCCATCAACCTTAAAACCTTTCCT
>NC_069416.1:17510426-17531036 GCF_026875155.1 Cherax quadricarinatus | reverse complement strand
AAAATACTCTAACGAGAAGTAGAGCAGGACGGGTAATATAGGCAGAAGAGGAGTGGTAGTAGTAATAGTAGTAGTAGTGGTAGGAGTAGAAATAGTAGTAGTGGTAGTAGTAGTAGTAGTGGTAGTAGAAATAGTAGTAATAGTATAATAGTAGTAGTAGTAGAAGAGTAGCAGTAAACAGTAGTAGTAGTAGTAGTAGTAGAAGTAGTACAGTAACATAGTAGTAGCAGTGGTGGTAGTAGTAGTGGCGGAGATGGAAGTAAGTAGAATGGGGAAGAATGACGAGGAGCCAGTCAAATACAAAGAAAGGGGAGGCACTGCAAGGACTAGGTGCCCACAAGGGAGCTAGGTGCCCAAAAGGGGAGCTAGGTGCCCACAAGGGAGCTAGGTCCCCACAGAGGGAGAGCAAGAACACAGAGGTGGGGGGAGGGAAAATAATGAAATAAAATAAAGAAGGAACAGAACACAAGACAGAAGAAAGACAACCCAAAAGAAAAAAAAGAAAAGGAAAGGAGAAGAAGGGAGAAAAAAAAAAAGGAGGAATCAGGTTAAGTCACGGTGTTTGAAGTCTGAAGTTTCTACTGGAAGGAACTGAGGATCACAGTTGCGGAGGGCATGGAGGGGGAGGGAGATGGGAAAACTTTTCTCGACAGGGGGGCATGATGAGAAGGGTGGTGAATGTGCATGCCGCTGTGAATGGGTTTGCGGTGGGCGGAGGGGGAAAAGCCTGTATCTGAGCGGTTGGACGGGACAACGGAAAGAAGCAGGGAATTGGATTCCCATTCAGCTTTAAACTTAATGGAAGGGAGGGAGCACAAAAAATAGTCGCTAGAGGTCGCTGCTGCAACCTGGCCAGGACGACTCTGTTGTTAATATCTCCGACACTATGTTGTGATGAACCGTGATGAATTAGGCCACAATATATTTCAGTACGCCATGAAACTTGCGGGACAAGAGGTTTTAGAGAGAGAAAGATAATATTTTGAGGAAATGTCATGAAGATGATTAATTACTCGCGGAATAATCATTTTTGGGGAAAAGTAATGATGAGATCAATGGTGAGGTTGCACCGCAAGATAACTTGAAGGAAGTGAATATTTAAGGTAAGGAGTGAAAGGAGCGAGAGTGAAGGGATTGCGTCTAAAAGAAGTGGGTCTGATGAAATTTTGTATGAAAGCAATGTGTATGAAATAAGTAAAAACACAAGAGAAATTGAAAAGTGAATTTGAAGAATGCGAAATCAAAGGATGAGAATGAAACAAGAAAATATAAAGAATTAAGTGTACAAAGGACGGAAATTTACAGGAAGTATGAAAAAAAATTAAAATGACCCAGTAAGTTAGGGTAAAAATGGGAAAACCTAGAATTAAGATTCAAATGTGTGACGAAGTTGGAATAAAGTACATGAAGAGTTAATGATTTTGTCTTGGGGGAATATAGGAGGGTGATGGAGTCCTCGGGTAGAGTAAAAGTATTTGCGTGCTTTTGGAAGTTGGAAGGATTTGGAATGTTTTTTAAAAAGGGGATAAGAAAGGGTATGTAGTGCTTTTGGGGGATATAGGGTGGTTTTTGGGTGTGTTGGGGAAATAAAGATACTTGAAAATGGATGGGAGAGTAAATGATTGAAAATCAAAATGGAATCAATACCGAAGGTTGGTAGGTAAACCATAGGCAAAATTTTGGAACTTTTTCCGAAACGTTTCCCCTAACAGTAGGCTTTTCATCGAGTACAGAATAGGCAGGAGCAGTAGAGAGTAAGACATGTAAACGTCCCCTCCCCTTGAAGTCAGATTTGAGGGTTTTCTTTCCCTCGCCTGAAAATTCTTTTCCGAGTCTGCGACTTTAAGGGGGTGGACTATTTCATCGCTTCCCTCTCACCTCCTGCCTCTTTTTGTGTAGGGGAAAAAGTTTCGGAATAAAGTTTCCTAAATTTTTGCCAGGTCTTTCCTACCAAGTAAATGATGTTTGAACTTGATAAATTTTTTATATATATATATATATATATATATATATAATATTATATATATATTATATATTTAAATATATTAATATATATTATAATGCAAAACCATAACAAGGGTATTTTTGTAATAAACGGCGGGTAGCCGGGGATCGATTCCCCGTTTTATTCAAGACAGTTCTGATATAAAATTATAATCAAAACTTAATTTAAACCCCCAGAGAAACACCATTGCATGGGAGTGTGTGCTTTCTATTTTTACGCTTGTCAGCTACCCACTGTGGGAAAAACTAAAGGAAGTATAATCCAAGGTTTAGAAAAAATTTTTTCGTCAAAAGTCAAATGGAGTCTGTGTCAAAAGGGAGGGCCGTCAGCAGGAGGGAAGATAAAATAAGGGGGTTAGAGAGTGACGATATCTGAGGAAATTCTGTATGCTCGCGGTAAAAAGGATAAGCCAATAAAATATGGAGAAACAAAAATTGGAACTGGACAATTCTCAAAAGGAACTGGTACTTCTCCATGAGATACCAAAGAATGAGACATGTGCGCACGATGCGGAGACGGGAAAGCGTAGTTTTCCAAACCCACAACCTCCACTTAAGAAGATTAGGATCCTGAACATAGCTTGATAGAATGTAATTTGTCATGAATTACAGCAAAATAATCTAAGAATGGAATGCTTCTATGTGAAACGGGAACGTCATGTACCGTTGACCTTACCGTAGCGTCTGGCTGCTCGTTGTCCTGAGCATCAACATGACTCACGGGAAAGTCATGTACCGTTGACCTTACCGGGTAGCGTCTGGCTGCTCGTTGTCCTGAGCATCAACATGACTCACGGGAACGTCATGTACCGTTGACCTTACCGTAGCGTCTGGCTGCTCGTTGTCCTGAGCATCAACATGACTCACGGGAACGTCATGTAGCGTTGACCTTACCGTAGCGTCTGGCTGCTCGTTGTCCTGAGCATCAACTGACTCGGCACCTAGCAAAGAGATATCTTGTTTTTGCTAAAATGCGGAGACTAGGGAATGAAAAATTTAGTTTTTTTTAACTGCAAAGCACTGAAGGTAGGTCATATACGCATTACGTATAATTTCGCTGTGAGAACTGCATACAACTCAGTTTGAAAACGCTATCCAAGTCTAATAAATGACCTGCACGACACTGCCTGGACACGACTACAAACCCGTCTCGTCATGGGATTTATAAAACTTTTGCACGTAAACTAATTGGGCCGGTAAAAGTGAGCACAGGAGTGGTCCGAGCTCAACGGCAAGGACCTGAGACACATGATCAAGAGACCCATTTACTCACATTTGGACTCGATTCTTCTTATGAGTAGAGCTCGATACACACACACACACAACCACACACACACACACAATCGGAAGCGCTGCTCACACAACGAAGCGCAGCAGCAACGCTTCGATGAAAGATATAACATACTCAAAGTCTGAAGCCGACGCGGAACGATAGACATTTCGCGGAGAGTGAATGTCAGAGGCGAATAGAATGAACAAGAGAGTGACCGGAGTAAACAGGCTATTGCGACGATCATCATAATACGACCTGCTCACGAACAGCGGCAGACACTACCTGGGTTAGCTAGACAAGGAGATCGTGATCATAGGCCACATGAGACGAACGCGAAAATGCAAGTGCAAGAGGCACCCTGGCGTCATCGAAGCGCCTGGCTTAGTTCAAAGATGGAACATTCGCCTCGCATATCCACACATACACACAGGCTGCTCGTGTACAGGTGGTGCTATAAGCGCACTTCGCTAGTGAGTATAGATACAGAACAGACTTGTGAATAAAGCCAATTGACAGTATAACCTTGATAAGTACAACTAACTCTACTGATGTACGATAAAAGTAGGGACTGACAGCTGCAGTCGAACGATGTCAGCTTCAGACGTATACAGAGAGGGCCCGTATAGCATAAGACAACGTTCCCCACACCGCCACATCATCCCACGGTCAATTTTACTTATGAGTAGTTATTGACAGGTGTGGACTTAGAGGCGGGCGTGGAGAGAGAGCGATCGCTTACTACTGGGCTAAACGAGCATTTGAGCCAGATTTTCGGCGGGACGATACGAGTCGATATTTTGTCATACATACACAGGACTCTTCCTACTACACAAACCCTGAGGACACGTGATACATATGCAGAGATAGACATCAACGACATTCGCGTGGATCACTGGAATCTATACGAGATAGCTAATCGGAGACCAGAGACAACTCAAGGCGATCGTTAGATCAACGGTTACATCATCGAGTACACGTTTAAACTCTACCTTAAAGTGACGGGACTCATTGAGATCGCTTAGATTATAGTGGCGGTAAGGAGCTGCACGTGCATGATCGTATGGTGTGGCAGTTAGCGCCTTGTATCACACGAGCTATATGCATAGCCCTTCATCTGAACTCGTCTTGATCATGATTCCATAATGAATACGACAATGTTAGAACGACGACGCACAACATAAACATTCATATGCACACAAGAGTCTCAGACAACAGACTACAGTGCGGAGCCTAAGTTAAACGACGCAATGACAAAGAGGCTAGTTCGACGTTAGTGAGGCATGTGAGCGCGAGTCTATGCATAGTCCGTCTCAATACAAAATTAATGGACACACTTTTGTGTGGACTACTGGATACAGATTAACAACAACAGATGTCGCTTCTGTGGACGAGACATTAAGTGTGAGGTAATAGTAATGATGCGTGATGAGCGGTCCTGCTACTCATGCTCTGTAGATGGATAGACTGGGCGCGACAAGTTCTGGTTAAAGCGAGCTTAACGAGAAAGACTATATCTCAGACGAGTATCTGCTAGTAGAGATCATCATTCGTGGAGATTCAGGACACTCAGCGATCTCGGATATGGTACTTAACACTATATAGACATGTGGTACCTCAGCTAGTCAGGGCGAGCTGTCACTAAGTCTCGTCACTTTGCTATTAGCGAGAGAGCTATAACTTAGAGCGTCGTAAGCGGACTGACTCTGCTACAATCAATCTACTGTTTCAGTGAGTTGATGCATGCAGAACACTTTAGTGTCTTGTCTTGTGATGGTGCTGTATCGTTGGACCAGTGATCTGAACATTTTCTCAGGTAATGAAGTGAGTGAGGCGAGAACAGTGGACACTCAAGTTCTATATCAGAGGTAGCGTTATGACTATATCCCTCTCACGACTGGTACCTAAGTTATGTCAATCTAGTAGCAGTTAGAGACGAGGCTTAAGTCAAAAAGTCCGGACAGTATCCGTTAATCGGAGAGATTTGATCGGCGCATCTCACGAGGTGGAGCGACATGATTCTCGTAGATTACATACTTACGATCGAGATCGGAGCGCAGTATCCACTCAGTACTAGCAGTGATAGTATGATGAGAGAGAGTAACCGTACATAACAGAGTGTCTGGACTGACTATGGCGTGGAGGTTACTTAGCGACATGCTGGAGTAAAGACAGTGGTCGACTAGATATTTCGATTGGATGGTTAGGAGAGTTAGATGACGGGCACATTGGACGTAGTTAAAGGGGAACTGTCTTCTGAGTAGTTACAGTCGACAATTGATTCCAGGGGCGACAAGTACACATTACAGATACAGATGTAAGCGTGCGAGGCAGAGAGCGACAGATCTTCGGTAGACTGTCTGTTTGTGCTTAATCGCTTGTGATACACAGCAGAGCATGAGGATGGTGTGTGTATGAAGTATAGGGATAGGTTAAGAAATGGCGGCTACGAAAAGGTGTTGGACAGGTTCTGTTGGTGTATTATTGTGGCGTAATGGTGGCAGAACGGCAGGCATGAAGTGTGTTATGGTCCATTGTGGTCACAGGAGGGAACAGAGAAGAGTGGACGTCGTTCGTAGTCGTTCATCGTATTAAGACAGGGTAGGATATAGTCATGAGTGTCTGGGCTAGATAGGGGGATGCATCAATGGACCCTCATCAGGAGGGAGGCGGGTAGGTATGCAGACGGTGTTAGTTAACACGTTCAATTTCTCTTTAAGTACTGAACCTATCATTCATTTCAACAGCATGGTGGGGACTAGGGCAATGTAGTTTGGGGTGCCATCTACTGTGGCCGTAATTGTGTGTTTTATCTACCTTTCTTATCCTTAGTTTTGTTGTTCGTTTATTTCCCGGTAAATGTTTTAAGTATAAAAAGGTTCCAGAAACACTAATCGCCCTTGCTAATCTTTCACATCAGTGTCTCCCAGGATCCCTTGTGTCTCAGTCACATCTTCACTTATTTATCTATACAATATTAGTTTCAGATAATGGAGAGAGACAAACTAATTTAAAGAGGTGGACTAGTAAATCTAGAGATAAAGACACATCTGCAAAGGTTTATTCTCGACCAGCCTACCGTGATGACTCCATCGTTTTCTAAACTCAATCTCAATTCTGTCATACACATTGACTGCACCTACTGCTTAATTTACTTGAAAAAATATTTTGCAATTCTTTCTGATATAATGTTTGAGTGTTGTGAACTGTATCAGAGACGAAGGTCGACACTCAAGATTCTCTTCACTAACGAAAAGATGCGAAAAAAATATTCAGAAATAATTATCGTAAAATTCTTCAGTAGCCTCGGCAGTTTTAATGTCAGTTTGCTTCATTATTAACAACCAACGGAGCTCGTAGTCCTCTTAAGCTTTTTCAGTCTCATATAGTCCCAAAGGGTTCTCCTCCTTTATTGGAAAGCTACCGTTATCCTGCCTTTTCATAATCCAGATACTGTCGGCTATAACAACTCTCGTTACACACATCTTGTTTTTACTAGTGTAGTATGTAAGTTGTTAGAACGCTTGGTTAACAAATCTTTGGTATGGTACCTGGTGACTATCGACGCCTTAATCCATCTGGGATACCAACGGTCCAGTACTTTCGCTAACAATCTGCACGATATTGTAGTCTTTCATTTACCCCCGAAGAAGGTTATGGGTATAGACATTGGCGCTACGTAATCCCTGGGCCTAAGCCATTCCTTTGCCTCCTAGGAATTTTTACAGCTTTTTTTCCTCGGATGTCTTGTCGAAAAGGCATTTCTCGATCAGGTAAATAACTATTTACCATGCGGCCAGAATAAAGAAGTCCATTCTTGAACTTCTGCCACGTTTTATCCCATCCGATATTTGGCCGTTTTCTTTCATGTCGATTCTTTTGCTATAGTTTGTGTTTAGCCGTATTGTCATCCTGTAGCGGCCTTTTTTTTTAGAATTCATTGATTGCGCTTCCACCAGGCCCACCATCTCATGGGTTAAATATTTCGTGTCAAAAACAAATCAGATTTTTATCACAGGTGCTCTGTATCCCCTAACTGTTTTACACCTCATGTGTTCATGTAATCCCTGACAAGATGCGATTAATATTCTCGTGGTTCCTGTTTGGTAGCTGAATGTCCGTGAAAGCCTCTCATAACTCACTGAAAGCTGTTTGTCATGCTGCTGAACCACCTTAAAGCTGCAACTCATCTTTCCTTGAGGCTGATAAACAACCCATCCTTCGACTTTATTCAGTCCTAATCTTACGTAAACTAGACTCCTGTGACAATTATTTTTCTTCAGATTCCCTTAAAACTTTGACCTTGATCTCATCATCAAAGGTTATATTTGTATCTCAGGCTGATCAGAGTCTACTGTATTAGAGAGACGAATACCCTATCTTTTGGTCATAGCGACGTGTCCCTATTGTCCCTTCCTTTATTCCTACACCATCACGATCCTTCTACCTAAAGAAAGTGAAGGATATTTGTATGGTTAATATTTTTAATCGCGTCCCTACTTATTAGGGAGGGGGGGGGGGGGGGGGGGGGGGGAAGGGGTACACCCTTTTGTCTCTGTATATACACTGTTGGATTCCCTTCCTTTAACCTCCCCTAACTTTCACCTTCATCTTAGTTTCCTCCTCGTTCCTTGGGAGTCCATAATACTTTGTTTGTTCCTCCAGACTTCCTCTGCGAAAACTACTTGACTGTCTCTAACCTTCACTCTCGCGTCTACTATTGATCCATTTACAGTCTCATTTCTCAATGCTACTTGCAGGTACACTGATTTCCCTGAATCCACGATTCAGAACCATCCAAGGTCCATTTACTAGAATCCGGCAGTATTTCACAGCCTGACTTAAGTATAGTTCTCACCGCTACGATACACACTCCGTCGTGTTTGCCTCGTCTATAATAGAGGGTCCCCTGATTCCCATAGTGCATTTACATGCTCTCTAGAAAATGGCTCCCCTCATTCTATCGTGTTTCGTATGTTAGACTTTGGCTATGCAGTATTTCCTAGCAAACCCGTAATGTCGTTTGGTCCTTGGACATGTTAGATATTAGGGGCAACGAGGAAGAGACTCCATCACTTGGTCAGTTGTTCATGACCTCCCAATTTTCCACAGATATTCCATTCTTCGAGTACTTTTTTCAGTGACTCTCGACAACTCTGGCAACAGGTAGCAACAACTTTGGGTCTTAGTTGAACCACAACAAATTGTTTTCTGTCTGATCACTTTAAGATTCTCACATCTTCCCACCAATGTCGTTTTTGGAGACAACATTCTCTATTATGCTTGGCCCACACACATACCCGGTTAGTCCTCACCCACAGACACATTATGGACAAATGCCCAGTAACGTCTGCAAGGACAGTCAGATGGGCAGCAGAAGTTCACCTCTGACGTCTCACCTATTTATTATAGTGACTTCCTCACTG
Organism: Cherax quadricarinatus; assembly: GCF_026875155.1. Taxonomy (NCBI): domain Eukaryota; kingdom Metazoa; phylum Arthropoda; class Malacostraca; order Decapoda; family Parastacidae; genus Cherax; species Cherax quadricarinatus. Next base: position 17,522,336 of record NC_069416.1, on the reverse strand, counting down.
AAAGTCCTCGCTTTGACTTTAATGAAACTTACCTATTGCAACAACTTTGATGCATATTGTTTGCTCGTTCCACTCTCATCCCCCCTTACCCCTAACCTTTGTAGGTGAGAGTCTCCTTCGACCAGAGAATAGTTGTTAGTAATATTTCGCCTGTTCCTGCAATTCTAAACATTGTAAAAATCTCTCGTTTGGTTTGATGCATGCAGAGGATGAAGATGAATAACTAACACCCACGCCTGATGCTGGCTGCCGTTGATCTAGCGTTTGGCTGGTCGCCAAGGCCCAGTGTGGTTGATGATTAAAGCACGTGCGTATCTTGGCCTCAGATTCCGTACGTTCGAGTCTCCTTCGCCAGATATATCTATATATATATATAAATATATAGTATATATATATAATATATATATATATATATATAATATATACAACAAGGATCTATATTATCACCACCTTCAACACCAAGGCCAATTTTGTCAAGAATACAACACATGCCCCCATATCAAGAAAGCGAGAACCGCAGTTGCTATGCCACACAGACGGGCAGCGAACAGTAACTACACTCTGTATCCTTCTCACATCCCATAGGAAGACCATTCAGCACAATAATATGATTGAAATTAAGTTAACTGACCAAATGAAATCACAGACCAACAGCCGGTCGAACTTCATCCTGTCAATACATGTTTTTCATAACAAGAAACCTATAAATGTATTGCGGGGATGTCTCTTAAGGTTAGCTATGGACGTAAAAGCTTTAGCTGTAAATGAGAGAGCCTTTAACCCTTTAAAGCCTTGTGAAGGCATTCTCATCCCTGTTATCAACTTCAGACAGTATTACCAAGGCTGGCTCCTTCTCAGGAAAGTAATGAATAGAAAAAGAAATAATTTCACAAAGATAATCACTTTATTATTTATTAATGCAAAGATAAAACATTGAAATAGAAGGTGTATCCTACTTAAAGAAAATGAAAATGAATGGAAAAATGACATTGAATTCAACGCTAATGATGTACAGTAACACTGGGGTGTCTGGTTGAGGTTGACACCGTCTTGTAGAAATTGTAGCTGTTGCTATGATGTGGGGGTCACAGGTTTGGTGACAACCTCAACGACTAGGTTCTCACAGAGTCTATAGCCTTGAATAGTCAGTCAGACGACAGGAACGCAGGTTCTTCCACGTCAAAGATGAGGGTAGTGTCCCTGTACAATTAATCAGGTAGGGTAGATCATAAAGTGACGTCCATGGGCTTTTCAGTTCCGTCCTCCCTTCAACACTTCTCGTTGGTTGCAGGTGGACCCGATCTGTCATTCAAGCTGGAAAAGAGAGACAGTACCCACTGCTTAAGAAATCACTCATCACATTGATAAGTGTAAGATACTTAAAAGGTAGTGAGTATCAAAAAGTCTTATGTGGATCTTAAAACTGAAAAGAACAATGTTTTATAAAGGAAGCTTTCAACCAATATCCCACTAAATAGGAGCAGAGGCTTTTACTTACAGTTGTGCTGGAGCTGTGAGTCAAGTGATTACTGTTCGGCCGACCCCCACGTCACCTTTCGGGTGGAGAAAGGGGAGTGAGAGGGATAGCGGAGCTAACTGACCCCCTAACCTAACAAACAGCCGGCCAATCAACTCGCTCGCTACTCCTATCGTTGAACTTTTCCCTCACCAGCCCATTGTATAAATAAAGAAAAAAATAGCAAATCAAAAGATCAGGTAGAGAAAGAGAAATATCAGTTGGAGAAAGAAAGAGTGGGGAAATTAGAAATGAAAGAGCGAGGAGAAAGAGTGCAAGTTGAAAAGGCAGCGAATATAAGGAGAAAAGTGTGTGAGAGAGTGGAAACGTTAGCAAGGGAATAAAAAGACAGTGAGATGTAAGGAAGACGATAATAATGAAAGAGAAAGAAAACAAAAGAGCCGGAAATAGCAAGAGGCCGAAGAAAACAAAAAAGGCACTAGAGATAGAGAGAGAGGAATGAGGGTGTTGGGGTATATGATCGAGAAATGAATGAGCAAGGGAAATGTGAACCATGATAACAAAAAAGAGTTTAAATGGAACAAGAAGCACTGTTAACTAGACATTATCCATCATGTGCAGAACAAGAGGAAAGCAAAGATCTGAGAGAGTGAAAAGCCAAAAAGCTTTTTAGTGAAAACAAAATCAAATCAGCATTGTATAATACCGAAACTGAGAGAGCAAAGTGGAGAGATCAACAATGAGAGTGAGAAAGACTGAAAGTGACAGAAGGAAAGTAAAAAGTGAAAGCATAACATCGATATAGAGAACAGGCACGCGGAAAGAGAACTGGTGAAGAGAAACACAAAGAGCCATGATTTTGCGTCAGTGACATAGTTTTGAGTGGTGAACAATTGTTTTGGAAACCCCCATGACCCCCATGACCCTCATGGCCCCATGACCCCATGACCCCTCTGAGTGGAAAAGTGAGCAATGATCATCCCATTCACTGCACACTTTCGTATTCATGAAGTCGTCCGTTTTTTACTGCCATCCCAATATTGCCCATGACTATTCTCAACTACTCAATTATACATTTTTTTTTTAAATACAGCTATTTTTTTGAAGGTTCGGTTTGTAGCATTACGAACAATACGAGATAGATTAAACAATAGTTAATAATAAACATATTATTAGCAATGTAAGTTTTTTATTAATTTATTTACTATTTATTTTAAAAACAACTCGGCGTTTCCCACCGAGAAGGGTGACCCAAAAAGAGGAAGAACCACTTTCACCATCTAGTCACTCCGTCACTGTCTTGCAAGAAGCGTGATAACACTACAGTTATAATACGGCAAAATAATCAACACACCTTCAGAGTGCAGGTTAAGTACCTCCACCTCCAGGACTCAAGTCCCTGCTAATCAGTTGTCCCAATCCCTTCATAAACACTACTTTACTCTTACTCCAGAGCATTTCAAGTCAAAAAGCATTCGTCTCCACTCCCTCTACACGCTTCATCACACGCTTGCTGACAGCTCAAGCCATGCCCCACAAAACCCCATCCAACTTTTCCTTAGGACGACCCCTACCCTGCCTTTTGTTCCATTCCTTCTATAAGTGTCCGAACCACCTCGAATAACCTAACTCTACCCTCTGGATAATACGTTAAGTAATTCCGCACCTTCTAACTTCCAAGCCACAGATTCTCTGGTGCTCAGGTCCACAAAAAGATCCCTAGTCCTACGAATAGTCCAACAGGCCCCGGAATAGGTCCTGCAGTATGGCCTTCTGTGTTATTGTACTGTACGGGTTTTTCTGTGTTACTGTACTGAACTGGCTTCCTGTGTCATTGGTAATGTTCTGGTCTTCTGTGTTATTGGTACTGTACTGCCTTTTGTTATTGTATTTGTACTGTTCATCTGTGTTATTTGTACTGTACTGGTCTTCTGCGTTAATGTACTCTACTTGTCTTCTGTTTTATTTAACTGTGCTGGTCTTCTACGTTATTGTACTGTACTGTCTTCGTGTTATTGTACTGTGCTGTCTTCTACGTATTGTACTGTACTGGTCGATCTACGTTTATTGTACTGTAGCTGTTCGTTCTGTTTTATGCATTGTCACTGGTCTTCTGTGTTATTGTATTGTCCTGGTCTTCTGTGTTATTGTACGGGACTGGTCTCTGTGTTATTGTAGTGACTGGTCTCTGTGTTATTGCATTGTCTGGTCTTCCTGTGTTATGTATTGTCTGGTCTTTTGTTTTATTGTACTGTACTGTCTTCTGTTTATTTGTATTGAACTGGTCTTCTTGTTATTGTACTGTACTGGTTCTGTGTGTTATTGTAACTGGTACAGGTATTGTGTGTATTGTACTGTACTGGTCTTCTGTGTTTTGCACTGTACTGTCTTGTAGTGTCATTGTACTGTACTGGTCGTGTGTGTTAGTGTACGTACAGGTTTTGTGTGTTATTGTAAACCGTCTGGACTTCTGTGTTATGCACTGTACTGGTCTTGTGTGTTATTGTAACGTACTGGTCGTGTGTGTTATAGTACAGTACTGGTCTTGTGTGTTATTGTACTGTACTGGTCTTGTGTGTTATTGTACTGTACGGTTCTTCTGTGTTATTGTACTGTACTGTTCTTCTGGTGTTATTGTACTGTACTGGTCTGTGTGATATTGACTTAGCTGTCTTGTGTGTTATTGTACTGTACTGGTCTTGTGTGTTTATTGTACTTACTGGTCTTGTGTGTTATTGTACTGTACAGGTTTGTGCGGGGGGGGTGTTTATTGTAACTGTACTGTCTGTGTTTATTGTACATGTTACTGGTCTTTGTTGTTTATTATACTGTACAGGTTTTGTGTGTTTATTGTACTGTACTGGTCTTGTGTGTTTATTGTACTGTACTGGTCTTGTGTTATTGTACTGTACTGGGCTTGGTGTGTTATTGTACTGTACAGGTTTGTGTGTTAATTGTACTGTACTGTCTTCTGTGTTTATTGCACTGTACTGGTCTTCTGTGTTATAGTACTGTACTGTCTCCTGTGTTATGTACTGGACTGGTCGTTCTGTGTTATTCGTACTGTACTGTCTTCTGTGTTATTGTACGTACTGTCTTCTGTGTTATTGTACAGTACTGGTCCTTCTGTGTTATTGTACTGTTAACTGTCTTCTGTGTTATTGTACTGTACTGGTCTTCTGTGTTATTGTATTGCACTGGTCTCTGTGTTAGTTTACAGTACGGTCTTTTGTGTTATTGTACGGTAACTGGTACTTGTTGTGATATTGTACTGTACTGGTCTTGTATTATTTACTGTAACGTCCTTGTGTGTTATTGGTACTGTACTTGAGGCTGTGTGTTATTGTACTGTACTGTCTTGTGTGTTATTGTACTGAACTGGTCTTGTGTTTATTGTACTGTACTTGCTCTGTGTTATTGTACTGAACTGGTCTTGTGTGTTATTGTACTGTACTGGTCTTGTTTTGTTATATACTGTACTTCTCATGTGTTATTGTATGTACTGGTCTTGTGTTATTTTACTGTAGGCTGGTCTTGTAGTTTTATTGTATTGTACTGCCTCTTCGGCGATATTGTACTGTACTGGTACTTTCTGTGTTATTGTGCTGTACTGGTCTTGTGGTGTTAATTGTAATGTACGGTCTTCGTGTGTTATTGTACCTGTACCTAGTCTTGTGTTATTGTCCCTGCACTGGTCTTTTGTGTTATGTACTGTACGGTCCGTCTGTGTTATTGCACAGTAATGGTTTTCTGTGTTATGTAAATGTACTTGTCGTCTGCGTAATGTACGGGACTGTCGGCGTGTTACTAAACTGGACTTCGGTGTTACTGTATCTGTACTGCCCGTCCTCTGTTGCCTGATTTGTACTGGTCTTCTGTGATACTGTACTGTGCTGGTCGTCTGTATTCTGTACTGCACTGCACGTCTGTGTTACTGTACTGGTCTTCTGTGTTACTCTACTGTACTCGTCTTTTGTGTTACTGCACTGGTTCTTCCGTCTTTCTGTAAAGTATTGTCTTCAGTTTTTCAGTGACAAGTCTTTGAGTTACTGTTCTGCGTTACGGTCCTCTACTGGTCTTCTATTTTTATTGTACGTGCTGGTCTTGGGTTATTTTTATGTACGGGTCTTGTGTGTTATTGTACCTGTACTGTTCTTTGTGTGTTATTTGTACTGTACTGGCCTTGTGTTATTTTCCTGCACTGTCTTGTGTGTAATTGTACAGTTCTGTTCTTGTGTGTTATTGCCTGTACCGGTCTGTGTTATTTTTACTGTATCTGGTCGTTGCGTGTTATTGAACTGTACTGGTTTTTCTGTGTTATGAAAATGTACTGGTCTTGTGTAGTTATTTTTACTGTACTGGTCTTGAGTGTTTATTATACTGTACTGGTCTTGGTGTTATTTTACTGTAGTGGTCTTGTGTGTTATTATACTGTAACCTGGTCTAGTGTGGTTATTGTACTCTATTAGTCCGTCTGTTATGGTACGGGTACGGCTCTGTGTTATTGGACGCTTGTCTTTGTATTGTACTATATCTGTTCTTCTGTGTATTGTACTGTCCCAGGGTCTTTTGTGTTATTGTACTGTACTGGTCTTCTGTGTTATTGGGTACTTTATTGGACTTCTATGTTTATTGTACTGTAGGCTGGTCTTTGTGTGTTATTTTACTGTACTGGTTTTTTTTTTATCTTCTGGTGTTATTGTATTGTACTGGTCTTCAGTGTTATTGTACTGTACTGGACTTCTTATTATTGCATTGTACTGGTCTTCTGTGTTATTGTCACTCTAACTGGTCTTTCCTGTGTTATTGTACTGTACGGTCTTCTGTGTTATTGTATTCCTTGGTCTTCTGTGTTATTGTACTGTACTGGTCTTCTGTGTTGATTGTACTATACTGGTCTTCTGTGTTTTGTACTGTATGGTCCTTCTGTGTTATTGTACTGTACTGTCTTCTTGTTATTGTACAGTTACTGGTCTTCCGTGTTATTGTACTGTACTGGTCTTCTGTGTTATTGTACTGTACTGGTCTTCTGTGTTATTGTACTGTACTGGTCTTCTGTGTTATGGTACTGTACTGGTCTTCTGTGTTATTGTACTGTACTGGTCTTGTGTGTTATTGTACTGTACTGGTCTTCTGTGTTTTTGCACTGTACTGGTTCTTGTGTGTTTATTTACTGTACTGTCTTCTGTGTTATTGTTCTGTTCGGGTCTTCTGTGTTATTGTACTGTACTGGTCTTCTGTGTTATTGTACATGGTACTGGTCTTTTGGTTTTATTGTACTGTACTAGTTATGTGTTATTTAACGTAGTGGTCTTGTGTGTTATTATGCTGTACGGTCTTGTTGTGTTATTGTACTCTATTAGTCGTCTGTGTATTCTACTGTACTGTCTTCCTGTGTTATTGTACTGTACTGGTCTTCTGTGTTATTGTACTGTACTGGTCTTCTGTGTTATTGTACTGTACTGGTCTTCTGTGTTATTGTACTGTACTGGTCATCTGTGTTATTGTACTGTTCTGGACTTCCTTGTTATTGACTGTACTGGTCTTCTTGTGTTATTGTTCTCTACTGGTCTTCTGTGTTACGATACTGTAATGGTCTTTCGTGATATTGTACTGTACGGGTCTTCTGTGTTATTGAACTCAACTGGTATTTGTGTTACGTACTGTACTGGTCTTCCGTGTCATTGTCTGTCTGGTCTTCTGTGTTATTGTACTGTACTGTTCTTTTGTGTTATTGTATTGTACTGTCTTCTGGTCTTAATGACTCTACTTGTCTTCTGTGTATTTGTACTGTGCTGTCTTCTAGCATTGTGACTGTACTGTCTTCTGTTTTATTGTACTGTACTGTCTTATCTGTGTTAATGAACACTACTGTCTTCTGTGTTATTGTACTGTGCTGGTCGTCTGCGTTATGCATCGTACTAGGCTTTCCCTGTTGTATAGTAATTGTACTGGCCTCTGTGTTATTGCACTGTACTGGTCTTCCTGTTTTATGTTATTGTTGTTGTCTTCTGTGTTACAGTTACTGTACTGGTCTTCCTGTGTTATTGTACTGTACTGGTCTTCTTGTGTTATTGTTATTGTGCTGGTCTTCTGTGTTTATTGTATTGTACTGGTCTTCTGTGTATGTACGTACTGGTCTTCTGTGGTATTGAACTGTACTGGGCTTCTGTGTTATTGACTGTAACTTGTCTTCTGTTTATTGTACGGTACCGTCTTGTGTTATTGTACTGAACTGTCTTGTGTGTTATTGTACTGTACTGGTCTACTTTGTATTGTATTGTACCTGGTCTTCCGTGTTATTGTACTGTACTGGTCCTTGTGTATTGTACTGCACTGGTCTTTGTTATAGTACTGTGACTGGTCTTTTGAGTTATTGTATTGTACTTGCCCTCTGTGTATTGTATTTACAGGCCTTGTGTTATTGTACTGTATGGTCTTCTGTGTTATTGTACGTAACTGGTCTTGTGTGTTTATTGTACTTACTGGTTCTTCTGTGTTATTGCACTGTACTGTGTCCCTTGTGTGATATTTGTACTGTAGCTGGACTTCTGTGTTATTTTCTGTTCTGGTCTTCTGAGTTATTGTACGTACTGTCCTTCTGTGTTTATTGTACTGTACTGGTCTTCTGTGTTATTGTATTTTGGGGGGGGGGGGGGGGTTTTTTTTTGGGGTGTTTTCTGTACAGTTATGAGTGATTTTACTGTATGGTCTGTGTGTTATTATGCTGTACTGGTCTTGTGTGTTATTGTACTCTATTAGTCGTCCTGTGTTATTCTACTGTACTGGTCTTCTGTGTTAGTGTTCTGTACTGTCTTCTGTGTTATTGTACTTTAATGGTCTTCTTGTTATTGTACTGTACTGGTCTTCTGTGTTCGTTGTAACTGTACTGGTTCTTCTGTGTTATTGTATCTTCTGTCTTCTGTTTTTGTACTGTACTGGTCTTCGTGTTTATTGTACGCTACTGGACTTCTGGGGTTACTATTACTGTATGTCTTCTGGGTTATTGTACTGTACTGGACTTCTGGTGTTATTTACTCTACTGGTATTGTTGTGTTACTGTACTGTACTGTCTTCCGGTCATTGTACTGTTCTGGTCTTCTGTGTTATTGTAACTGTATCTGGTCTTTTGTGTTATGGTATTGTACTGGTCTTCTGTCTTAAATTACCTACTTGTCCTTCTGTGTTATTGTACTGTGCTGGTCTTCTATGCTATTGTACTGTACTGGTCTTCTGTATTATGTACTGTACTGGTCTTCTGTGTAATGTAACTCTACTTTCTTCTGTGTTATTGTACTGTGCTTGGTCTTCTGCCGTTAATTGCATCGTCTGGTCCTTCTGTGGTTTATTGTATTGTACGGCCTTCGTGTGTTATTGTACTGTACTGGTCTTCTGTTTTATTGTATTGTATTGCTTCTGTGTTATGTACTGTACTGGTCTCTGTGTTAAATTGTACTGTACTGGTCTTCTGTGTTATTGTATTGTGCTGGTCTTCTGTGTTATTGTATTGTACTGGTCTTCTGTGTTATTGTACTGTACTGGTCTTCTGTGGTATTGTACTGTACTGGTCTTCTGTGTTATTGTACTGTACTTGTCTTCTGTGTTATTGTACTGTACCGGTCTTGTGTTATTGTACTGAACTGGTCTTGTGTGTTATTGTACTGTACTGGTCTTCTTTGTTATTGTATTGTACTGGTCTTCCGTGTTATTGTACTGTACTGGTCTTGTGTTATTGTACTGCACTGGTCTTTTGTTATTGTACTGTACTGGTCTTTTGAGTTATTGTATTGTACTTGCCCTCTGTGTTATTGTATTGTACTGGTCTTGTGTTATTGTACTGTACTGGTCTTCTGTTTTATTTTATTTTACTGGTCTTCTGTGTTATTGTATTGTACTGGTCTTGTGTATTGTACTCTACTGGTCTTCTGTGTTATTGTATTGTACTGGTCTTCTGCGTTATTGTACTGTACTGGTCTTCTGTGTTATTGTACTGTACTGGTCTTCTGTGTTATTGTATTGTACTGGTCTTCTGTGTTATTGTACTGTACTGGTCTTCTGTGTTATTGTACTGTTCTGGTCTTCTGTGTTATTGTATTGTACTGGTCTTCTGTGTTATTGTGTTGTACTGGTCTTCTGTGTTATTGTACTGTTCTGGTCTTGTGTTATATACTGTACTGGTCTTAAGAACATAAGAACATAAGAAAGGAGGAACGCTGCAGCAGGCCTGCTGGCCCATACTAGGCAGGTCCTTTACAATTCATCCCACTAACAAAACATTTGCCCTACCCAATTTTCAATGCCACCCAAGAAATAAGCTCTGATGTGAAAGTCCCACTCAAATCCAACCCCTCCCACTCATGTACTTATCCAACCTAGATTTGAAACTACCCAAAGTCCCAGCCTCAATAACCCAACTAGGTAGACTGTTCCACTCATCAACTACCCTATTTCCAAACCAATACTTTCCTATGTCCTTTCTAAATCTAAACTTATCTAATTTAAATCCATTAATGCGGGTTCTCTCTTGGAGAGACATCCTCAAGACCTTATTAATATCCCCTTTATTAATACCTATCTTCCACTTATACACTTCGATCAGGTCTCCCCTCATTCTTCGTCTAACAAGTGAATGTATCTTAAGAGTCTTCAATTTTTCTTCATAAGGAAGATTTCTAATGCTATGTATTAATTTAGTCATCCTACGCTGAATGTTTTCTAACGAATTTATGTCCATTTTGTAATACGGAGACCAGAACTGAGCTGCATAATCTAGGTGAGGCCTTACTAATGATGTATAAAGCTGCAGTAGACCTCTGGATTTCTGTTGCTTACACTTCTTGATATAAATCCCAGTAATCTATTTGCCTTATACGTACGCTTAGGCATTGCTGTCTTGGTTTAAGGTTGCTGCTCACCATAACCCCCAAGTCCTTTTCGCAATCTGTATGGCTAAGTTCTACATCATTTAACTTTAAGTACTAGGGTTATGGGCACTCCCAAGCTTCAGAACCTTGCATTTATCTACATTGAACTGCATCTGCCACTTTTCTGACCAAGATAGAGTTTGTTTAAATCCTCATGAAGTTCCATAACATCTACGTTTGAATCAATTATCCTACCTATCTTTGTGTCATCGGCGAATTTGCTCATATCACTAGTAATTCCCTCATCAAGATCATTGATATATATTATAAACAACAACGGGCCCAAGACTGATCCCTGTGGAACGCCACTTGTTACAGATCCCCACTCGGATTTAACCCCATTGATGGACACTCTCTGCTTCCTGTCAGTGAGCCATGACTCGATCCACGAGAGCACTTTTCCCCCAATGCCATGAGCTGCCACGTTCTTTAACAGTCTATAGTGCGGAACTCTATCAAAAGCCTTACTAAAATCTAAGTAAATAATATCAAATTCTTTATTGTGGTCAAGAGCCTCAAAAGCTTTACTGAAGAAAGTTGATACATTAGTAAGACAAGACCGGCCTCTTGTGAATCCATGCTGAGTATCATTAATCAAGCTATGCTTATCGAGATGGCTTCTTATAATCTCAGCTATAATTGACTCTAGTAATTTGCCTACAATTGAGGTCAGGCTTATTGGGCGGTAATTTGACGGTAACGACTTGTCCCCTGTTTTAAAAATAGGAATTACATTAGCCATCTTCCACATATCAGACACTACACCTGTTTGAAGAAGATAAATTTAAAAATATTAGTTAATGGTTCACAGAGTTCCATTTTGCATTCCTTAAGAACCCTTGAAAAAAACCTCATCAGGACCCGCGACTTATTTTGCTTCAGTCTGTCTATCTGCTTCACAACCATTTCACTAGTGACTGTGATGTTACATAATTTATCTTCTTCTAGCCCACTATAAAAATTAATTACTGGAATATTGTTAGTGTCTTCCCGTGTAAAAACTGAGAGAAAATAATTATTAAAAATCAAGCACATTTCATTCTCTTTGTCAGTAAGGTGCCCAAGTTTATTTTAAGGGGGCCTATCTTATCTCTAACTTTTGTTCTTTAGACCTGGAAAAAACTTTTTGGGTTAGTTTTAGAATCCCTAGCAACTTTAATTTCACAGTCCCTTTTAGCTTTTCTTATCCCCTTTTTAATTTTCCCTCTTAATGTCAATATACTGATTCATAAGATGACCCTCACCTCTTTTGATACGCCTATAAATTCCTTTCTTATGCCCTAGTAGATATTTGAGCCTATTATTCATCCATTTTGGGTCATTTTCCTATTTGATCTAATTTCTTTTATATGGGATAAACGCTCTTTGAGCAGCATGTATAGTGTTCAGAAAACTGTCATATTGATAGCTCTCTTCTTTACCCCATCAACAGATGTAAGGTTCTCTAAGCCCCTCGTAATCTGCTAACGAAAATTGGGACTGTTTCTGAGTTACGCACTATCACTTACC
>NC_069416.1:17494781-17509926 GCF_026875155.1 Cherax quadricarinatus | reverse complement strand
CACAAACTTGTCCAGTCTCCTATCCAAGCTACCCAAGTTTTTAGACTCTACAACCCAACTCGGTACATCATCAGATGCAGCATTCTTCACCTGACCTCAGCCGGACTATAAATACTCGTGTTCCTTCCACCCCAGGTAGTTCTGTTTGTGACTTGAAAAAGCCCACTGTGTGGGCGAAACGTAGTCAATAAAGGATCACATTATACTGCATTTGTGTTTATATTGCCTTATTGGACGGTAATTTGAAGGAGTGGACTTATCCCCTGATTTGAATATAGGAACCACATTAGCCATCTTCCACATCTCTGGCACAACACTGGTAAGGATGTACGCATTGAATACACTCGTTAATGGCTGACTAAGCTCCATCTTGCATTCCTTAAGTACCCTTGAAAACAACTCATCGGGTCCCGGGGACTTATTTTGTTTCAGTTTGTCTATCTGTTTAATAACCATGTCCCTCGTGACAGTAATATTAGTTAACTTAAATTCATCAGGAACTAAATAATTGTTAATTACTGGAATCTCATTTACATCTTCCTGTGTAAAAACTGACAAAAAATAGTCATTAAATAAGGAACACATTTCCAGTTCATTATCCGTCAGCTGTCCATTCCCAGATTTCAGAGGTCCTACTTTTTCCTTCACCTTCGTCCTATACACTTGAAAGAACCCCTTTGGATTAGTCTTTGATTCATTAGCGACTCAAAGCAAAGCAAAGCAAACAAGTTTAGGTAAGATCCCAATGGGATGAGCGGGGAAGACGGGACAGATGAAGAATAGCTCTGGAGAGGAGTGTTCTTAGTAAGAGAAATAGAGCCAGGGCTTAACCCAGCAGCTAAGGCGATCGTGAGGCAGACTTGAGAACAGGAATAGCAGGGACTGTTGCATTGAACTTGTAGTTAAGTCTTGAATCTTGAGTAGCTGGCAGCAGGCTAGGTCACATCAGAGGGTAGAACACATATGGGAGTTATAGGAGTAACTGAGGAGGCAGGTTAGCAATGGAGCCATTTTCAAACTTTTTGAAGCTGCTTCTAGATAGGTGGTATAATTTAGCCTTGTTGCTGAAGGTGAAACGTAGAGGCTTGATGAACTCAAGAACTTGGGTGAGTGTGAAGTGAAGCGGTGATTCACATGCATACTTGACTGTTCCAGCAGCGAGGCTTTTGTAGAGTTCAGTACAGGTCATGGTGTCAGTATTTGAAGGAGAAGTGTAAAAGGTAAGGTTTTCCCATGAGGGTTTACTGGAGTCGTCGTTATCTTCCTCTTCTGGAGTGGATTCACTGGGAGAATCTGGCAATATAAACACAAATGCAGTATAATGTGATCCTTTATTGACTACGTTTCGCCCACACAGTGGGCTTTTTCAAGTCACAAACAGAACTACCTGGGGTGGAAGGAACGCGAGTATTTATAGTCCGGCTGAGGTCAGGTGAAGAATGCTGCATCTGATGATGTACCTAGTTGGGTTGTAGAGTCTAAAAACTTGGGTAGCTTGGAAAGGAGACTGGACAAGTTTGTGAGCAGACCTTCTACAGTGTTCTTATGTGGGATAGCGATGAAGAAGTTTCTTGGCAAGTGGTTCAGCTATGTTATAGAAGCCACTATTCTGGTTGAAGTTGTCGGATATAGAAATAAGTGATGATTCCAGGATTCTTCGGTATTTGGTGTTGTCTTCTGTGGCGATAAGTCTTGAGTTTCTGTAGTTTATCAAGTGGTTGTGTGAATTACGGTGTTGTACGCAGGCATTCCTTGTGTCGTCAGACCTGCTTGCGTATTGGTGTTCTGAAATACGTGTTTGGAGGTCCCTTGATGTTTCGCCCACGTAATAACTTGTTGCAGTCATTACAAGGGATTATGTATACCCCTGCAGAGGATGGAGGCTTGTCCTGCCTACTACTGGTGATGTCCTTGATGGTCGTGGTTGTGGAGGTAGATACTTGGAATGATGTTTTGGCAAAGATGTTGGAAACATGTTTGGCAATGGAGTTGGTGGGAAGGACTATGTATCTCTTCTCGGCAGTGTCTTCTCTGGGTGTGTTGAAGATGTTTAGTGCTCGCCGTCTGCAGTCTCTGATGAAGTGACCCAGGATAGTGGAGTTTGGAAAATACCTGTTCAATTAAGGCATTCTTCCTCAAGGAACTCGTTGCTGCAGATTCTGAGTGCACGCAGGAAGAAGCCTATAATTACTTTTTCCACCCAACCGAGGCTTTTTTTAGAGTTCAGTACGGGTCATGGGGCAGTTTTGAAGGAGAAGTGAAAAAAGGTTTTGGTTTCCCATGAGGGTTTACTGGACCCGGTCGTTTTTCCTTTCCTTTTTCTGGGGGGTGGATTCAGGGGAGAACCCTTCAAGGGTGGTGTAGCAGGTAGGGAAGTTCGCAGGAGCGGGGTTGAGGTGAAAAGGGTTGGGTGAACAGCGGGCGGGGAGAGGTGGGAGGCGGGGGTTGGGGGCAACTTGAAAAACGTTTTTCAGCGGGGGAAAGTGGTTATAGAAGTTACAGGAGCAGTTGTTTGGGCAGGAGACAGGCCCTGTGGGTTTGCAGAAAAAGTTCAGGACTTTTGGGAAAAGATCTTGAGGAGTCTTCTGAATTTGTGGTTTCCCCGGAAAAATTTAAAGGGCAGGAAAGTTGTTCGGGACGGAAGTAGTTCGTTAAAAAGTGGTTTTTAAAAGTGCCGGGGTTCCCTGCGTTTGCAAGGGTGCAAACCCCCATGCAAACAGCACCTTGGAAGGAGAAACCGTGGGGGATGGAGAGGGAGTTGCTGGGGCGATGGTCCCTTTTTTTTAAGATTAGCGTTTTAGAGTTTTTGTTTGGCGCGGTTTGGGGTTTTGGGGAAATTTTGCAGCATATGTGGGTAAATTTTGGAGGTTTTTTTTTTCAGAACTTTAGTTTTCTTCAATATGATTTTTTTTCCTGAGGGGGCCCATTTAGCTCCCAAGGGTATGGGGGATTCCCCTTTGCAGTTAAGACATTTGGGTGTTTTTTGTAATGGTGCAGGACCCTGAAATCGTGTCCATCATTTCCACATTTTGAAAAAAAAATTCTTATTTTTGGGATGGGGCAGCCCTTTGGTGGGGGGGGGAAATTATAGGATTTAGCAGGTCCAGCAGTGGGAGATGTATGTAAAACGTTCTTGTTCTATATGACTTGGGTAAAAGTGGTAATATGAGAGGGCCCAAAAGGAACCTTCAGAGAGAGCTTGGGCGGGCCATGGGAGAGTCTGAGAATGTAATCTTTAGCTTTGATGGGGCCCGAGGGGTTTTTTTGGGAAAATGGGGGAAAACCCGGGCCCCCCTGTTTTGTTCCTCAATAGATGTCTTCAGTGTTTCCCGTAGAGAGAGAGGGGGAGGGATTTTGTCAAGTCTTTTAAAAAAGGGACCGAACTTTGGGACTTCAAGAAGGGAGAGGGGAAAGAGGGGAATTCTTGTGTTTGTAGGGCCCCTAAATAAAGAAGGTCGTCCATTATTTTTTTATTGCTTCCGTGTCACTGGCAGACGACAATGAAGGAGTTTTTCCCGAGAGGATTGCCGTAAGGTTTTCCCAGGGAGGGTTTACGGGGAGCCCGTCGTTATTTTCCTTTTTTCGGGATTGGATTCACGGGGAAATTTTAAATGGGGTAGCAGGTGCCCTGAAGTTGGGAAAAGGACAGCTGTGAGGTGTAAGGGTTTGTGTAACAGCAGGCTGGGAGAGGGGGGAGGGGGTGGTTGAGGCAACTTAAATCAACGTTTCAGCGGTTTGGAA
Source organism: Cherax quadricarinatus (assembly GCF_026875155.1). NCBI lineage: Eukaryota > Metazoa > Arthropoda > Malacostraca > Decapoda > Parastacidae > Cherax > Cherax quadricarinatus. The sequence continues at coordinate 17,506,185 of NC_069416.1, read as the reverse complement.
GGGGTTTTATAGAAGTTCAGGGGCGTTGCTTGGGCAGGAGCAGGTCTGTAGGGGGCATTTAAATTTCAGGACTTTGGGAAGGATTTGAGGAGGCTTTAAGGTGGGGGTTTCCCGGGAAAATTGGGGAACCCAGGCATTTTTGTTCAGAGGGAAATAGTTCGTTAATATGGTGTTAAAAAGTGCCGGGGCTTCTTGCGGGTTTCCCAAGTGTGCTTAAAACCCATGCAGTACAGCCCCTTGGAAGGACCCACCGGGGGGGAAAGGGAAAAGGGGGAGTTCCCGGGGGCGATGGTGCCTGTGGGTTTAAACGTTTTTGAGGTCTTGATGGGGGGTGGGTTTTGTGGTTTGGAAATTTTCCCGCTTTTGGGTGGGTTTGAATTGGGGGTTTTTTTTTCAAAAACTTTAGTTTTTTCAATATAAATTTCTTTCCGGGAGTGGGCACTTAGCTGCAAGGGAATGAGGAAAAACCCCTTGCATTAAGACTTTGTTGGTGTTTATTTAATGGGCGGGAAACTGAAATCGTGTCCACCCATTTCCACATTTTAAACAAAACTTCTTATTTTTGGATGGGGCAGTCCTTGGGGTTTTGTTTATGGGGAGTAGCGGCCCAGCAGGGGGGAGATGTAGGGTAAAAAACGTTCTTTTTCCCTAATGACTTGGGTAAAATGTGGTAATAGGAGAGGGCCAGACCGTCAGAGAGACTTGGGCAGCCTGGAGATGTTTGAGAAGGGTAATCTTTAGAAAATTGATGGGGGTTTGGGGGGATTTTTTGAATGCTGCCCTTACCGGGGGCCCCCACGTGTTTTTTTTCCCCCAATAGATGCTTCAGTTTTTCAAAAAGAAGGGGTTACGATATTGTAAAAGTTTTTTTTTCCCACAAAACCGAACTTTTCGCCCTTCAAGAATGGAGACGGGGAAAATTGAAATTTTTTGTTTTTGTAGGGTCCTGTTTTGAAGAGTCGTCCATTAGTTTTGTGCTTCCGTTTCATCTGTCAGACACAAGGGAAGGAGTCTTTCAAAAGAGTGGATTCCGTAAATTGCCTGCAGGCAGGTCCTAACGAAAGGTAGCTAAGCTAACTTCAGGAGTCATTTATTGCACCATTCACGGCTTGATTTTTTACACGAATTTGACAGCATTGTGAAAAAGGGTATCACGTTTTTAAATATAAATTCTACCAAACCCCCACAGGGTCGAAGAGAGGCCCTTTTGCGGTGAGAGCAACGTATGATCGGGCTGGGGTGTAGCAGAAATTAGCAAAGGCAAGAAAAACTGGCGGTTATATAGGCGTCCGTGGATAGGGACGGGGAGCAGACGAGGGCAGTTTACGGTAGGCGGGATTCCCCAGGGAAGTAGGTCCTTCCCCAAAAAGTGGCTGCTGCCAAAAACCCATCTCTTTTGGGGGAAAGGGCCTAAATTCCCTGGGGGAACCCGCCCCACCAGGACTGCCCCGTCTGCTTCCCCTCTCTATCCACTGACGCCTATATAACCGCCAGTCTTCTTGGCCCTTTTCTCCGGATTCCCCCTCCCCCCACGATGTGTGAAAAAACTATCTCCCAAGGGGCCCAGGGGGCTGATTACCTCATTTTTTTGTATATAGTTTTTACTGTCTTTCCCATTTTTGCCCAAATCTGTATTTATAAAACCACTGGTTTGGGGGGAAAAACGTCTACAATAAAGATATCCAAAATGTTCACAAAGTTTTCTTAACTTTTTTTATTGTCCGGGATTTTAAAAACCTTTCTTGCACAACTTGGTTTAACACTGCAACTCACGGAATCTTGGCTCCAAAAGGGACATCTACAAGACCTTCTTTTACGGGGTGCTGCAACTAAACCCTCCTTTGGGGAAAGGGCCCACTTCCAAATGGGGAATCCCGCCTTTCCCAGGGGATGCCCTCGTTGCTGCCCGTCCCTATCCACTGACGCCTATATAACCGAGTTTCTTGCCTTTGCCCCCAGATTCTCCCCACCAGATGCTGTGAAAAACTAACCCCCAAGTGGGGGTTTTCCTTGCTCGTGAAAACCTGTTTGTGTGCTCTCTGTGAATCTGAACCAGGATGCCCCTCTTACACTTTTACCAGCAGCTGAAGAACTCCCCAGTTGCTAAACTGGAGATACGGGGATTAACGGGGAGAACAAGAGGGTTTTGTTTGTAAAACCTCCTGTTGTTTGGGCCCCAGGTTAAGGGGGAGTTTTTGGGCAGTGGTTTGGGGCCCCCCCCCCGGGAAACCCCGTGAAGATTAAGAAAAAAGGTTGGAGAGGGGGAAAAAAACAACGAGAAACCAGAAGGGCTGCCCTGGAAACCCCTTTCCCAATCATTCCGGTGCCCAAACCCGACGAATGTGAGTTTTTCTACTGGGGAAAGCCACAAGGCACCAAGGAAGCATTGGCAGAAAGGGGGAAATGGGCACATCCCAAGGGAAAACCCCAAAAAAAGAACCCTCGAGGGAAATCAAGACGAATTCTTTCAAATGGGTAAAGCTACCTGGCGAATTTGAGTTGACTACTCGGGCATCATACGGGGCGACCCCCAAAAGGAAAGGTTAAAAAAAATTGTTGTTTTGGGGGGTGTCAGATTAGGTAAAAGGATAGGGCATTTTTGTTTGAAGGGTTTGGAGTAGGAAAGGGAGAGAAATGTTTTCCCGGGGGGTGGGATGAAGGATTTGTTTTGCCGTCTGGGGTGACTATGGGGATAATGGGAGCAATCCCATTTTCTGTTTTCAGGGTGGAGGCAACTGTTGGCAGACGTAGGGGTGGGACCTGATTTTGCAGGTATGGTTTGAATTGAGCTAATTAGGGGGAAAGGGGGGGAAACCTGTCAAATGGGGGCAATTTTTTTCCCAAAGGGGGGGAGTTGGAAATGAATGGGTTTTTTCCCGAGCAATTGGTTTTCAATTGCTGGCTGGACAAATACTGGGAAGGAAAATGCGGGTAACATTTATTTACAATGGGAAACCCCTTCTATGGCAGAAATTACATGTATGCCAGGGATGGGGTTCACTTTTCTAGGTGTGGGGTGGGACATGGCCAACGCAGTGGAGGGAGCTATTAGGTCTTTAAACTAGGAATAGTTAGTGGTATGGGTTTCTGGGGGAAAACTGTGAAGTCTCAGGGTAGTAATATGAGTACAGGAGAACTAGTAACAGGCAAATGAGGTGGATATCGGAAGGCCAGTGGCACTAATTGACAAGGACAGTAATAGGTTTAGTGGAATAACAAAAAGGAGCAGGAATGATAAAGAGAAAGGAGGTCCTTAAGTATATATTACACATATAGTCGCAGTGCTAGGAATAAGATGGACGAGTTGAGACTAGTTGCTAGTGCGGGTAACATAGATGTATTGCCATTACTGAGACGGGTTTAATTCAAAAAGTTGGGACAGCCTGCAGAATGTCACATTCAGGGTTTCAAATTTTTCCAAGTAGATAGAAGTATCGGAAGGGGGTGGGGTGGCATTGTATGTCCGAGATCGCTTGAACTGTTGCAATTAAACGGGGATTAAGTCTGAAAATAACAATACAGAGTCTGTTTGGATATAATTTTCAGAGGGGGATGAAAAAAATTAAAATTTAGGTGTGATATACCGTCCCCCAAATTTAGATAGGGCCAGGGAAGAACTACTATGGGAGGGAAAATTTTTAGGGCCAAAGGCACGATAATGTTGAATTCTAGGAGGGCTTTAACTTTTGTCATATGATTGGAATTTCTTGACTGGGAATTTAAATCTACGACTCTTAGAAGTAGTTCAGGATTGTTTTCTGAAGCAGTTTGTGACAGAACCTACAGGGTAATACCTGCTTGACATTAGTTCTGGCAAAACAATGAATCCCTTGTTAATAATTTAGAAGTTTCAGAAGAACTGGGTGCTAGCGACCACAAATCAATTACATTAGAATTGAATTGGAAGTATGATAGTAGGATAACTCAGTAACAGTCCCAGATTTTCGCTTAGCAGATTACGATGGGCTTTGAGAACACTTATCATCTGTTGACTGGGGTAACGAAGAGAAACTATCAATATGACAGTTTTTTGAACACAATACATGCTGCTCAAAGAACGTTTATCCCTTATAAGGAAAATTTGATCAAATAGAAATGACCCAAAATGGATGAATAATAGGCTGAAATATCTACTAGGCATAAGAAAGGAATTTATAGGCGTATCAAAAAAAGGCGAGGGTCATCTTTTGAATCAGTATATTGACACTAAGAGGACATTAAAAAGGGGGTAAGAAAAGCTAAAAGGGACTATGAAATTAAAGTTGCTAGGGATTCTAAAACTAACCCAAAAAGTTTTTTCCAGTATATAGAACAAAAGTCAGAGATAAGATAGGTCCCCTTAAAAAATAACTATGGGCATCTTACTGACAAAGAGAATGAAATGTGCTCGATTTTAATAATTATTTTCTCTCGGTTTTTACACAGGAAGACACTAGTAGTGTTCCGGTAATTAATTTTTTATAGTGGGCCAGAAGAAGATAAATTATGTAACATCACAGTCACTAGTGAAATGGTTGTGAAGCAGATAGACAGACTGAAGCAAAATAAGTCACCGGGTCCTGATGAGGTTTTTTCAAGGGTTCTAAAGGGGAAAGCAAAAAAGAAGTCTGTGAACCATTAACAAAATATTTTTAATTTATCTCTTCAAACAGGGGTATTGTCTGAATGTGGAAGATGGCTAATGTAATTCCTATTTTTAAAACAGGGGACAAGTCGTTACCGTCAAATTACCGCCCAATAAGCCCTGACCTCAATTGTAGGCAAATTACTAGAGTCAATTATAGCTCAAATTATAAGAAGCCATCTCGATAAGCATAGCTTGATTAATGATACTCAGCATGGATTCACAAAAGGCCGGTCTTGTCTAACTAATTTATTAACTTTTTTCAGTAAAGCTTTTGAGGCTGTTTGACCACGATAAAGAATTTGATATTATTTACTTAGATTTTAGTAAGGCATTTGATAGAGTTCCCCACCAAAGACTGTTTGAAGGGAAAATAGCAGCTCATGGCATTGGGGAAGAGTGCTCTCGTGGATCGAATCATGGCTCACAGACAGGAAGCAGAGAGTGTCCATAAATGGGGTTAAATCCGAGGGGGATCAGTAACAAGTGGCGTCCACAGGGATCAGTCTTGGGCACGTTGTTGTTTATAATATATTCAATGATCTGATGAAGGAATTACAGTATATGACAATTCCCCGAGACACGAAGATAGAAGGATAATTGATTCAAACGTAGATTTAGGGAATTCAGGGGGGATTTAGACAAACCTACTTTTGGTCAGAAAGTGGAGATGCAGTTAATGTAGATAAATGCAAGTTCTAAAGCTGGGAAAGTGTCCATAACCCTAGCACTTAAATTTAAAATAATGTAGAATTTACCCATACAGTTTGCAAAAAGCTTGGGGGTTATGGTAAGCACAACCTTAAACCCAAGACACAAGCCTAAGCGTAGTAAAAAGGGCAAATAGATTACTGGATTTATACAAGAAGTGTAAGCAACAGAAGTCCAGGGTATACGCATTTTAAACATCATAGTAAGGCCCTCACTAGATTAGCAGCCAATTCTGTCCCCATATTACAGAATGGACATAAATTCGTTAGAAAACATCAGCGTGGGATGACAAAATTAAAATACATAGCTTAGAAATCTTCCTTTGAAGAAAGTTTGAAGACTCTTAAGTTACATTCACTTGTTAGACGAAAAGAGGGGGACCTACGGTGTATAATGGAAGATAGGTATTAATAAAGGGGGTATTAACAAAGGGCTTTTAGGATATCTCTCAAAGAAACCCCCCGAATGGATTTTAAATTAGATAAGTTTAATTTAAAAGGGCAAGGAAAGTATGGTTTTTGGGAAAAAGGGGATTGATGAGTGGAACATTTACCTAGTTGGGTTTTTGAGGCTAGGACTTTGGGTTTTCTTTAGGTTGATAAGTACATGAGTGGGGGGGGTTGGGGTTTGAGTGGGACTTGCACATCAGAGCTTTTTTCTTGGTAGCATTTAAAAATTTGGGGTTGGGCAAATGTTTTTTAGTGGGATTTAAAATTTAAAAAACCCCCGCCTAGTATGGGGCCAAAAGCCCGCGCAGTGTTCCTCCTTTCTTATTTTTTTAAAGGCCCAGGACGATTACCTCATCTTTTGTATATAGTTCTACGTCTTCCTATTTTCCTAAATTGTATTGATAAAGCCATGGATGGCGAAACGTCTACAATAAAAAATATCCACATGTTGCACATGTTCTTAAATTTTACATCGGAGCTTTTTTTCTTGGGGGCATTGAAAATTGGGTTTGGGCAAAAGTTTTTTTAGGGGAAAGAATTGTAAAGGACCTGCCAGTATGGGGCCCAAAAGGCCTGCTGCAGTGTTCCTCCTTTCTTTTTCTTATGTTTAAAACCCAATCAGCTGGTTTTGGTGTTTAAAAGGGGTGTGAAGCACGCCCACGCAGCACGAGTATACATCAACAACATGTTCATGAAAAAAGCCTTTTATCAAATTATATTGCCAAAGCTGTCAACTTAGTCAGTTGGGATCGCTCTAAGAATTTCTAGACCTTCCCTTCCCCTTCCTTCATAGAATCGTGTTTAGTTTGCTTCTATACTGTTTTTTTTTGGGACCAGAAAAAAGACTCGTGTGAGGGTTGCAATAGGGAACCCCTCGTTCCTTTTTTTTTCTGTCTGGTCATCAAGGAATCACAAAACACCTCTATTGACTCAATATCTTGTTTTTGGATGTGGACACTAGCTGGCACTACAAAATCTCCCCAAAGGGGATATCAGAAAAAAAAAAGACATGGGAGAGCCCCGGGGTTATTTTAAACCCCACCAATTGTGAAATAGTTTCTCCCCAATTGAAAAGACCAGAATATTAGTGTGTTTTCCCGAGCACGACCCTTGACCAGCCAATAGCCTCTCCTTGGGCCCTTTTGGGGTACAACTCTCAAAATGATCCTAAAAAAAAATCTCAGACCACAGGGACGGAAGGCGGGATGAAAGACATCATACACAGTGTTTTCTCCTACTCCCCAAGGCGTAAACCCCAAAACTTACCACTTACTAAAATGCCCCCCAATCTTAAAGCATCCGAAACCAAGGAAAGACTATGTTTAAATATATGCTGAGGGTATAAAAATCCCCCCCTGAGATGGACAGTAATTTGCGGGCTTTACTTCCATCAGGTCTGGGTGGCTGGGATCGCAAACCTCCCAAATTCCCCCTACAGCTTTTCTCCCCCTTTTCCAAGCATAAAACGAGTTAATAAAACAAATTCTTCCGGAAAAACCTCATGGCTCAGCGGGAATCGGACTCTAGCACGATTCCATCACTGAAGGGGAGACCTTGCTTTTTCCAGCAAAAAAACCCAACACAGCACGGCCTCAAACAGTTAATCCTATAACTATTAATATTTTACAAAATTAAAAAAAAATATTTTTCAGTTTAATTTTTTGATAACTCTATTGCAACAGTTTTAAGGGGTTTCCTAATAGCCCAACCCCCCCAAAGAATAAATTTTTTAATAAGCGAACATTTTTAGGAATTTGAACCAAAGAACCAGGGACAGTTTATTAATCCATAAAAAAAAATTTTACACTATATACTTCTTTTAAACAAACCGCAGTTTCCCCCCAATGGTAGAGTGACCCAAAAAAAAACAAAACACTTTTCATCATCCCTCAATCCATCATGTTTGCTACTACAGTTTAAAATCAAATATGACCACCCTCCTTCAGAGTGCGGGCACTGCACTTCCCACCTTAAACCCACACCCGGGCTAACGTCGTACCGGTCAAAAAAATGACTAAAATCCCAAAGCAAGGGTTCTAGTAACCTCTTCTGCTGAATAAATTATTACATGAAAAAAGAAAAACGTTGTAGGTCATCCTGTTTGGTGAGGGAGACGCCTGTCAAATTTATAATATAAATATAATATTATATATATTATATTATATATATTAAAATTTTATATATATATAATATATATTATATAAAATTATATAATATATATTATTTTTAAAAATCAGTCCACACAGGACTCGATGGGCGTACACACTCTGCTTAAAATAGGTTTGTCAGTTTCTTAGCCCTGATAAGAAGTGGGGGTCTCCAGCTTTTGTCTTGGGCTAGGTAAAGCAACGGCAAAAAGGAGGAGATTTGTATAACTGAACCAGGGGGGGTTGCAGCAGTTGAAGACTTCCTCAAAAGGGGGGCGAGACTCACTAGTTAAAGTAGGTCATGACCATAATTAAGCCCGCGCGGGACAATATCAATGAAGAGGAAATCCCCTATACCAAATTTTTCCCTGGATTTAGTGTTAAAAAATTAATGTAATTTAAAGATTCTTAATGTAGATATAAAAATAGAAGAAAAACAAGAACAATCTACATGCACATTTCCCCAAAAAATAAAAGTTACTTGCAGTTTTAATTAAGTTTATATTATTTCATTATTTAAAAAAAAAACAAGCCCAAAACCCACATGGGTCATTCAGAGCTTCAGGGTTTGGGTGGCTAAAATGAAATTGCGAAGATCAGAGACCCGTGAGGGTCAAGTATGCAATTTGTTTTTAATTTAAAATCCAGGCACCCAAATTTATTTTCGTGTATAAATTAATTACATTCCCCGTTCACCCCATCATAGTACAATTATATATTATTTAAGAGAAATAATAGAATATATTCCCCAAAAAATGTCAAAAAAAATCATTTAAAGTTTATAAACATTAAAAACAATTAGTGCAATGTTTTTCCCCAAACAGATGGGTCCAAAGTTCCACGATTACGGAAAAAATTTTCTGGTAATTAATATTTTTCACTGAGTTAAAAGACAAGTCCCAAAGGTTGACCCAGGAAGCATGCTCAGTGACCTGGAGGGTTCTGAGGGAGGTCACAGGTGGCCTGGACAATATTTCCTGCCACCACGACGACCGTCAGCAGTGTCCCGGAAGACCCTTTTAGTGGTCACACAGACCATGATAAGGGGTTCAACGCAGGGGGCATACAGTAGATAAGTTTTTCCAACAGTTGTGATACCATCACTGGTGTCTCAGCAAATGAACACACTTAAAGTTCTTAGTATGAAGTGGAGTTACCATCTGTTTGTTCTCGATGCCTTCCCCGATACTTCCAAAAAAAAAAATCTTCCACATAACAAAGATGAGTAAAAAATTTTACGGAAAGGGTAGGGTTTGAACCCCTGACAAATAACCTAAAATTTCATAGGCCATGAGTTATCCACTCGGAGTGATTTTTTTGCATTCGTTAATTATTTCGCGAGTAACATGGGAACTTTTAAATAAAAGCTTAAAATTATATTTAGTAAAGATTCATCATTTAGAAAAAAAAATCATTCCAATAGATTGTCCAATCCGATACTTCGGCTGCTTGAACCACGAATTAGACTTTCAGCTCCAAGTGGAGCTGAAAGTCTAATTAGGTTATCTGCTAATGCACTAAAGTCAGGAAAAATCACACTAAAACGTTACTTTGTGAGTATGATTTTTTTTAAAAGCATTAATATTTGATTTAAGTAATAATGCAAATCAAACAGTGATGCAAAGAATCGCCACAGACTTACACATTGTCAGTAATTGCAAAAATATACACTTCAGGCAAAAGGAATCCCCTGAAAAATGAGAAGAACAGAAGTGTAGGGACCCCCGTTGGGGCCACACCCTCCGTCACCCAGACTAGGGCAGGGAGGGGGACGTCCTTTATCACACAGCATTATCACAAAACCAAACCCCCCCAATGTACTCAAGTAGAGGCGCCCCGGCCTTCCTGCCACACAATGGATCATCGCTAGTTTCGAAAAAAAATCATTACAGACTGAGAAAAAAATGGCAAGTTAATATTATTAGGAATGTTTGCCTTTTTTTCTTTTTGCATTATTAAAAATTTTTGTAAAATTTCCACTTAGAAAAGAAATTTTTTTAAAAAATTTCAAGTCGATCAAGAGCCCGGGGAAAGTTTGACTGCTTGTTTTATCCTTAGAAATGGGTTAAAAAAGCTTATTATGACGCCCTCAAGGAAGTTCCTTGATTTGGGAGGGGCTCTTGATTTAGGGAATTGGATCTGTGCTCCATTCCCCAAATTTAAAAGCCCTAAATGCCTTCCCCCCCCCCCCCCCCCAGGCGCGTATAATCCCCCGGGTTCAGCGCTTCCCCCTTGTTTAAAATAATAATAATATTATTAGGCGTCACGACCGTATAAAAAAAGATTCAGAATAATCTGAAAACGTTTTGATGATTTACAATTTTCCCCCCCAATCTTTATAGGGGAAAACGGTAAATTTCATGGGACAAAAATAAGGATCAAGATACAAAAAAAATTGTGTTAGTGGGGGGTTTTAAATTTCGACAAAAAGGAAAGTCGTAATTTTACAGAAATTTGAGTTTAGGGACTTTCTGAAAACCATCCAGGATTTCTTTTTAAAAAAGTTTGTGACAAAGCCAATAAAGGAAACAATTCTAGACTTTGGGCCCCCCAACAAGTGCACAATTAATAAACGACAACCTTGACTTTCTAAATTTCTTCCTTAACAGAGTTAAGGACAACAAACGTCTTTTTGGAGGGCCCGGCCGAGGTTGGCAACGGTAACTCGAAAACCACCACCACCTTGAAACGTTTCACCCAGTTCCCTCTGAACACCCCACACACAACTTCTCCATATTTTTTTTCGTCTGGGCCCCGCTTTTTGAAGCCCTATGATTTGATTATAGTTCAGACCCCAAAGACTTCCTTTTACACAAATCAAAGATAACCCCTACCCCCCGGGCCGGGGGTTTTAACCCGCGGTCATAGAGTCTCAAAACTCCAGCCCGTCGCGCAACCACTAGACCAGCTAGCCACAATAAGATTCATCCAATAGGATATTTCTACACCATAGGGAAATTAGCACAGGCACCTCTGTGAAAAAAGCAAGTTTTTACAGACGAAAAATCCAGCTAGCGTGGCCGTGACGAACTCTACTCAAGTCCCTTACTGCCCCAACATGACTTTAAAAAATCGTAATTACGATTTTTTAGACAATCAAAGATGTTAGCCCCAAAACCAAGGGAAAACTGGAAAAAAAAAAGAGGGGGATGAGGCAAAAGTGCAAAACTTTTTTCCCCCCACGGCAGCCATGTGAGCAGAGAAGTCACTCTGAAAGGTGGGGGCCGGGGGGTAAAATCGGTAATTAAAAGCCTGACGAAAAAATAGCCCCGTATGGTAGGCTTTTATTTTTCACACATTATGCTGGGCGCCACCCGGCATAAGCCGTGACGAGCACGCATTTTTAAGGCCAAGACAACAGTGCCTAAGTGTTTTTCAATAAAACGAATTTATTTCTTGGCTTCATAAAAATATAAAAAGGATTACCTCAGGGTTTTTCAACTCTACATAAGTTGGTTAGGCCTCATTTAGAT
>NC_069416.1:17476545-17494281 GCF_026875155.1 Cherax quadricarinatus | reverse complement strand
ACCCCCCGTGCCCAGCTCCCTCTCCATAGGAGGGAAAAGGCTCGTGTGGGGGCTCTTCAGTTCTTGATGAAACAGAGTTCATGATCGGGCCCCCGGGGGCAGGGCAGGGCATTCTTTTATCGCCTGTTCGAAGTCATTTGGGTCAGGATAACATCGGATAGGCTTGTGTTAATCAAATTTGGGGCTCTCTCATAAAAAATTAATTTTGCTCGACCTCAGTTGGTTGCGTTTTGCTAAAAATGAGTCAAGGGGATTGAGTAGCTCCCTTTTCCCTTTGCTGTCATCGTTGGGCCCCATTTTGTTAAGTGGGGCCCAATCTGGACGTTGTTCTCGATTTTTTTGGGCATAGGAAGAAATACTTTGGGTTTCTTTCGATTTCATTTTGGCTTTTAGTTTTCCCGCGATTCCTGACCCCAAAAGGATTCTTTGCTTAAGTTCATGCTTGCTTTTTCCCTTGACCATGTCCCCCCTACGAAATTTCGATATATTGCCTCTTTTAGCCGCTCTTTATTCTTTTCCCGTCTCCGTAAAGGGGCGCCTGTCTCTTTCTTTTTACATCACTCCCCTTTTTTTTAGGGGAATAAGCCTTGTCTACACGATGCCCCCCGATTAATTGTTCTAGGCTAAGTTGGGGTTGTGTTGCTTAGTATATCTTCCCCTTACATCGGTTTGGCTTGGGTTTTCTTGGTCCCACTTTATGTTTTTTTTATTTAAGTTGAATTTTGGGGAAAGCTCCTCGTGAATTATCTATTATGTCGGTCTGGGGGTCCGCCATACTGTCGAAACCCCAATTTTTTTGTGTCTGAGTATATTGTTTTTTTATTGATGACTTTCTTTCAGATCTCATTGTTTGTGAAATGGTCTAGTGTATTCTCCCTTCTAGTAGGGTTATTATTTGCTGGTTTAAATTTAATTTTGGCGAGATTTAAAAGCTCGGTGAGTGGGTTTTTATCAGAGCTCTCCGGTTTATTCTGCAAAAAATTATTTGCTATTTCCTCCCCTTTTAGGTGCCCTTAGTTGAATCCCCCCCGGGCAAGATGTTGGGGGGCAGACTGGAAATTTTTCCCGACAGGGTCAATTTTTAACAGCTGTTCCTGGAATTTGGGTGTTGCATCCGGGGGCTTGTAAACTACCCCAATGACTATTTGGTTCTCGCCCTTTACTGCTAAAACTTCCACTACATCATTGAGTTTTAGCAGTTCTGGCAAAAAAATGACTCTGCATTACAGGCCAACCCCCCCCCCCCTTTTGCCTGTTACTCTGTCACACTGTAAGGTTGTAACCGGGGGGATCCATATTTCGTTGTCCAAGGATCCTTTATGGGGTCCCTAAAAGCCACGACATTGCCTTTGCCTCTGCAACGTCCACGGATAAAAGGGTATTTGTTGTTTGTTGCTGGCTTTAACCCGAAATTTTGCAAAAAAAGTAAAGGGGATGGGGGTTTGTTGGTACTGGGGGGGGAATTTTTTTCCGGCATTATATCTGTATCTTGTTTGGGAGGGGAGGCCATGACTGTTGGTTCCACTCCAGGAATACTGGATTTGTGTACGTTTTTCTGCCATTTCCTGCAGTTTTTTCCTTCCTCACTAAAAAAACCTCTCCCTCTTGAGTGGCTGGCTACCCAGGTTTTCCAGGCCTGGATGTTTGTATTTTTTTGCCCCCTTTAGATGGAAAAGCCTGGAAAATTTAATTTATCCCACAGTCTTTCCCTGTACGAAGAGTAACAGTTCAGGTGAAAAAGTTTGGAAGGAGTTTGCATTTTCCCGTTGTCATAGGGCATGGATTTTCTGGGTGGTCATAGTTGCACGTCCCATCGTTTTTCCCCGTTTCCCATGCCCAATACCAAGTGCTGTATGTGCCCGCCGGGGATTTTTGGGAGAAGTTCCCGATTTTTCGGCCATTTAATGTACATTAGTTTAGAAAAGATTTACCCACATGGGGAAAGTCGGAGATCTTTTTTTGCCTAGTATTTGTCTATGGGTTTCCATTAACTCCAAGAAAGCATTCAGGTCGGAATTTATGTTTGAATGACTGTAAAATTTGGGTTTCCAGTAGTAAGTAAAAGTTTTTTATAGTGGTAGGTTTAGGTCTTTTAAGATGGGTGGGGGCTGGCTGTCTAGCTGGATTGTGTGATCATTTGCACTCATCTTTTTGTTGGGTTTTTTATTGCCTTTAGGAAGGCTTTCTACAAAAAGATGGGGAACATAAAAATCCGGGGTGAAAGGTACGCCCCTTTATAGGCCCCTGTATCACAAAATGTAAGGGTGGAGGTGATGTCCTGGTAGTCATAAATGTAGGGGTGATAGTGCTTCCTGGGGGACAGTAATGGGGAAGCTGGGGGTGCTGTCCCGGGAACTAATGGTAAGCTGGAGAACTGTCCTGGGAGACAGTAATGGTGAAGCGGAGGTGCTGTCCTGGGGCCCGAAATGGTGAAGCGGGAGTATGTCCGGTAGACAGTAAGGTGAAGCTGGAGATTTTGCCCAGGTAGTGGGGAATTATAGCAGAAAAAAATACATATAAATGACCTCTAAGGACAGGAGCCATAAGGAAACAAGTGTATCAAAGATAAAAAAAACCTATATTGCAAACCGAAATACCGCAGGAAATAGCAGACAGAGGAATCCAATAGCAATAGTGAGGAGAAATTACCAAAAACAACTGTGGGGCTTCCTTTTGTTGGTGCTAAGGAGGATAGGCATAAGACAGGGAAACATGCACAACAGGTGATCAGCACAGAAGAAATCAAGGCAAACGGAATCCAGCCTGTGACATACTTGCACTTTGGTATCTGCTGGCATGGAAATCTGGAAAAACAGATGGGACATGCAACTATGACCACCCCCCTAGAAATTGTCATGCCCATATGACAACAGGGAAATGCAAAGTCCTTCCTGTAAGCTTTTCACCTGAAATGTGTACCTCTTTCAGTACAGGAAAGACTGTGCTATACTTAAATTGCATGGCATACCATCTAAAGGGACAAAAAGATACAAAAACATCCAGGCCATTGGGATAAAGAAAACCTGGGGTAGCCACTGCACTCAAGTGGGGAGAGGTTTTTTAGTGCAGGAAGGAAAACTAAACTGCAGGAAATGCAGAAATCGTAACCAAATCCAGTCATTCCTGGAGTGGATCACAGTCGATGGCCTCACCTCCAAACAGCAGTTACAGATACTAATGCCGGAAAATAAAATCCTCCCCCCTAGTACCAAACATACCACCAGTCCGATAACATTCTTCTTTGCAAATATACAGGGTCCTAAAGCCAGCAATAAACAACAAAATACCTTTCATCCGTGGACTGCTTGCAGAGGCAAAGGCAATGTTCGCGGCTTTCACTGTGAACCACATAAAGGAATCACTATGGACAAAGAAATATGGATCCCAGGTTACAACCTATACAGTTGTGACAGGAGTGAAAGGCCAAAAGGGGGGGGTTGGCCTGTACATTGCAGGAGTCACTTGTTTGCACAGAAACTGCTTAATGCCTCAAATGACGTAGTGGAAGTTTTTAGCAGTAAAAGGTCGCGAAACAAAAACCTAGTCATTGTATGTGGTCTACATGCCTCGGATGCAACATCCGCAATTTCCAGGGAACAGCTGTTAAAATTCGACCACTGTCTGGAATGGATCTTCCAGCTCCTGCACCCAACATCTTGCTCCTGGGGGATTTCAACTTAAGGCACCTAAAATGGAGGAATATAGCAAATATTATTGTTGCAGTAATAACACCAGGAGGCAGCTATGATGAAACTCACACTCACACGAGCTTTTTTAAATCTCTGCACAAAATTCAATGTTAAACCAGCAAATAATAGAGCCTACTAGACTGGAGAATACACTAGACTCATCTTCACTAAACAATGATGTTCCCTGATAAGAAATCGTCACCATATCAAAAACATATACTCAGATCACAACATATTGAGGGTTCAGATGTATGCGTGGAGCCTCAGACGACAAAATGAGACTAGTCACGAGGGAGCATTCACCATAATACAACTTCAATAACAAAAACATTAAGTGGGACCAAGGTTAAACCAAGTCCATAACCCGATATAAGCTGGGAAGATATACTAAGCAACACAGACCAAACTTATGACTAGAACAGATTAACTCGTGGCACTTCGATGTATGCACAAGGCTTATTCCTCTAAGAAAAAGGAGGAGTAGATATGTAAAATAGAAAGAGACAGGCGCTCCCTTTTACAGGCGACGGGAAAAAAAGAATTAACAGAGCGGCTAAAGAGTGTCAATATATAAGAAATTGCGGAGGGAGACCTGGTCAGAGAAATAGCAAAGCTCGAACTTAAGCTAAAAGTATCCTTTAGGAGTCAGGAATCGCGGGAAGAACTAAATGCCATAAAATGAAATTCGAAAAGAAACCCAAAGTATTTCTTCTCCTATGCCAACTCAAAATCGAGAACAACGACCGTATTGGGCCCATACTAAACAAGATGGGGTCCTAAACAGATGACAGCAAGGAAATGGAGTGAGCTACTCAAGTCAATATGACTCAGTTTTAGCAAGACGCTAACAGACTGAGAGTCGAAGATCAAATGAATAATTTTTTATGACGAGCCAAATTTTGATTAAACACAAGACTTTCCGATGTTATCATGAACGCCAAATGACTTCGAACAGGCGTAATAAATGACATGCCCATGCCACTCTGCCCAGGGACCGACTCATGGAACTCTGTGTTCATCAAAGAACTGCAGAAGCCCCTATCACGAGCCTTTTCCATTCCTATGGCGAGGGAGCATGGACAAGGGGTCGTCCCTCAGATACTAAAAACAACAGACTTAGCCCCACTCACAAAGGGGGCAGTAAGCAACAGCCAATGAACTAAAGGACCAATAGCACTAACATCCCTTATCATAAAAATCTTTGAAAGGAGGGCTAAGAAGCAAGATCACCACCATCTAGAAACCCATCAGTTACACAACCCAGGGCAAACATGGGTTTAGAACAGGTTCGCTCCTGTCTTGTCTCAAACTACTGGATCACTACGACAAGGTCCTAAATGCACTTGAAGACAAAGAATGCAATTTAATATTATAAGACTTTGCAAAAAGCCTTCGACAAGTGGACCATGCGTAATAGTAGCGCACTAAATGCGGCTAAGGAACTAACAGGAAAAAGTTTGGGTCGTTGGATCTATAATTTCCTCACTCAACAGAACACAGAGAGTAGTCGTCAACAGAGTAAAGTCCAGGCAGCTACGGTGATAAGCTTCCTGTTCCATAATGGACCCCACAGTACTAGCTCCCATCTTGTTCCTCCTCCCCTCATATCCGGACATAGATAAGGATGTCAGCCACAGCACCGTGACTTCCTTTGCAGATGACACCCGAATCTGCATGACAGTGTCTTCCATTGCTGACACTGCAAGCTCCAGGCGAGACATCAACCAAATCTTTCAGTGGGCTGCGAAAACAATATGAAGTTCAACGATGAGAAATTTCAATTACTCTGATATGCGTAAACATGAGAAATTAAATCTTCATCAGGTACAAAAAAATTCTGGCCACTAAATAGAGCGAAACACAAAGTCAAAGACATGGGGTGATTATGTCGGTGGATTCTACCTACAAGGACCATAACATTGTATCAATAGATCGCTAGAAAAATGACAGGATGGATAATGAGATCCTTCAAAAATAGGGAGGCCCTCAACAAGCCATGATGACACTCATTCAGGTCACTTCGTTCTTTCTAGGCTGGAATATTGCTGCACTCTAACAGCACCTTTCACAGGCAGGAGAAATGCCGACTAAGAAAATGTACTGAGAACTTTCACTGGCGCGCATAACGGAGATAAAAACACCTCAATTACTGGGAGCGCTTGAGGTTCTAAACCTGTATTCCCTGAACGCAGGAGGGAGGATACATGATTATTATACACCTGGCAAAATCATAGAGGGCTAGTACCGAACTTGCACACGAAAAATCACTAACTACGAAAGCAAAAGATCTTGGCAGACGATGTGCACCATCCCCCAATGAAAAGCAGGGGTGTCACTAGCACGTTAAGAGTACCATACAAATAAGTGTCAGGGGACCGAGACTGTTCAACTGCCTCCCAGCACACATAAGGGGGATTACCAACAGACCCCTGGCAGTCTTCAAGCTGGCACTGGACAAGCACCTAAAGGCAGTTCCTGATCAGCCGGGCTGTGGCTCGTACGTTGGTTTGCGTGCAGCCAGCAGCAACAGCCTGGTTGATCAGGCGCTGATCCACCAGGAGGCCTGGTCACAGACCGGGCCGCGGGGGCGTTGACCCCCGAAACTCTCTCCAGGTAAACTCCAGGTGATTTGTCGTTGTCGAACCCCAGGCACAAATAGCATAGGCATATGTGCACACTCCCATATAGGCTGCCTCCTAACCACCGAACCATGTGTTGAGGGTTTAATGGTAAGGGTGCCCATCGTTAAATCTGTACCTTGGTTCACTGGCCAATCATAGACGAGCCCACCAAATGCTGAGGTGGCGTGGTTCACTCCTAGTCAGCATTTGCCAGACTTGCCTCTAGCTGGTTGAAGCATGGTGGTCTCTCTCAGGCTTTTGTCTTTACCTTTATCACTATGTGGTACACTTACATTCAACTCTTGTACATAAGTGTACGTATCTGTATATATAAACATTCGGTGAAGGAAAATACAAGTTAAATATTACTGGTGAGTTTGTTTTGCTTCAACCCATTACGACCAGGTCACAGGCCAACATTACCTGCGTTTGTAATAGTAACGTATCTTTGAGAGCAAGTTAACTGTTTTAGATACCTTTTTTATGTGTTGGATATGGGTGTTGAATTTCAGGTTACTATCAAGGTGCAGACCCAGGAATTTTCCCTCATTATGTTTAGCACTAAGGATTGTTAAGCATAATATTTAGTTGGCCCTCACTTGATCTACTCCTAAACATAATGTAGCAGATTTTGTCTATATTAAATGTAAGTTTATTGACAGTCATCCAGGTTCCTATTTTTGCGGGCTCTTTTTTTTATTATTTCTTTGCAAGTTTACAATGTTAACAACAATGTTGATTGAGGCTATATTAGGGTGAGAGATGACAAAAGTCGTGTCGTCAGCAAGGAGAATAGGCCTCAGTTGTGATACGCTTGGAAAGTCGTTGATGTATAAGAGGAAAAGGAGGGAGCCAAGAATGCTTCCCCGTGGTACACCAGTGTCCAGAGGGCTTATTGTGTCCTTGATAGAGACGTATTGCTCTCTACTAGAAAGCCTTTTTACCGAAATTATCAAGCTTGAGGAGTAGGATGCTGTGGTCTACTGTAGGATGCTGTAGTCTACTGTAGGATGCTGTGGTCTACTGTAGGATGCTGTGGTCTACTGTAGGATGCTGTGGTCTACTGTAGGATGCTGTGGTCTACTGTAGGATGCTGTGGTCTACTGTATCAAAAGCTTTCTTAAGGTCGATAAAAAGTTCAAGTGATATTCGTTTTTTTCAAGTGCTGTGTAAAGCAGGTCGAGCATTTTTATTATTGCTTCATTTGTGCTTTTGTTTCTCCTGAAGCCAAACTTGCAGGGGTTGAGGATGATTTGTGATGTTATGAAGGAGTATAACCTTTTGTGCATGACCTCGAAGATTTTGGAAAGTAAATGCAAGTTTGATATTGGCTTATAGTTGTTTACATCTGTTGGGTCACCACCTTTGTGTATTGGTGTAATCCTTGCTATTTTGAGTGATGTCGGGAAAGTGTTGGTTTCTAGTGATTTGTTAAAGAGTAATGCAATGGTGGGCGAAAGGACTTGAGGAGAGACCTCACGCGCGCGGCGTGCGAGGGAAAAAAATCGAAAAATTATGGAAACTGAGTTAATCATATAGAAAAATAGCTTAACTCTTTGGCAATATGTACAATAATCAACGTTCTACAACGTTCCTACAAGGAATTACAGTCATTTATATCATGTATGGTGACACTGCCGCTATCAACATGATTGCTCACATCCCGTAATTTTTTTAGGATTTTTTTTCCGTTTTTTTTAGCTATTCCTTGTATTATTCTTTCTAATACAATAATTGACGATCTGGCATTATATGAGAGTGTGCGGTGCTTATACGTAGTCTCTTAAGTCAATCAGGAACCGTCTGGGAACATTAGCTGACGTCAACAGGAATTCTCGCTCTGGACAGAGGCAGGAGAAAATACTTAAATATAAGCTAATATCAACTCTACGGCTTATTTATCTATCACAACTGATCTAATAATAAACACTATAAATAGCACAGAAACATGTTATATACTCTAGAATGAATATTGATAGTGTCTACCGGCCATATCGCATATAAAATTGTTTCCCCGTCTTCCTATAACGTATTCTTTGGCCCTGAGTACGAGAAAACGGAGTTTTGGAGAGGGTAACTGCACTAGAATGCTTTTCTTAAGCGCAAAACTGAAACATAAGCGATTTTCTCGGAAAAAAAAAAAAAAAATCTCGAGGCGGGCGGCCGGCCCGCGTTCCAGGAGAATATCTCGGAAGTAACTTATTGACTTATTTTACTCCATAAAGGATTTACTTTTGAATTAAAAGAAATAATGCTCACAGGAATCGTAAAAGAATGATAGTTCTTAATTTTAGTGGCGCACTTTTGGAAATATTTCAAATATTTTGGGATTTGTGTGGGAGTAAAGGGATGATATTTTGCAACAGTCAAACAACTTACAAACTTATTTCTATGGAAAATTTTATAGGGGTGATTACCTGTATGTACCTCAACATTATATACATACAAGTAAACTCATTGGGAGACAACCATATTGTTTACCGTAGTCACCCCGTGTAGACATGTGAGAAAACTTAACCACCCCTGGTCACGGCAAGTGGTTCCTTCGACCTCACAATCTTATCCATATCTATCCGAGACCAGTATGGATTGGATAGCACCCACAAGTACGGTGCTACTAATTAATTGTGGACTGTATAGATTATATTAGTTTAACTGAATGAAGGGGGGTGGGGTAGGTTACACATGGATATATCCATCAAGGAAAACACTTGTACATAATCTCACCACTTACCAGATAATCTCTGGTGGTCACTTGATGTAGCTGGATCACTCATAACCTATCCAATTACAACATACCTAACTGGCCAGTATCAGTCTGCTATAACTAGAAGGGTTACTTAACTGTGGGTGATTGATACTCCTTATTTCCTCCATTCACCATTTCATTTCGATGTCCTGCTACACCGACACGGTTCTTATTCCAGCAGGACGAGGCATCCGTCGGTTTGTCCTGGTTTAGAAGTCGTGATTCCATAAAGCTTCACTATCCTCGGTACGAGAATCACGCGTTCACTCGGAGCAGGGCGATCTATTTCACTTCCCGCATTCTCTTAACTCAATGTTATTATCACTGATTACATTACCATTCACAAGACGATTTAACGTCTCATAATTATTATACTAAACGTCTCATAATTATTATACACATTAGAGGTCACTCCATTAAGATCTGAGGCCGATGAGCGAGGATTAACACATGGGTATTTCCCCTGGACACACACCATGGCCGCGCACCAGTCACACCCCGGTCGAACCATTATTCACTAATTTTACCACCTTTTTACGGTGGTCCCGTAAATCACGTTCCCTCACTCTTCACCAGGAACAGTTACGACACTTCCTATTATGAAATGAGGCCTATATTAATCCTTAGGCCGCCGTGAATGCCAATTTCCTGGTTCCATGCTTTCCCAGCCTCCTCACCACATTCAAAACACTCCCGCCTCCACCATGGCCCGAGTCGACCTATACCCCCGCACATCCGCGCATGCGCAAAGGGAACTCTTGGTTCTATCCTATTGTCAAATACATTTTTGACTCATATCGACACATTAAACACCTATTAGGCGCTATAGCTTCGGAAAATCAAAAATTTTCCACAATTTCTTTGTGGAATAAAGATAAGATATTCACAGGAAAGTGCATCACTTAAAAATAGTATTAGCATTGTTCTCTCGGTGTGGAAATTTATTCGGTCTTAAAGTTCCGCAGGGCAGATACGTCATACATAGATCCCATTAGGTCACGGATGGAATGGCTGGGTTGGGTGGCCCTTACACCCACCCAAAACACACACACACACACCCGGGTTGGCGAAGGTGGTTGGAAAGATACATCTTAATTGATAGATTTACCCTTCAGGGAAATTGAAAAATCAAGGGGGAAGTGCTAAACCCGTAGGATTATACAGCACCTGGGAGGGGGTGTGGAAGGCATTCAGACTTAATTCGGGGAACTGGAGCACAGATCCAATTCCCTAAATCAAGAGCCCCTCACCAACATCAAGGAACCTTCCCTGAGGGGACCCTTCAGGGAAGAAGTAGGTAGTTTATACTGTTAGTACACTAATATTAGGATTATTGAGGCAACTGTAGATAATAACAATGTAGACTTAAGACCTTAACGTAAGAAGTAATAGGCCGATAATGTAGGCAAACACTAGGTTATGTTAGCCAGGGAGAACTGGCAACCCAAGTTTGAATGCTGGGCACGGGGTTTTGAGACAGCAGTACCCTTCTTCTTAGACCAGAAACTGTCGGAGCAACAAGTGCTGTGATCAGCAGGCAGCGTGCCCACGTGTCTTCACATACTAGACCTGGGGAAATCTGGTGGAGGCACCTCGACATACTGTAGATGTCCTCCTCCATTAGCCCCATACAATAAGACGAGACCTCCCCTTTTCTTCAGTATTCTGGCCAGCTTCTGGGGAAAATTGCGAGTGAGTTGAGCTGTGGGCCTTTGTACAGGCCGGTACGTATCGGCGTCTCTTCGTCAGCCTTAGAAGCTAGTGTCACTCTCTGCATAGTTATTCTAGGGGATTCTCACCCCCTTGGAAACAGGAATTTCTGAGGTGCAGGCAGGTCACTAATAACGACTGAATATTGCAGGAATTAAGGCTCCCGGTTGCACATGGTTCTGAGGGAAAGTCCAGAGGGAATTAAGTAAATAAGTAAGTTTATTCAGGTATACACAAATACAGTTACACAGAATTATCATACATAGCAGCATATGTGTAGAGAACCTAGGATAACCCAAAAAAGTCAGAGTGACTTATTTCCATTGGGGCTAAAGCTTAGGGAGGTTGAAGACCGGAATAGATTCTCCAACACCAAGTAAGTTAGCCCTTTATTTGTGCATGCAGGCGAGATTTTCTTGCAACATCAGTCATTTATGGAAATCTGTCCTATAAGCCACTTGTGAGGCTGAGGTGCCGACCTCGGAGCTCGGTGTCAACAGAGTTGGCTAGGGTAAGCAACTCACATGGAGGCAGTCTAGACAAATTTTCACACGGTACCAAGTCCCCTAACAACATTTGGCAGCCCTATGGGCTGCCAAATGTCATTTTCATGTAATTTTCAGTAAACATTTTTTTTCAGTTGTTGTTTGGGCTATCTTACTGAATATTTTTTACAATAAATAGAGTGAACACTTCTTCGTGTACACCAAGAATGAAAGAAATCGGAAAAGAAAAAAAAAAGTTGTGCTACTGCCCCTTGAGCCGCTCGTTTGTACAGTAGTGGTGGTATATGGACTATATTTCCTGATTTGTTTTTTAGAGAGTTAATAATCATGGTAACCTCAGTGGGCTTTGTTCGTGCAAGGCAGAGGTATGCTGGGAAGCTTACATCTAGATAATCATTAGCTTGGGCATTGGTAATTGTGATTTTACTGACGAGATTTGATCCTATGGTTACCTGGAGTATACCTGGAGAGAGTGTCAGGGGTCAACGCCCCTGTGGCTCAGTCTGTGACCAGGCCTCATGGTGGATCAGGGCCTGATCAACCTAGCTGTTGCTGTTGGCTGCATGCAACCCAACGTACGGACCACAGGCCGGCTGATCAGGTACTGACTTAAGGTGCCTGCCCAGCGCCTGCTTGAAGACAGCCAGGGGTCTATTGGTAATCCCCCTTATGTATGCTGGGAGTCAGCTGAACAGTCTTGGGCCCCTGACACTTTCTGTGTCGTCTCTTATCGTGCTAGTGGCACCCCTGCTTTTCATTAGGGGGATGCTGCATCGTCTGCGAGTCTTTTGCTTTCATAGGGAGTAATTTTCGTGTGCAAGTTTGATACTAATCCCTCTAGGATTTTCCAAGTGTATATAATCATGTATCTCTCCCGCCTGCATTGTAGGGAGTACAATTTGAGGAACTTGAACCGTTCCCAGTAATTTAGGTGCATTATCGTACTTAAGTGTGCTGTGAAAGATGTCTGTACACTCTCCAGGTCAGCAATTTCGCCTGCCTTGAAGGGGGCAGTTAGTGTACAGCAGTATTCCAACCTAGAGAGAACAAGCGATTTGAAGAGAATCATAGGGTTGGTGTGCTTAGTTTCGAAGGTTCTCATTATCCATTCTATCATTTTTCTAGCAAATGAGGTAGATACTACATTGTTGTGGTCTCTGAGGGTGAGATCCTCTGACATTATCACTCCTAGGTCCTCCACATTAGTTTTTCACTCTATTGTGTGGTTAGAATTTGTTGTATACCCTGATACAGTTTTAATTTCCTCAAGTTTTCCATATCTGAGTAGTTGAAATTTCTCTTCATTGAACTTCATATTGTTTTCTGCTGCCCATTTAAAGGTTTGGTTGATGTCCGTTTGGAGTCTTGCAGTGTCTTCGATGGAGGTCACTGGTATGGCAATTCGGGTGTCATTCGCTATGTTTACATCATCCGCTATGGCTTACATCTCTGTTTATGTCAGATATGAGGATAATCAACAGGATGGGAGCGAGTACTGTGCCTTGTGAAACAGTGCTTTTCACTGTAGATGCCTCAGACTTAACTCTTTGTGTTCTGTTTTTTTTAGGAAGTAATAGATCCATCTACCAACTCTTCCTGTTATTCGTTTATCACGCATTTTGTGCACTATTACACCATGGTCGCACTTTCGCAAAGTCTGCATTTTGTTTACGTTCTTAAGCATCCAGGACTTTGTCATAGTGGTCCAGTAGCTGGGACAGACAGGAACACCCTGCTCATGTTGTCCTGGGTTGTATAATTGATGGGTATCTAGGTGGTTGGTGATCTTGCTTCTTAGAACCCTTTCAAAGATTTTTGTTATGGGATGTTAGCGCTATCGGTCTGTAGTTCTTTGCAATTGCTTTACTGCCACCTTTGTGGAGTGGGGCTATGTCTGTTGTTTTTAGTGGATGTGGGATGGCCCCTGTGTCCATGCTCCCTCTGCATAGAATGCTGAATGCTCGTTACAAGGGTTTCTTGCAGTTCTTGATGAACACGGAGTTCCACGAGTCCAGGCCTGGGGCAGAGTGCACGGGCTTGTCATTAACTACCTTTTCGAAGTCTTGTGGTGTTAGGATAATATCAGCGATTTTTGCAATGATCATATTTTGGGTCTTGGTAATAAAATATTCATTTACATTGTCAATGTTTAGTCTGGTTAATGGCTCGCTGAACTCTGGATAATATTGGGACTTTAGTATCTCACTCATTTCTTTGCTGTCATCCGTGTAGGTCCCACCTAGTCTAAGCAGAGATCCAATACTGGATGTTGTTTTCGCCTTAGACTTGGCATAAGAGAAGACGTGTTTTGGTTTTCTAATTCATTGCCTGCATAACTTGCTATGATTGTGACCAGATCTTCCTGGAGTTCATCACCTTTGTAACTAGTTCAGCTATCATAACTTTGGGGTCCAGTCTCTGGACCCATTATGTACCTCTATAATCTTTTGACTACCACCCACAAGATGGGTATGTGGTGTATAATAAACATATTAAACTAAAGCTAAATTAGTAAGGAAAACAAATGTAGGCCGTTTATACTATATTACAAATGAAAACGAACTAGCAAACTTCCTTCATGATGCAAACATTACAGAGTCTGACTGATATTGGTGACCAAATCATTGTACTACGTTAGTGTATGTTATTATGCCATTATTGAACTAATCCCTGTACTATCACCTCCCGGATAGTATTTACTACCTCATTATTCCATGTGTCCCACACAGTTCCTTGTGTGACTCAGTGTCTGTTATCTTCCCAGATTTCCCATTCACAATTTATTATTTGTTAATAAGATACTTACTCTTTAATAATATCTGTATTACCAATCATTCCAGAACACTTAAAGCACTGATATAATTCTGTACATTTTCGTCACTCAACCTTTGAGTAGTGAGGACGTGCGCTGCTGCTGCCCCTGGCGTTGATTAGTGGCAGTTATATTTTCACAGCATGGCGCAGGCCAGCCGGAGATGCATAAACACAGTCTGTGTTGAGCTTATCCTTGGGGCTGTGACAGGAACTTCTATGGACCTGCTACTACCTGCAATCATACGAGATACATATGGTATTGCTGACGAGGAGATATATGGCGTAGCGCTGAATGGCACTACGAGGATCTTTGTCAAGTTTAATTTGGCAAGTGTGTATGAGGCGGTGGTAGACAAGTACCAGGAGGTTACTTTGACAGTTAACTCCGCTGTGACCGTGTGACTTCACGACGTTTCTCGCCATTACACATGGGTTAAGATTAGAAATGTGCCATTCGAGGCGGATGATTCTGACATCCGTCTTGCAATGGGCAAATATGGTACAGTACATATGGCCACTGTTGGGAAGTGGGCTACTGGGCCATACGCAGGGAAACTCGAAGGAACGTATTCTGTGAAGATGACGTTAAGTTACCCTATTCCGTCGTACGTAGTGCTGCCAGAATTTCGTACCCAGGTGTTTGTGACATACGCTGGGCAACGCCAGACCTGTCGGTTGTGTGGGTCATATGATCATCTAGCGGCTCTGTGTGGAAGGAGGCGTGGCAACATGGAACAAAGGCAACGACATACAGCAGTAGAGAAGGGTGAGGAGCAAGATTTGCCTTATGTGACTCTGCCTACACAAGGTGGGTCCTGGAGAGAGGAGGTCGAGAGAGTGGAGGAGATGGAGTCAGCAGGTGTGACGAGGGGGGGGGACACCCCTTCATTGAACGCAGCTCAGGTGTTGGAAGAGGACACCCCGACTGCGAGTGATAGCGATGTGGAAGACTCATTAGCCATGGCTTTAAATGTGTTATTGGCTGACAAGAGTATTGAGAAGGTTGGGAGTCCAGACCTAGTTCTTGGGTCTGCTGTGGATCAGGGCGTGGAACAGGATCTGCGGTCTGCGCAGTGTGATAAGAATATTTTGATGCAAGCGGTGGAGGTGGAGGTCCACCGGGACAATGTAACAGATGACATGATGCAAGCAGAGGGAGCATCACGGAAGCGCGCTGCTGCGCTATCTGACTCCAAGGACGTGATCACGCCTGCTCAGCGCACTGGCAAAAAGTCCTGGGCGGAAGTTACGCAGAGAGGACACAGCGGCCCTAAGGGGCAGGAGTTGGTTAAGAGCATTTCTAAAGGGGGGGAGAGGGACCGAGGTGTCACGAAACGATCTGGTGGCAAGACAGTACCAGGGTTAAGAAGGAAAAACCACTCTGTAAGCTTCAAGTGCATGACATTGAACATTAATGGATTGAGATCAGAGAGAAAGTGTGTATGGTTTAGTGAATATTTGGTACGTAATAGTGTTGATGTGGTGTTCGTGCAGGAACACAACTACAGACCAGGTTATGAGTTGAAGGTGAATGGGTATAATGTGTATGTGGAGCATGCGATAAGGTTGAAAGGAGGAGTTGCCATCCTGGTAAGGGAAACTAGCCCGTTCGTAGTGAGGCATTGTGAGGGTGGGGAGGGGAGGATGATTCGTGTAGATGGGTGGTGGGGTAGGGTACAGATGAGTTTGGTGTGTGTGTGTATGGTCCGGCAGAGGGAGATGTGCGTATTAAGAATAAATTTGTGAAGGATGTCCTAGTATATTATTTGCGTGCTTTGCCGGGTGTAGCTGTAATTGGTGGTGATTGGAATTGTGTGATAAGGTGTAAGGATGTGGAACCTAGAGGGGCAGGGTATTGTTCGGGGATTTTGGGGGAATTATTAAATGGAGTAGGGTTAATGGACGTTGGAGGGGGTGGGGTTGTAGAACATACTTTTGTTAGACGTGGATATGCGGCTAGAGTGGATCGCTTGTATATGCCCCGAACAGTAATAGTGAGCAGAGTGTGTGTGGTGGACGCGGTTTTTTCGGATCACAGAGGAGTAATGGAGGACCTAGAATGGGAGGGATTGCCTAGAAGGGGCCAACGTTATTGGAAGTTAAATGTGAAGCTTTTGCAGGGTGAGGAATGTCGTCAGTCTTTTGCGCAATTGTGGGAACAGTTGGTGGATGAGGCGCTGGGGGATGATGATCTGGTAAATTGGTGGGATTCGGTGGCTAAAAATCGTATCAGAGAATATTATATTTGTTGTGGGAGGGAATGTAATCGGTTAAAATATGGGTTTCAAAGATATCTTGAAGGGCAGCTGCGTGACTGTTATGCAAGAGGAGGAGCAAGCTATCCAGTGCAGCCCCTCAAGGAAGGTTCCTTGATGTTGGTGAGGGGCTCTTGATTTAGGGAATTGGATCTGTGCTCCAGTTCCCCGAATTAAGCCTGAATGCCTTCCACATCCCCCCCAGGCGCTGTATAATCCTCCGGGTTTAGCGCTTCCCCCTTGATTATAATAATAATAATATCCAGTGCAGGACATTGAGGGTTTAAAGGAGAGTATTAGGATATTGCAAAACGAGCGTTTTGATGGTGCGCGAATTATAGGAGGATTGGAAGAAGTGTTATGGGGTGATCGGCCGTCGGCTTGCGTGTTAAGAGGCCAGAGAAAGAGAAGAGTGACGATGGAGATGATGGGGTTGAACGTACATGTAGGGATGGAAGGGTATAGAGCGGGTCAAGCACTGGTAAGAGATAAGATAAGAGAGATAAGGTTTTGTTCGGATTTTTAACCCCGGAGGGTTAGCCACCCAGGATAACCCAAGAAAGTCAGTGCGTCATCGAGGACTGTCTAACTTATTTCCATTGGGGTCCTTAATCTTGTCCCCCAGGATGCGACCCACACCAGTCGACTAACACCCAGGTACCTATTTGCTGCTAGGTGAACAGGACAACAGGTGTAAGGAAACGTGTCAGAATTTCCACCCGCCGGGAATCGAACCCGGGCCCTCCGTGTGTGAAGCGGGAGCTTTAGCCACCAGGCCACTGGGCCACGACAGAGGGTATGAGTGGATATGTAGACGCTTGGTTTAAGTCATATACGCAAAGCGTGGGCTTCCGTGAAGTGGCACTGGGGGAAATGGGAGAGTATGTGCAGTGTGAGCTTGATGATCAAGATCGGGTGGCATTAGGTGGGCCGATTACGGAGTGTGAGATTTGGCAGGCGTTGTCAGGAGTGAGCTTGGGAAAGGCGCCAGGTATAGATGGACTGCCAAATGATTTCTACGTAAAGAATTGGGGGGTTCTGAGGTTTTTTTAAGTAAGGCTGTTTAACATACTTAAGGCGGCTGAGGTAATGGGAGAGCAGCAATGGACGGTCGTTGTGGTGTTGGTACTGAAAGGGGAGCAGCCAACGGTAAAGGATTATCGGGCACTTTTTCTCATTTTTGGAGATTATAAGTTGTTGCGAGAATATTTGGGGAAAAGAACAGAGGGTAATAGGCAAGGTAATTTTTAGGGGCAATAGGGGGGGCCCGGAGGGCGATGTATGAAGGCATGGCATGATTCATATTTAAAGAAACGGGGGGGAGTTGGGGGATGGGGGTGTATTGGGGGTTTGACTGGAAGGGTGCTTAGATAGAGAAAAGGGAAGGTTTAT
>NC_069416.1:17460875-17476045 GCF_026875155.1 Cherax quadricarinatus | reverse complement strand
CCCCCCCCCCAAACCCTTCCTGGGGAAACCCCTACCCCCCCTTTCCCTTTCCCCACAACAGACTGATACACTCTTGAAGTCATTCTGTTTCGCTCCATTCTCTCTACATGTCCCAACCACCTCAACAACCCTTCCTCAGCCCTCTGGACAACAGTTTTAGTAATCCGCACCTCCTCCTAACTTCCAAACTACGAATTCTCTGCCTTATATTCACACCACACATTGCCCTCAGACATGACATCTCCACTGCCTCCAGCCTTCTCCTCGCTGCAACATTCATCACCCACGCTTCACACCCATATAAGAGCGTTGGTAAAACTATACTCTCATACATTCCCCTCTTGCCTCCAAGGACAAAGTTCTTTGTCTCCACAGACTCCTAAGTGCACCACTCACTCTTTTTCCCTCATCATTCTATGATTCACCTCATCTTTCATAGACCCATCCGCTGACACGTCCACTCCCAAATATCTGAATACGTTCACCTCCTCCATACTCTCTCCCTCCAATCTGATATTCAATCTTTCATCACCTAATCTTTTTGTTATCCTCATAACCTTTACTCTTTCCTGTATTCACCTTTAATTTTCTTCTTTTGCACACCCTACCAAATTCATCCACCAATCTCTGCAACTTCTCTTCAGAATCTCCCATGAGCACAGTGTCATCAGCAAAGAGCAGCTGTGACAACTCCCACTTTGTGTGTGATTCTTTATCTTTTAACTCCACGCCTCTTGCCAAGACCCTCGCATTTACTTCTCTTACAACCCCATCTATAAATATATTAAGCAACCACGGTGACATCACACATCCTTGTCTAAGGCCTACATTTACTGGGAAAAAATTTCCCTCTTTCCTACATACTCTAACTTGAGCCTCACTATCCTCGTAAAAACTCTTCACTGCTTTCAGTAACCTACCTCCTACACCATACACTTGCAACATCTGCCACATTGCCCCCCTATCCACCCTGTCATACGCCTTTTCCAAATCCATAAATGCCACAAAACCTCTTTAGCCTTATCTAAATACTGTTCACTTATATGTTTCACTGTAAACACCTGGTCCACACACCCCCTACCTTTCCTGAAGCCTCCTTGTTTATCTGCTATCCTATTCTCCGTCTTACTCTTAATTCTTTTCAATTATAACTCTACCATACACTTTAACCGGGTTTACACTCAACAGACTTACCCCCCTATAATTTTTGCACTCTCTTTTACCCCTTTCCCTTTTATACAAAGGAATATGCATGCTCTCTGCCAACCCCTAGGTACCTTACCCTCTTCCAAAACATTTATTAAATAATTGCACCACACTCCAAAATATATCCCCACCTGCTTTTAACATTTCTATCTTTATCCCATCTATCCCGGTCCCTTTACCCCCTTTCATTTTACCTACTGCCTCACGAACTTCCCCCACACTCACAACTGGTCTTCCTCACTCCTACAAGATGTTATTCCTCCTTGCCCTTTTAACACGAAATCACAGTTTCCCCTATCTTCATCAACATTTAACAATTCCTCAAAATTTTCCCTTCCATCTTCCCAATACCCTAACTCTCCATTTAATAACTCCCCTCTCCTATTTTTAACTGACAAATCCATTTGTTCTCTAGGCTTTCTTAACTTGTTAATCTCACTCCAAAACTTTTTCTTATTTTCAACAAAATTTGTTGATAACATCTCACCCACTCTCTCATTTGCTCTCTTTTTACATTGCTTCACCACTCTCTTAACTTCTCTCTTTTTCTCCATATACTCTTCCCTCCTTGCATCACTTCTACTTTGTAAAAACTTCTCATATGCTAACTTTTTCTCCCTTATAGAATGAATATACTTACCGCATTTTATGCTGCACATCACATTTCCTCTTCCACATCATCCCTAAACATCCTTCCTTATTCATTCGTATATCTCCTAGAGTTGTTTTAACCCCCGACGGGACCATCATGACATTAGGAGCCAGAGCAACCATCACAACCTACTACACTCTGGCTCCTGCGTCGTGATGGGCCCCCGTCGGGGGTTAAAACAACTCTAGGAGATATACGGAATGAATAAGGAAGGATGTTTAGGGATGATGTGGAAGAGGAAATGCGATATGCAGCATAAAATGCGGTAAGTATATTCATTCTATAAAAAGGATGTTGGATGGTGATGTTAAACTTATTTTTCTGGTGATTTTGACGGTGATTTGGTAGTAATCAGTAGTGTTTTGTGAGTATTCGCAGGTGTTTGAAGGTGACATAAAATGCGGTAAGAATATTCATTCTATAAAAAGGATGTTGGATGGTGATGATAAACTTAGTTTCTGGTGATTTTGACGGTGATTTGGTAGTAATCAGTAGTGTTTTGTGAGTATTCGCAGGTGTTTGAAGGTGACATAAAATGCGGTAAGAATATTCATTCTATAAAAAGGATGTTGGATGGTGATGATAAACTTAGTTTCTGGTGATTTTGACGGTGATTTTGGTAGTAATCAGTGGGTTTTTTTGTGAGTATTCGCAGGTGTTTGAAGGTGACATAAAATGCGGTAAGAATATTCATTCTATAAAAAGGATGTTGGATGGTGATGATAAACTTAGTTTCTGGTGATTTTGACGGTGAATTGGTAGTATTCAGTGTTGATTTTGGTAGTAATCAGTAGTGTTTTGGGGAGTATTCGGAGGTGTTTGAAGGTGTTAGGTTAGGTTAGGTTAGGTTAGGATAAGTTAGGTTGGGTTAGGTTAGGTTAGGATAAGTTAGGTCAGGTTAGGTTAGGTTAGGTTAGGCTAGGTTAGGTTAGGTTAGGTTAGGATAAGTTAGGTCAGGTTAGGTTAGGTTAGGTTAGGATAAGTTAGGTAAGGTTAGGTTAGGTTAGGATAGGTTAGGTTAGGTTAGGTGATTTGGTAGTAATCATTTAGTGTTTTGGGGAGTATTCGGAGGTGTTTGATGGTGTTAGGTTAGGTTAGGTTAGGATAATTTTAGGTTAGGTTGGGATAAGTAGGTTAGGTTGGGTAATGTTAGGTTCGGTTCGGTTAGGTTAGGTTAGGTGATTTGGTAGTAATCAGTAGTTTTTTTGGGGAGTATTGGAGGTGTTTGATGGTGTTAGGTTGGGTTGGGTTAGGTTAGGATAGGTTAGGTTGGGTTTGGGTTTAGGTTGGGTAATTTTTAGGTTAGGTTCAGTTAGGCTAGGAAAGGTTAGGTTGGGTTGGGTTCTTGGTTACAGTGATTTGAGGGGATTTCTATAAAAAGGAAGTTGGATGGTAATGTTAAACTTAGTTTCTGGTGATTTTGACGGTGATTTGGTAGTATTCAGTGGTGATTTGGTAGTAATCAGTAGTGTTTTGGGGAGTATTCGGAGGTGTTTGATGGGTTTGGTTGGGTTAGGTTAGGTTAGGTTAGGATAGGTTAGGTTAGGCTAGGTTAGGTGGGGTTTTAGGTTAGGTTAGGTTAAGTTAGGTTAGGTTAGGTTAGGTTCGGTTAGGTTATGTTAGGATAAGTTAGGTTAGGGTATGTTAGGTTGGGTTTAGGTTAGTATGGGCTAGGTTCGTTAGGTTAAGTTAGGTTAGGTTGGGTTTTAGGTTAAGATGGGTTTAGGTTAGGTTAGGTTAAGTTGGGTTGGGTTAGATTAGGTTAGGTTAGGTAGGTTAGGTTAGGTTAGGTTAGGTTAAGTTAGGTTAGGCTAGGTTAGGTTAGGCTAGGATATGTTAGTTTTAGGTTCGGTTAGGGGGAGTTGATTCAGGTGTGATTTTTCTACCTTGGGTGTGAAACGCATTACATGCCATCTGTCTGACCTGTGTTGGCGCAGGTGTGATTTTCTACCTTGGGTGTGAATTGCATTACACAGTGGCGTCGGGGGAAGGGACAGCCCATATAAGCTTAATGAGTCTCTCAGAGCGAGGAAAGTGTTTCTATTCGGAAATCGAGTAAATATTTCTACCATGGGTGTGTTTACCAACAAGAAAATAATGTTCGATTTTACGATAAAGTTTTCAAAACTAATTTGGAAATATCCAAAAACGGAGTCGTTCAAAGTAATTCTGGAGTACTCTAATGTATTTTGGAAGTGTTCCAATATATTTTAGGTTAGGTTAGGTTAGGTTAGGTTAGGATAGGTTAGGTAAGGTTAGGTTAGGTTAGGTTAGGTTAGGTTAAGAACATAAGAACATAAGAATGTGGGAACACTGCAGAAGGCCTACTGGCCCATACGAGGCAGGTCCTTATCAAAACGACATCTACCTAAAGCTACTCAAGAAACAACTCCCGCACCCCCCAACACCAATCAAACCCAGCCCCTCCCACTCATATATTTGTCCAGTCTCTTCTTAAAGCTACCCAAGGTCCTAGCCTCTATCACCCCACTGGGAAGACTGTTCCACGCATCTACAACTCTGTTAGAAAACCAGTACTTACCTATGTCCTTTCTAAATCTAAATGTTAGGTTAGGTTAGGTTAGGTTAGGTTAGGTAATGTTAGGTTAGGTTAGGTTAGGTTAGGTATGGTTAGGTTGGGTTAGGATAAGTTAGGTTAGGTTAGGTTAGGTTAGGTTAGGTTAGGTAAGGTTAGGTTAGGGTAGGTTAGTATAGGTTAGGTAAGGTTAGGTAGGGTTAGGTTAGGTTTGGTTAGGATAGGTTAGGTTAGGTAAGGTTGGGTTAGGTTAGGTTAGGTTAGGTTATTTTAGGGTTTGGTTAGGGTTAGGTAAGGTTAGGTTAGGTTAGGTTAGTAAATTAGGGTTTGGGGTTTAAAGGGTTTGGGTAGGTTAGGTTAAGTTAAGGGTTTGGGTAGGTTAGGTAGGTTAGGTTAGGATGGTTAGGTGTGAGTGTTTTGTTGGTGTGGTGTGTGTGTGTGTGTGTGTGTGTTGTGTGTGTGTGTGTGTGTTGTTAGGTGGTCATAGAGTTTTGTGAATATCTTGATTATAGCGATTTTAGTGGATTTGGGGATGCATTTGTGGATGTGAAATGTGATTTTTGTGTGTGTTCTGAAGAGGTGTTTGGGGATGGGGGTGATGGCGAGGGATATGGGGAGGGTTGTAATTAGAAATATGGGGAGATTTTACTGAAAATAAAAGGTAATGTGTGAATATTTTAAAAAGAAATTATAGAAATGAAAAGTTATGATATATTGGAAAAGAATGGAGGGTGTTGAAACATGTCGCAATAGTTGGGTAGTTGATGCGAGTATAATATTAATTTATGTGGATACAAGGAGATGGGTATGGAGAGGATTTTATTAGAATTTTAGTACTGTAGGGAGGAATGTATATTACTTTTAAGATTCAGTAAAAAGAAGGGGGAAAAAATGTGAATAAATTGGTAATTGATGAGGGTTGTGGGTTATGTAGTCGAATTAGAGATGCCGAAAAAGATGATATAAGTGGGTTGTTTTTGTGACTTTTTCTGATGTAGTGTGTCCCCTTATTAACTTTAATGAACTAAAAGGGTTAAAACGAGAAAAAAAATTGTGGGATGTGGGTGATGTGGGGTGTTGTGACTTTTCTGATGAAATTAGTTGAAACGAGAAAAAATTGTGGGTGAAGTGGGTTGTGGGTGTTGTGCCTTTTTCTGATGAAATTAGTTAAAATGAGAAAAAATTGTGGGTTGTGGGGTGTTGTGGGTTGTGGGTGTTGTGGGTGTTGTGGGTTGTGGGTTGTTGTTGTTGTGACTTTCTGATGAAATTAGCTAAAACGAGAAAAATTGTGGGTTGTGGGTGTTGTGGGTTTGTGGGTTGTTGTTGTTGTGACTTTCTGATGAAATTAGATAAAACGAGAAAAAATTGTGGGTGTTGTGGGGTGTGTGTGTGCGTGTGTGTTAGGTGTCATGAGTTTTTTTTTTGAAAATCTTGGTTACAGTGATGATATTAGTTAAACGAGTAAAATTTGTTGGTAATTGATGAGGGTAGTGTAGTCGAATTAGAGTTACCGAAAAAAAAGATGATATAAGTGGGTTGTGATGAAATTAGTTTAAAAACGATATTCAAAGGTGTTTTGAAGGTGTTCAAGGGTGTTTATGTGAGTATTCAAATGATTTATGAGAGTGTTTTGGGGATGTTCAAAGTAAAGTGTTTGAGTTAGTTTTTGTGACTGTTTTTCTGATGTATTGTGTCCCCTTAATAACTTTAATGAACTAAAAGGGTAAAAACGAGAAAATGCCTAGTCTGGAGACTGAGGGATGAGTTGTAATTTAATGAAAATGTGTAAGTGCAGATAAATTAGAGATGTCAAATCTTATTTGGGAGTACTCAAATAGTGTTTTGGAAATGTTCAAAGGTGTTCAAAGGTGTTTTGAGTGTGTTCAAATGTTGTTTTTTGAAGGTGATCAAGGGTGTTTTGAAGGTGTTCAAGGGTGTTTTGAAGGTGTTCAAAGGTGTTTTGAGGTTATTCAAAGGTGTTTTGAGTGTGTTCAAATGTTGTTTTTTGAAGGTGATCAAGGGTGTTTTGATTGAATTCAGCGTGTTTTAGTAGTATTCCGTGGTGTAATTGGGAGTACTCAAATAGTATTTTGGAAATGTTCAAAGGTGTTCAAAGGTGTTTTGAGTGTGTTCAAATGTTGTTTTTTGAAGGTGATCAAGGGTGTTTTGATTGAATTCAGCGTGTTTTAGTAGTATTCAGTGGTGTAATTGGGAGTACTCAAATAGTGTTTTGGAAATGTTCAAAGGTGTTCAAAGGTGTTTTGTGTGTGTTCAAATGTTGTTTTTTGAAGGTGTTCAAAGGTGTTTTGAAGGTGTTGAAGGGTGTTTTGATTGAATTCAGCGGTGTTTTAGTAGTATTCAGTGGTGTAATTGGGAGTACTCAAATTGTGTTTTTTGGAAGTGTTTCAGTGTTGATTGGAAATGTTCAAAGGTGTTTTTGAAGGTGTTCAAGAGTGTTTTGAAGGTGTTCAAGGGTGTTGAATGGTGTTTTAATTGAATTCAGCAGTGTTTTAGTAGTATTCAGTGGTGTAATTGGGAGTACTCAAATTGTGTTTTTGGAAGTGTTTCAGTGTTTTGTACGAATGGTACATAATACCGACAAGATGAGATTAAGACACATGTGCTACATCTGGGTATCTTTATTGTAGACGTTTCGCCATCCAGTGGCTTTATCAATACAAATTCTAGGACATAACTTGAAGACAGTAGAACTATGTACAGAAGATGAGGTAATCAGTCCCTCAACCTAGGAGTAGGTGCGAAGAGCACCATAGTCGTGGAGATTCTGAAGCAGAAGAAAGGAGCCTGGCGCTTATATAGTAACGTCAGGTGTAGCAGACGAGGGCATATTCATCCCGCCTACCAGTGAATATGCCCTCGTCTGCTACACCTGACGTTACTATATAAGCGCCAGGCTCCTTTCTTCTGCTTCAGAATCTCCACGACTATGGTGCTCTTCGCACCTACTCATAGGTTGAGGGACTGATTACCTCATCTTCTGTACATAGTTCTACTGTCTTCAAGTTATGTCCTAGAATTTGTATTGATAAAGCCACTGGATGGCGAAACGTCTACAATAAAGATACCCAGATGTTGCACATGTGTTTCAGTGTTGATTGAAAATGTTCAAAGTTGTTTTTGAAGGTGTTCAAGAGTGTTTTGAAGGTGTTAAAAGGTGTTTATGTGAGTATTCAAATGATTTATGATAGTGTTTTGGTGATGTTCAAAGTAAAAGTGTTTGAGTTAGTTTTTGTGACTTTTTTTCTGATGTATTGTGTCCCCTTAATAACTTTAATGAACTAAAAGGGTAAAAACGAGAAAATGCCTAGTCTGGAGACTGAGGGATGAGTTGTAATTTAATGAAATGTGTAAGTGCAGATAAATTAGAGATGTCAAATCTTATTTGGGAGTACTCAAATAGTGTTTTGGAAATGTTCAAAGGTGTTCAAAGATGTTTTGAGTGTGTTCAAAAGTTGTTTTTTGAAGGTGATCAAGGGTGTTTTGAAGGTGTTCAATGGTGTTTTGAAGGTGTTCAAAGGTGTTTTGAGGTTATTCAAAGGTGTTTTGAAGATGTTCAAAGGTGTTTATGTGAGTATTCAAATGATTTATGATAGTGTTTTGGTGATGTTCAAAGTAAAAGTGTTTCAGTTAGTTTTTGTAACTTTAATGAACTAAAAGGGTAAAAACGAGAAAATGCCTAGTCTGGAGACTGAGGGATCAGTTGTAATTTAATGAAATGTGTAAGTGCAGATAAATTAGAGATGTCAAATCTTATTTGGGAGTACTCAAATAGTGTTTTGGAAGTGTTTCAGTGTTGTTTGGAAATGTTCAAAGGTGTTTATGTGAGTATTCAAATGATTTATGAGAGTATTTTGAAGGTGTTCTGAGAGTATTCAGAGGTGATTTTGGGGGTGTTCGAATGATGTTTTTGGAGTATTTCAGTGTTGTTTGGAAATGTATAAAGGTATTTTTGTGAGTATTCAAATGATTTATGAGAGTGTTTTTGAAGATGTTCAAAGTAAAAGTGCGTATTTAACTTCGTAATATGTAAAATTGTGAGTAGTGAATTTAACGAAAGTGGATGTAAGCGATGTGGTGACTTTCTGATGTACTGTGTCCCCTTATTAACTTTAATGAACTAAAAGGGTTAAAACGAGAAAAAATTGGGGTTAAGAGTGAAAATGTTTTCCCTATGATGTAGGTACTATATCCCCTTATTAAATTTAATAAACTAAAAGGATCGACAAGATTCAGCCTGTATGTGTGACGTCACTGTCATAGGGGGAAGTCGACAAGTTTCAGCTTGTGTGCGCGGTCATCGCGTGACCTCACTGTCAGAAGGTGAGTGTCCCCTTATTAACTTTAATGAAAAGGGTCGACAAGATTCAGCTTTTATGTGTGACGTCACTGACCGCCGAGTAAACACCCTTCTTAGTTCATTTGACTTGTTTAGACCTGTAGTAAGCATGCTTACCCCCAGAGGGGGGATTCCAAAAACTTGATCCGAGGAATTGGAGAATTTCGAAACCCCATAGGGGGATCCAAAAAATTTGATCCAAGGAGATCATAAGAATTTCGAAAACCCCATAGGGGGGGGAATCCAAAAACTTGATCCGAGGAATTGGAGAATTTCGAAACCCCCATAGGGGGATCCAAAAAATTTGATCCAAGGAGATCATAAGAATTTCGAAAACCCCATAGGGGGGAATCCAAAAACTTGATCCGAGGAATTGGAGAATTTAGAAACCCCCATAGGGGGGAATCCAAAAACATGGTAATATTGAGAAATTTTTGGGTTTGGGGGGGTTGGGGGTGGAAGGAGGGACAATCCAAAAAACCTTGATCCAAGGAGATGGAGAATTTCGAAAACCCCATAGGAGGGAATCCAAAAAACTTGATCCGAGGAGATGGAGACTTTGATTTCGAGAAATTTTGGGATGGGGGTGAAAGTGAGAGGGGGAACCTCAAAAATTTGATCCGAGGAGATGGAGAGCACAAGAAAATGAAATTCAAAAAAAAAATCGAAAAAAATTGGAAAAAATCGAGGCGCGGGGGCGATCCGGACGACGCTGCAGAAGGCGCAGCAGAAGGCGCGGGCGGGGGTCGCGAAGGGCGCGGGCGGGCGCGCGGGCGGGCGGGCGGGCGCGCGGGCGGGCGCGCGGGGCTGGCGCGCAGGCGGGCGCGCGGCGCGATGGGGGGGTCGCGAAGGGGGGTCGCGAAGGGGGGTCGTGGGCGGAAGGTATTGGTTGGGGGGGTCAAGGGTGAGGTAGTCTCGAGGGCGAGGTCAAGGTCAAACCGGAAGTAACACCTAGGTGTGAAAAGGGGATGCCTCAGAAGAAGGTCCTAGACCCGGGTACACCGCTCAGCCGCACCCCTAAAACCGGATACACCCCTCAGCCGATTTTTTGACTACTTATATATATATATATATATATATATATATATATATATTTATATATAAATATATATATAATATATATTTTATATATATATATATATATTTTATATATATATATATATATATAATATATATATGCAATAAGATCACAGTAAACAGGTGATTTCAAAATATGCAAAACAACCACTTTGAAAGAATAGAGAAATTCCAATCGCTTTCGTGACTACTCACATTATCAAGGAACTATGAAAGTGAAGCATCCAAGGAAGCTATATAAGGGGTCCCGGGCCCGCACCTCACTATCAGATCCCACAACGGTTAAACACGTGATGCGCGGTGAACCAACTTGGTAGGTCTTTGCACACTCACCCCAAACTATTCTACCGAAGAAAAATTTAAAAATATTTTTGTCCAGTGTATTATTAAATTCTTCCTAAGTTTAGGAAAAATCCCCCAGAAAAAACCCTTAACAGCAATTTCAATAAACAATTTAAAACTTCTACTGAAAGGCAAAAATGAATTAGTCAAACAATTTACTTCCACTAATCCATCTTTACCTTACATGTATGGACTAATTTAAAAAAAACACAAAACAGGGAATCCAGTCCGGGCCAATTATTAGCTCCATTTGGGTCAGTTTATATAAATTATCCAATGGCTTGTTGATATTTTGAGCCCTTTGTTGGCAAAATTTCTAACTTTAATGTTAAAAGCACATGGACTTGGGTTGATAAATTAAGCTCCTTGACTGACTTTAAAAGATTTTAAAATGGTTAGTTTTGAGGGTTTCTTCCTTGTTTACGAAAGTTCCTGTTGATGATTTATTAAGTTTCTTATCTGAAGAACTCGTTAACTATGATTTACCATTGCCAGTTCCTACTATCATTAAAACTTATTAAACTTTGCATTGTTGATGCAAAATTTGTATTAATGATAAGATTTACACTCAGAGTTTGGTATGGCCAATGGGAAATCCTCTTTCCCTGTTCCTAGTAACCTATACATGGAATTTTTGAAACAAGGTTGCTTAACACAATCTCCCTAATAGAGCTAAATGGTTCAGATATGTCGATGATATTTTGTGTCTTATGCCCAAAAATGTAGATATATACCATTTTCTTGGAAAATTAAATAGCTTAGCCCATTCTATAAACTTTACTGTTGAGTTTGAAGAAAATAACTCATTGCCTTTTCTAGTGTTTTAATTATTAAGGGTTTTAATGAATTCAAATTTAAAATTTACAGAAAACCTACAAAAACTGTTCCTATGTCCACTATTATTCCTTGCATCAAGATAGAGTCAAACTGTCTGTTTTCTCATCAATGTTTTTGAGAGCTTTACGAATTTGTAGTCCTGAGTTCATAGATGAGGAAATATCCAAAATTTATGAAATAGGTAATGATTTAAAATACCCAAGAAATGTAATTGATAAATCTTTTAAAGTTGCTAGAACACTTTTTATAATCCAAAAAGGGCAACCAGCCTTATTCAACTAAAAATATGTTGGTTCTCCCTTACCATGAAAACTTGGTTGATATGCCTTCTCTTCTTAAGACTTTTAATATTAAAGTTGTATTCAAAAATCTTGATACAGTAAAAAAACTTTGATAAAGAATTCCCCCAAAATGCTGATGGATGTGTCTATAAGATTCCTTGTAAAATTTGCGATAAAGTTTATTATGGTTCAAACTGGTAAAAATCTCGAACTAAGATTAAAACAACATAAATATAGCATTTGAACTGGACAAGATTCCAATGCTCTATTTATTCATGTAAGAGATTTTAACCATCCAATTGATTTTCAAAAAGTTGAGAAAGTAGTATCAAGCAAGTCCATGGTCGACAGGAATATAATTGAATCTTGTTTCATAAAAAGCAGTTTTGACAATAATATGAATATTTCCTTTGGTTTATATAAATTAGATCCATTTATAATTAATAGAATTTGGGAAGAATTTAATAATACACTGGACAAATATTTTTAAATTTTCTTGGGTAGAATAGCTTGGGGGTGAGTTGTGCAAAGGACCTATCCAAGTTGGCTCGCCGCGCGTCACGTGTTTAACCGTTGTGGGATCTGATAGTGAGGTGCTGGCCGGACCCCTTATATAGCTTCCTGGATGCTTCACTTTCATAGTTCCTTGATAATGTGAGTAGTCACGAAAGCGCTTGGAATTTCTCTATTCTTTCAGAGTGGTTGTTTTGCATATATAATATATATATATTATATATATATATATATATATATATATATATATATATATATATATATATATATATATATATATATATAATATATATATATATATATATATATATGCATGTAATTCGCAAGAGCAGGCGAAATATACACAAACACTGATCTCTGGCTGAAGGAGACTCGAACCTACGATCCTTGGAACAAGGTATGCAGTGCTTTACCAATCTACCCA
Organism: Cherax quadricarinatus; assembly: GCF_026875155.1. Lineage (NCBI taxonomy): Eukaryota > Metazoa > Arthropoda > Malacostraca > Decapoda > Parastacidae > Cherax > Cherax quadricarinatus. The sequence goes on along the minus strand of NC_069416.1, from coordinate 17,463,820 downwards.
CACTGGATCAATACCTTTTAGTCCAGCTTGCGCGAGACTTTGATCCAATGCAGCCAGCTTTCGGGAGAAGGCTTACAGCTTTTCATCTCAACCCCTCATGGTAAAGCACTGCGTACCTTTCTCCAATATTTGTAGGTTCGAGTCTCCTTCAGCTAGAGATCAGTGTTTGCGTATATTTCGGCTGCTCTTGCGAATTCCATGCATTGTTCAAATCTCTAGTAAGACTGCAGCAGATGAGATGAAAAGCTCTAAGCCTTTTCCCTGAAAGCTGGCTGCCTTTGATCAAAGTCTAGAGCAAGCTGGACTCCAAAGGTATTGGTCCAGTGTGGGTAGTTGGTAAGGCACTGCGTACCTATTTCCAAGGTTCGTAGGTTCGGGTCTCCTTCAGCCAGAGATCAGTTTTTAATGCATATGTCTCCTGCTCTTGCGAATTCCCATGCATTGTTCAAATCCTAGTAAGGCTGAATTGCATGTGGGGGTTGAGATGAGAAACTTTAAACATTCCCCCTGAAAGGTTGGCACCTCTAAATAACCTCTGCTACAGGTCAGTCGCAACTTGTATTCATTGTATTCAACAAACTCTGCTTATAGGTGTTCAAGTCTCTTAGGACAAAGTTCATTGTGTTCATCTATATGCTGCTCTCCTTTTCCCTTGGATCAAACCTGATTATTCAATTTTCGCCCATTTTGGTATTCCCCCTACGGGTTTTTGCAATTCTTTGAAACCAAAATAGTAATAGCCTCCTATTCACAAGGCATTGCATTACCCTTATGAGTAAATTCCCGCCATCACAGGACCTGATCACCATGACTCACAGGGACCCGACCACCATGCTCACACTGGCCTGACCACCATGACTCACACTGACCTGACCCCCATGACTTACACTGACCTGACCTCCCCTGAAATCACACTGACCTGACCACCATGCCCCACACTGACCTGACCCCATGACTTACACTGACCTGACCTCCATGACTCACACTGACCTGACCACCCTGACTCACACTGACCTGACTCAATGGCTAACAATGACCTGACCTCCATGATCACACTGACCTGACCTCCATGACTCATAAAGACCCGACTTAGTAGTAGGGTTGGCTTCTGTATGGTGTATTCCTGAAAAGTGCTTCCTTGAGCAGTGTACAGGTGTACGGTGTATCCCCCAGTGGTGTATCCCTCAGCGGTTGTATCCCTCAGCGGTGTATCCCAGTGGTGTATCCCTCAGCGGTGTATCCCCCGCGGTGTATCCTCAGCAGTGTATCCCTCAGCGGTGTATCCCTCAGTGGTGTATTCCTCAGCCGTATCCGCCGGCCGCGCCGCCCACCCGCGCCCACCCGCCCGCACGCCCGTCCAGGCCAATCCGCGCCGACCATGCTGCACCCCCTGAAGCGTTTTTCTGCTGCGTACCTCATGTCACCTCAGCGTCTTCTGCTGCGTCCCTCAGGTCACCTCAGCGTCTTCTGCTGCGTCCCTCAGGTCACCTCCACTTCTCGATTTTTTTATCGATCTTTTTTCGAATTTTCGATTTTTTTTTTCAAATTTCATAATTTTTTTTTTCCTTTACCCCTATTGTAAGACTTCCCCCCCCCCCCCTAAGATCGTTTTCGAGTCTCCTTCAGCCAGAGATCAGGGGTTATATATATTATAATTATATATATATATAATAATATATATATATTATATTATATAAAATATATATATATTATATAAAAATTATTGCAAGGAATTGCAAGAGCAGGCAAAATACAAAAACACTGATCTCGACTGAAGGAGACTCGAGCCTAGCCCTTTGGAAAACAAGGTACGCGTGCTTTCCCAAATCTACCACAGGGGACCAATACTTGGAGCCATTTGCGCTAGACTTTGTCCAAGGAGCCGCTTTCAGGAAGAAAATGCTACGGCTTTTCATCTCATCCCCTGCATGATCAGCCTTATAGAGTTTTTAAAAGCAATGAATTGCGGCAGGCAAAATGTCACAAACAGCTCTTGCACGTTAAAATCTTAGTAAGGCTGATGCATGCGGGGTGATAGAAAAGCTGAAACCCTTTCCCCCTAAAAGTGGCTGCGTTGGATAAAAGTTTAGCCAAGGTGGCCAAAAATGATTGGTCCATGTGGGTAGATTGGAATGCCTGAGTCCTTGTTCAAGGTTGTGGGTTTCGAGTTCCTTCGCCAGAGATAGTTTTTTTGCATATTTGCCTGCTCTTGCAAAATTCCATGCTTTGCTAAAATTTGTAAGGCGATGCTGCGGGGAAGAGTGAGAACGAAACCCTTCTCCCTAAAAGGGGGCCGTTTTGGGTCAAAGTTTGCACAAGGTGGATCCAAGTATTGGTCCAGTGTGGGTAGATTGGTAAACCACTACGTAAAATTGTTCCAAAGGTGTAGTTTTTGGTCTCCTTCGCCAGAAACGTGTTTTTAGATATAATTTAATAATTATATTTAATATATATTATTATATTATTTATTATATTATATTTTTAATTTTATAAAATTATATAATATTATATATATTTTATTTTTATATTATATATTTAATATATATATATATATATTTAAAATATATATTATTATATATATAATTTATTTTTGCAATAAAATCACGTTAATAGGTGATTTCAAAATATGCAAAACAAACCCCCTGAAAGAATAGAGAAATTCAAGCGCTTTTGGACTACTACATTAAAGGAACTTGAAAATAAAATATGTAGTTTTAATATAAAGTTCGCCAAGACCTAGTCCTGGCAGGGCTCAATCTTGCGGCCCGTTTTGGGCCCCAGGGGGGAAAAAGGGGTTTTTTACAATGATCGACATTTCTGTTCAAGCACTCTTTGGTCAGTTAACCGTGCATCTATAAGCGACAACACCCTTTTGTATCCTAATATGGACACTAGCGAGGAGGAGGTATGTCGTTTTCCAGGAAAAAGCTTTTCTGGTTCGTTGA
>NC_069416.1:17441980-17460375 GCF_026875155.1 Cherax quadricarinatus | reverse complement strand
GTTATGTAAATTTAAAACTATAAAAATATAACTGTATTCTCAATAGATATGTACAGAATATACAATCACAGCCTCCATTTTCAAAACAAATCTACACACTCCATCCTGTGCTCCACATGGTGTGTTCCAACACTCTTCCTTCTCTCTCCTTGACATAACTCTGGGCTAACCAGTGTTTTGACACACTTTAGTCACCCTGGGTATGGTGGCCAAAACTTAAATTATAAAAACTCACCCCTGGAGCACACATGATGCCCCAAAAGATAGGAGAAGGACCCAGAGATCCTGCCAGGTTGAAGGTCAGCCACAGAGAGAGAGAGTCAGTGAGAGGGAGAGAGAGAGAAGCCTACCTAAGCTCCTCCCACCAAAACAAAAGACTGTTGCCAAGCACAATTCTCCAGTTACCACAATTCTACCACCTCTTAATTTTACTTTTACAAAAAGAAATACAACTTTATAAACTACTTATTTAAATTGTGTGTTTATGTGTCTATAGTATAACCTATTATATTGAGAAAAATAGGTTTGACCCAGCTGCCTCTCAGTCATAAGGTTGATCAGTCCTTCAGACATTTAGAGCAAAGTCTACATCAATTCAATATAATTAGGTATTATTATAGTAACTGTTACTTATAAATACATGTTGGGTCCTATATCCCCATAACACTGACACTTTCACCACCACAATATACGAACTTTTCTGCCTGAATAATGTGCATGGCTTCAATTTCCCTCACTCCATACCTTCAGCCGACATCCTCAAGACTCTTCCAAACGGTATGAACTTCAATGCACCTGCAGACCTGTCTCCTTCTGCCCAAACAACTATTCCTGAAACTTCTGCAGCTATCTCCACCGCCGTAAACGCTGATTATTTTGCTTCAACCACCACCTCTCACGTCTCCCAGCCTGATGACACATCAATGCACCTCTCTGGAGAACACACTGGACCTTCTTTTCACAAATAATGAGGACCTGGTAAGGAATATAACAATATCAAAAACAACAAATTCTGATCACAATCTAATCGAAGTCCAAACTTGAATGCACAGGAGTCCTGATCGACAAGATGCATATAGCTATGAGGGTACCTTTACCAAATTCAACTTCAACAACAAGAACATCTGAGATCAGGTAAACTATGCCCTAAATGAAACATGCTGGGAGGATGTCTTAAATTACATGGACCCTAACCAATGCCTCGAAAAGATCACCCTCCTGGTAGCTGAAGTATGTTCAAGGTATATTCCTATAAGACAAAAGAAAAGAAGAAGTAAACTGGAGAGAGAGACGCTCCCTCTACAGGAGAAGACGAAGAATCATTGAGCTCCTCAAGAATGCCACATTATCTGATACACGGAAGGAAATGCTAACCAGGAAAGTGGAAAATATTGAGCTAAAGTTAAAAGACTCATACAGGATCCAGGAAAGACGAGAGGAGCTAAAAGCGATTATTGAAATTGAAAGAAATTCGAAATATTTCTTTTCACATGCCAAAAACAAGTCAAAAACTACTTCTAGTATAGGGCCCCTGCTCAGACAAGACGGATTCTGCACAGACGACAACAAAGAAATAAGCGAGATACTGACATCGCAGTATGACTCAGTGTTCAGCGAGCCACTAACCAGTTTAAGATAGACAATCCAAACAATTTTTTCATGAATGAGCCTCAAAACCCTGCCAATGTAGGCCAGATTTATGACATAACCCTAACTCCACTAGACTTTGAGAAAGCCATCGACGACATGCCCATGCACTCAGCCCCAGGCCCAGACTCGTGGAACTCGGTGTTCATTAAAAACTGCAAGAAACCCTATGGAGAAGGAGCTTAGACACAGGCGAGATTCCACAGTAGCTAAAAACAACAGATATAGTCCCACTCCATAAAGGTGGCAGCAAAGCAGTAGCTAAGAACTATAGACCAATAGCTTTAACGTCCCACATCATAAAAATCTTTGAAAAAGTTCTAAGAAGCAGGAGAGCAAACCACCTGGACTCCCAAAAATTGCACAACCCAGTGCAGCATGGTTTTAGAGCAGGTCACTCCTGCCTTTCGCAACTGCTAGACCACTGTGATATGGTCCTAGATGCACTGGATAACAAACAGAATGCAGATGTAGTATACACAGACTTTGCAAAAAAAGCCTTTGACAAGTGCGACCATGGTGTAATAGCACACAAAATGCGTGCTAAAGGGATAACCGGCAAAGTAGGCAGATGGATCTTCAACTTTTTAACCAATCGCACACAAAGAGTGTGGTAAACAGAGTTAAATCAGATGCTGCCATAGTGAAGAGCTCTGTCCCACAAGGCACAGTACTCGCACGATCCTGTTCCTTATTCTCATATCAGACATAGACAGTGATGTAAACCACAGCACTGTATCATCTTTTGCTGATGATACTAGGATCTACATGAGAGTGTCATCCATTGAGGACACGGCAAAACTCCAAGAAGATATAAACCAAGTTTTCCGATGGGCAACAGAGAACAATATGATGTTCAATGAAGACAAATTCCAACTACTCCGTATGATAAACTGGAGGAAATAATAGCTAGGACTGAGTATACTACAAACTCCAATTACACAATAGTGGAAAAGTAATGTGAAGGACCTGGGTGTGGTAATGTCGGAAGACCTCACTTTCAAGAACCACAACAATGCCACTATCACATCTGCTAGGAAACTGATAGGATGGATAATGAGAACATTCAAGACAAGAGATGTTAAGCAAATGATGATCCTTTTTAAATCACTTATTCTCTCTAGGCTGGAATACTGTTGTACATTGACATTCCCATTCAAGGCAGACGAAATTGTAGAACTAGAGAATGTACAGAGAACCTTTACTGCACGTATAAGGTCCATCAAACACCCTAATTACTGGGAGCGCCTGGAAGCACTTGATTTGTACTCACTAGAGCGCAGGAGAGAGAGAGATATCATAATCTACACCTGGAAGATTCTGGAGGGACTGGTCCTTATTAATATGCACAGAGAATATTAAAAGACTTGGCAGGCGATGCAACATACCCCCAGTGAAAACGCAATAAGTGTCCGGGGCCCAAGATTGTTCAACAGCCTCCCAGCAGTAACAGCCTCATTGATCAGGCCCTGATCCACCTGGAGGCCTGGTCGTGGACCGGGCCGCGGGGGCGTTGTTCCCCGGAATGCCCTCCAGGTAGACTCCAGGTAGGTTGACTCCACTACTGCCGTCCCACAGTCTCCTGTCAGCACCATCGTAGACTCTTCCTCTGAATCCTCTTCTGAAGAAAAGGAGAAAGATGTTGATGACTGCTGCACCAGTTCACCTACTTGGAACAATCTGACTTTCTACACATCTCCTCCGAATGAGTACACCATGACCTGCCCAGAACTGTACTAAGGTTTCTGTACTAGGTTAAGTTTGCTTGTGAGATTCCACGCTATTTCACTCTTACTCAAGTTTCTGGAGTTCATCAAACCACTCAGTTTTACTTTTGGTAATGAAACAAAACTGTACCACCAGAACCAACTTCAAGAAATTTGAGAACCGCTCTTCCACAAATACTCCACGCTAAATAACACCTACAACTGAGCTGCCTCTGTTGTTCCCACCTGTCTCCCCTCCTGCGACCAAGCTAACCCAGAATCAAGACTTCCACCAACGTAAAATGATGCATTCTCGTTCTCAGACTTCCCCTCCTGTTTCTCCAGTTCGCCCCACGAGCGCTTAGCTCCTGAGTAAATCCATGGCACTTTCTCTACGTCTGTATACACTCCTCTCCAGCGATATTCTTCGCATGTCCAGTCTCACAGGCTCACCCCCACGGGTCTTACGTAAACTCTCTTGTCTTAGGCTGAAGACGACTCACCGTGTCCTTTTCAAAGGACTGCTCCCGAAACAGAGCTGCAAAATGGTACTCACGTGACAAAAATCCGGCATTCCTTCGGGAGACAGTAACAGGTCACCATCTGGCACATACCTGCGTCTGGACTTCGTTCCTGGCGAATATATCATCTGCTCCGGCTCCGGCCCGAACTCCGGTGGTGGCTACAATGGAGTCGATTAAGAGAGTAGAGCCTAATACGAGTGTAGCGCTGTATTGTGACAGGCTGCCACTGCCATAGCGCTGTAAACAGTACTTCACTTGATAAATTAGACATGTGCAACACTTGCATATCTTTATTGTCGAAACATTTTGCCACTCACTGACTCCAAAACAAAGACGACAGTTTGAAGAACGATAGGAGTTTGAGATAATCAGTCCCTCCGCCTGAAGTTGATGTAATCAATCCATTAATTATGATAAGAATGCAGCATATGTGCGAAGAGCTTAGATAGTGATTATATCGATTCCAGGCTCAGGGAATCATCATTCTCTTTACTCTACGTGACTTGCTAAAGGTCCAAAGTTGGACCGAAACCTCGTCTTAAGTTTGTCTCCTAATTGCGAGTTATTTATGTATTGGTCAGTCTTTTCCCGTAAACAGAGATTCAGCGTTGCGATCCAGAGAGGAAATGCCTGCAGCATTCTGGGCACGCGACCCACCGCCGGGAAGCTGGACGAAATATTCGAGATGTAGCTCTGAGTTATCTATTTTCTTATACTTTCTATCGTAATTTTGTGAATATTTTGTCAATGTATTTTGTCTTTAAATAAAATATATATTAAATATAAAGGGTGGTAGAAGAAAATTCTCAAACAGCTTCAGAGAGAACCTTGAGTTTTCCCTAAAGCAAGTTTATTCTTTTCTCTGAGAATGAGGGTCCCCAGGACAGTTCTAGAGGTGGTACCTCCCTATATATATATATATATATATATATATATATATATATATATATATATATTATATATATATATATATATAATAAATATATTATATATATATATATATATATATATATGCAAAACAACCACTCTGAAAAAAATAGAGAAATTCCAAGCGCTTTCGTGACTACTCACATTATCAAGGAACTATGAAAGTAAAGCATACAAGGAAGCTATGTAAGGGTCTGGCAGCACCTCACTATCAGATCTCACAACGGTTTAAACACGTGACGCGCGGCGAGCCAACTTGGATAGGTCCTTTGCACAACTCACCCACAAACTATTCTACCAAGAAAATTAAAAAATTATTTGTCCAGTGTATTATTAAATTCTTCCAAATTCTATTAATTATAAATGGATCTAATTTATATAAACAAAGGAAATATTCATATTATTGTCAAAACTGCTTTTTATGAAACAAGATTCAATTATATTCCTGTTGACCATGGACTTGCTTGATACTACTTTCTCAACTTTTTGAAAATCAATTGGATGGTTAAAAATTTCTTACATGAATAAATAGAGCATTGGAATCTTGTCCAGTTCTAATGCTATATTTATGTTGTTTTAATCTTAGTTCGAGATTTTTACCAGTTTGACCGTAATAAACATTTATCGCAAATTTTACAAGGAATCTTATAGACACATCCATCAGCATTTTGGGGGGAATTCTTTATCAAAAGTATTTTTTATTACTGTATCAAGATTTTTGTATACAACTTTAATATTAAAAGTCTTAAGAAGAGAAGGCATATCAACCAAGTTTTCATGGTAAGGGAGAACCAACATATTTTTAGTTGAATAGGCTGGTTGTCCTTTTTGGATTGTAAAAAGTATTTCTAGCAACTTTAAAAGATTTATCAATTACATTTCTTGGGTATTTTAAATCATTACCTATTTCATAAATTTTGGATATTTCCTCATCTATGAACTCAGGACTACAAATTCGTAAAGCTCTCAGAAACATTGATGAGAAAACAGACAGTTTGACTATCTTGATGTGAGGAATGATAGTGGACATAGGAACAGTTATTTGTTAGGTTTTCTGTAAATTTAAATTTGAATTCATTATTACTCTTAATAATTAAAACATCTAGAAAAGGCAATGAGTTATTTTCTTCAAACTCAACAGTTAAAGTTTATAGAATGGGCTAAGCTATTTAATTTTCCAAGGAAATGGTGTATATCTACATTTTTGGGCATAAGACACAAAATATCATCAACATATCTGAACCATTTAGCTCTATTAGGGAGGATTGTGTTAAGTAACCTTGTTTCAAAAAATTCCATGTATAGGTTACTAAGAACAGGTGTAAAGAGGATTTTCCATGCCATACCAAACTTCTGAGTGTAAAATTTATCAGTAAATACAAATTTTGCATCAACAATGCAAAGTTTAATAAGTTTAATTATAGGAACTGGCAATGGTAAATCATAGTTAACGAGTTCTTCAGATAAGAAACTTAATAAATCATCAACAGGAACTCTCGTAAACAAGGAAAGTAACATCAAAACTAACCATGTTAAAATCATTTAAGTCAGTCAAGGAGCTTAATTTATCAACCAAGTCTATGTTGTTTTTAACATTAAAGTTAGAAATTTTGCCAACAATAGGGCTCAAAATATCAACAAGCCATTTGGATAATTTATATGAAACTTACCCTATGGAGCTAATAATTGGTCTGACTGGATTCCCTGATTCCTACTATCATTAAACTTATTAAACTTTGCATTGTTGATGCAAAATTTGTATTTAATGATAAATTTTACACTCAGAAGTTTGGTATGGCAATGGGAAATCCTCTTTCACCTGTTCTTAGTAACCTATACATGGAATTTTTTGAAACAAGGTTACTTAACACAATCCTCCCTAATAGAGCTAAATGGTTCAGATATGTTGATGATATTTTGTGTCTTATGCCCAAAAATGTAGATATACACCATTTCCTTGGAAAATTAAATAGCTTAGCCCATTCTATAAACTTTACTGTTGAGTTTGAAGAAAATAACTCATTGCCTTTTCTAGATGTTTTAATTATTAAGGGTAATAATGAATTCAAATTTAAAATTTACAGAAAACCTACAAATAACTGTTCCTATGTCCACTATTATTCCTCGCATCAAGATAGTCAAACTGTCTGTTTTCTCATCAATGTTTCTGAGAGCTTTACGAATTTGTAGTCCTGGGTTCACAGATGAGGAAATATCCAAAATTTATGAAATAGGTAATGATTTAAAATACCCAAGAAATGTAATTGATAAATCTTTTAAAGTTGCTAGAAATACTTTTTACAATCCAAAAAGGGACAACCAGCCTTATTCAACTAAAAATATGTTGGTTCTCCCTTACCATGAAAACTTGGTTGATATGCCTTCTCTTCTTAAGACTTTTAATATTAAAGTTGTATTCAAAAATCTTGATACAGTAAAAAACTTTTGATAAAGAATTCCCCCAAAATGCTGATGGATGTGTCTATAAGATTCCTTGTAAAATTTGCGATAAAGTTTATTACGGTCAAACTGGTAAAATCTCGAACTAAGATTAAAACAACATAAATATAGCATTAGAACTGGACAAGATTCCAATGCTCTATTTATTCATGTAAGAGATTTTAACCATCCAATTGATTTTCAAAAAGTTGAGAAAGTAGTATCAAGCCAGTCCATGGTCGACAGGAATATAATTGAATCTTGTTTCATAAAAAGCAGTTTTGACAATAATGAATATTTCCTTTGGTTTATATAAATTAGATCCATTTATAATTAATAGAATTTGGGAAGAATTTAATAATACACTGGACAAATAATTTTTAAATTTTCTTGGGTAGAATAGTTTGTGGGGTGAGTTGTGCAAAGGACCTATCCAAGTTGGGTCGGCGCGGGTCAGGTGTTTAACCGTTGTGGGATCTGATAGTGAGGTGCTGGCCAGACCCCTTATATAGCTTCCTTGCATGCTTTACTTTCATAGTTCCTTGATAATGTGAGTAGTCACGAAAGCGCTTGGAATTTCTCTATTTTTTCTGAGTGGTTGTTTTGCATATTCCGAAATCACCTGTTTACTGTGATCTTATTGCATATATATATATATATACACCCACTGCACTTTGCACATAATGCTCAAAATTTTAAATAACGAAACAGCCGGGTGTAAAGTACATATTGACTCAGTATTCAAAAAAATTAAGGGCACCTGTATATTTATGTTCTGTGTTTCACTAACGAAATTTTTTTTTGTGAAATACAAATATGGACGTATAGACCATATTAACATGAATACATAATAAACTGGATGTATTGCGGTAGTGCAGCGATCCGAGAAATTCATCCCACAATTGCAAAACGTTCTGTCTGGTGTGCATCATTGCAAACAATTGGAATAGTGCTGAGTGTTGCTCAGGTCTGTAATTCAGTTAAATATTAACGCTGTAGATTTCAAGTGACTAAGAATTAACATTTACAAATCATCAGATTGTAATATCCGAATTTTATTATTTTTTTCAATAAACAGGAAAAATCAGGCATAGAAAACCCTAATCTAATTTAAACCTTCCAAGACACCAATATCTTAAAATACCAACACACAAAGCTAAAATATCCAAAATCATTTCAAGTTCCACATAAAAAGTTGAATAACAGCACAACACTCAAGATTATCACAAAACAGCGCCTTTATTTATTTTCAAATTCCCAAAAAAAAGCAAAGGGCCCAAGAAAGAAAAATAAATTTTACTTAACCTTAGGGAAGTTAATTATTTAAAGCAATGGTGTTAAAGGCAACAAGTCCAGTCACACTGAATATAACTCGTTTATACTAAATATCAGAATTTAAACCAACACTGGATTTATGACAAAAAAGGCATTCAGAGAAGCCATTTTTAAAAAAATTTGTCATTTAAAAATTAAAAAACCTACCATAAAGGTAATTTTTCCTTTCCCCAGGACAATACATAAGTATTACGTTTTTAAGGCTGCCTCTAAATTTTATTCAATTACACAGAGAACAACACTTACACATACACATTTTAAGATAATTGGGTTTATCTATTGTCAGACAACACGTAAAAAATTTGGGATTGAAGCACTGTGAATAAAAGACATTGAAGCCAAATTTTTGAAAAAATTTTTATCTTGGGGTAAAGAGCCACCGCCAGCTAAAGGGCCCAAAATAACGCAAAAGAAAAAAAATGTTTTCGAGTTTGAAATGAAAAAAATGGCAAAAAGACAATGTGTTAATAATAGAAACCACTTGAAGTGGGATAAACGAGGTTTGAAATTTTATGCAAATTCAGGTGGGGGTTTCACCAGTTATCAGATCACATATCTACAACTGTCCGTGTATCATTTTCCACACCCCCAAAAAACGTAAATATTTCAAAAAAATGAGTCTGGGTTTTACACCAGAAAATAAAAGCTTGGAAAAAAAGATTAATTCGCGGTAGCGAGTTAAATTTCCCCCCGCACAGTTGTTTGTTTAAAACATGTCTTACATTTTGAAAGTTATATAAAATTCGAAGCTTGTCAATAAACGTTTCAATAAGAAAAAAAAGCTTGAGAAAAAATTTTTTTCCCAAAACTTCAAAAATAACAAGTCCTCCTTGATACCAAAAACCCCAAAAAAAAAATTTTTTTTTCGATTTTTTCCTTACTTTAAACTCATTTAAAAAATTTCCCTCAAACTTTAAAAATTTTTGTTAAAAGTTTTTTTTTAAAAACTGCTTTAAAAAAACTCCAACGGGCACCCCATTGTCCCAAAATAAAAATAAAAATAATAATAATAATAAAATAATAATAATAAAATAAAAAATAATATAATAAAAATCACTTCCCACCCAAGTGTATAACATTTCTGATGTCTCGTTTTCCGGCCGAGGGGTTGTACCTCCTTTTGCTCCGCGTTCGTCAAACTTTGGTGGGGGACGGCTTTGGCTGCTGCATCGCACTTTGGTAGCACTGAGCGTTTTTGGGAAAGATGGCCCCGACTCCGGGGGAGGATAAAAAACGTGTATTGGGGTTTTTAAAAGGGCGCATTTTTATGCTCCCTCCCATTTAAAAGAAATCCCTACTGCATCAAAAACGACGATTTGTAGGGAAAAATGCTTTGAATGGAGCTACAAGAATCTTTGTGAAATTCGTGACGGCTGCTGTATATGAGAAAATGGAAAAGTACCAGGATGTGGTATGCTGTTTAACCCGGGTTTAAAATACGTAGGGGGACGTATAAAAGTATTTATTTGGGGTAAATTTAAAGGAAGTCCCATTTGAGGCCATGGGGAAGACATAAAAGCAATTTCAAAAGGTTTTGGTGTTATGCATCAACAACAGTTGGAAGGTGGTTGGGGAAAATGATTTGGGACGCGGGGGGATCCTTTACCCTTTAAAGATGCCCTTGCGCAAAACTATCCCACATATGTGACATTGACTTTAGAACCAGGTATATGTCACATAGCGGGGCAGAGAAAAACATGCAGACTGGTGGAGGATGATCAATGGCTCGATGTGCCTCGACGATCGTCACCTGAGACACATGGAGAAGGGTAAAAAGTGGAGGAGGGGGGAGAGGTACAACCCCTCAACTTGGGAGCATCCTCGGGGCCCCAGGGCATGGAGGAAATTTTGGAGGACAAACCGGGGGAATGGTAACATTACCGGGGGTCTCTCAGGTGATTGAAAACCCTGCATAAGAGGAAAGGGGAACAAGTGGAATTGGGTATGAAGTTTTAGCTGCAATAGACATGTAATACAGGGGTTCTTGGAGGGTCAAAAAGGGGCGGCACACTACGTATTTTGGGCGGGTGGGACACTGCAGATAGGGGGAATTCTGAGGGTGCAATGTGGGTGGGGGGATGGGGAACCCCAAGGTTTGTGAGACGTGGTTTTGGGTCATAAAATTGAAAGCAGATGAGGGCAGAAATAGTTGAGGCATCAGAAAGAAGAGGGAGGTGCTTTTGACGTGATATTCTCGACAAACCTGCCAAAGATCTGATAAAAAAAACTCAGTGGGGTCCCAAAACAAGTACGGGGGGGGGGGGGGGGATAAGGGGAAGGGGGAAAGGGGAGGGAAGGAAAAGGGCATTGTAAAACATACGTGCAAAAACGTAAGGACCCAGGACATCGATCGATTGCAAAACCCCCCATAGCATTTTTAAATACCTAACATTGAAGTAAAGGCCCAAGGGGCCCATGTAAAGGCAGGATCTTTTGTGACTTTTTTTAAAAGCATGGAATACAGGTCAATTTTTTAAAAAAGCATAATTTTAAGTACGGAAGGATTTGTTGATAATGAGTACAGGTTTTGCTGGATGACGGGGAAACTTAAGGGGGGTGCGCGGTATTATAGCTGAGGCAGCCCCCTTTCAATTGTTGCACTGGGGAAAAAGGGGAGATGGGAGAGTAAGGGTGGGTGGGACATTGGGTGGGGGACGATGGTTTGTGGTGTGTAAATACCGCGGGCAGCAATAGGCTTGTTAAAGAGAGTTTTTTTGAGGACACACAATTTATATTGAGGGGGGTTTTCATTTATACATTATTGGGGGGGATTGGGAAAAGGGGTACAGGGAAAGGGTGGAGCCGCGGGGGGCTGGGGGTTGTTGGGGGTCCTAGGGGTGTATTAGGGGGAGTCGGATTGTGGATGTGATAGTGGGAGGGGTGGTTTGGGGGAGCATACTTTTTAAAGAACGGTACGCTTGGCCGCTTTATGCATCTCCCGGGTACAAATTAATAATGGGAAACTGTAAAGTTGTATTTTCGACCTAGGGGGGTGGGACGTGGGATGGGGGGATTGCCGAAACGTTTTTTGAGTTATTGGAAAAAAAATGTGGCTTGTTTTGAGGATATGGGGGGAACTAGTTTTGCGGAAAGGGGGGAAAAAATGAAGGAAAAAGGAAAGCTGGGAGTGAAATTACTGTGGGGGGAGCAATGTGTTACCCCCGGGAAACCGTATGTTTGTAAAGGGAAAAAAAGGGGGGTTTGGGCAATGGAAATATGAATTACAGAGGTATTTGGAGGGCAGTTAAAACAGGTTAAGAAGGTTGTCGTGGAGATACTGGTTTCAGAGAACGGGGGTATAAAGCGCAAGCTGAGTGCAGAAACACGGGTTTTATGGTGAAAGATTAAGGGGCGGGTTTGGAAATTTTTATGGGGGGATAAGCCATCAGCTTTTGTTCTGCGGCGATTAAAGATCCGGCAAAAAATAATGAATATGTTAAATTAGAGTACATCAGGGCGTGGGTGGGGACAAAGGTGGGAAGCGGTTAATAACGACTGAATATGAGTGGTTTTGCCGATGAATGGTTTTTAGTATATATGAGAGGAGCAATAGGAAAATGGGGGACTTGCATATTATGGAGGAAGGGATACACCCATTTGGAACCAGAAGACAGGGTGGAGATAAGGGACCCTAAATGAAAAATGAGGTTTTTTGAAGCGTTAAGGGGGAAGAGTGTAAGAAAGCCAGGGGTTGATTGCATTTCCCAAAGATTTTTAATAAAGGAGGTCTTGAAGGAATGCTGTGTGCGTTTGTTTTAAAAAAAGAAGGGTAAAGGGTGCATGGGTAGACGCAACAACAGGGGGGGTTGTCATGAACCGAAGGGGGGAAATGCAGAAAACTCCTGGATTATGAGTTTTATCTTTAATGTGCATGATTACAAATTTTTTGCAAGGGGTTTTAAAAAGTTACGTAGTGTTATTGGACAGTTATAGATAAGGGGCAAATGGGTTGCCGGGCGGGCAATTTAGTGGGCATGGGGGGATTAAAGGGTTTCATAGATGATTGTAAAGATGGAGGGGGGGGTATTTCTTTTGGGTTTGGGGAAAGGGCTTATGAATGGTAAGCGAGAGACGTTTTGGGTGAAATAAGCTGTTTTAGGCGAGGGAAAATTTTCCATGGGGGGGAACCTTATACAAACGCTACTACAGGTGCAAATCAATGGACGTATGGGTAAAAGTAGTCAGTATGGGTAGGGGACTGAGACAGGGATGCCCCACGTCTCAGATCCTATTCGCATGTCTATAAGATCCTATATATAGGATGATTAATTGTAGATGAATGGTTCAGAGAACCGACATGTGTCTAATTTATCAACATGTCGGTTCTCTGAACCAATCATCTACAAACCTGTCAGACACTGCAACTTCTTGGGATCTTAATACTTGGGAATTCTTCGCTTGCCTAATTCTTGGGCACGACCTACTTCAACATTGAACAAATGTTACACGACCTATGACTGCTTCACCTCTCCTGCCAACGGTTTATAAGCTCCTTCTCAGCACGTATACCGTATTCTATTCAAGATTGATGGACTGACCACATCGACTCAAGGTTGAGGGACTGATTACCTCATTCTCCTCCTGTTCTTCAAGATTCTCCTTTGTATGGACTGATGAAGCCACTGTGTGGAGAAACGTTTCCTCAATAAAGATACCCAAGAGTTGCACATGTGTCTAATTTATCATCAGGATGATTAATGTTGGGGTAGATGAAGGGGGGGTATGGCAGCGGGGTGCTCCTGGTATAGTTGGGTATGTTGACGATACGACGGTTTTAGATGGGGGAGAGGAAGGATTAAGGAATGTAGGTCGAATAGTTGAGATACTGGGGCAACAGGTATGCGTCTTAATGCAGTTAAGTCTAAATTGTTAGAGGTTGGTTCATGGGGGGGGAACCCTTGGGACAAAAATATGGTTGACAGGTAGTAGATCAAATAAAAGTATGTGGAGTATTATACAGAAGGGCAGCGCAAGAAGCTAGAGAGGTTAACTACGTAAGGGTTGTGCAAGGAGTATTAAGGAGATTGGGGGGAATACGAACGAGTGGGCTGACGATCCATCAGAGGGTCGTAGTTATAAATACAATCATTTATCCTAAATTGTGGCATGTGGCAGTGGTTTATCCGTTGATGAAGAATGATGCAAGGTTGGTGCAATAGAAGGTAATGCGTTTTATTTGGGAATATGGTTATCATTGGCTTAAGTAGACAGTCGTGACATCATTGGGGAGGGGTGGATTAGGATTAATTCCACTGTGTAGTAGACTGAAAAGTATGTATGTGAAACATAGTTATATACGGTTGGGTGGTGATCGGGGTGTAAGGATGAGTGAGGTTATGGATGATGTGCGGCAGTGGTGGGGGAGTAGGGAATTGGAGGAGTGTATGTGCATGTTGAGATTTTTATTGAGGGTTAGCATACCGGGAAAAGTGTTGGTGCGAGTATTGGGGAGGACTGTGAGGGGTAACGAGGTGATTGAGGGGGAAGGTCTTCCTTATATAATTGACAGGTACTGGGGTGCGTTTCACAAGTTTTCGTTAAAAATCAAGGGTGCGGGAACTATGTATAGGTTTTTACGTGGGGTATTACCCACTAAAGTACGTTTGTATCAGATGAGCGTTGTGCAGTCCACATGTTTTGTTTTGTGCGGGGGGAGCGGAGACTGCACATCATGTGGTGTATTTTTGTGAGGGTACGCAAGGGTAAAGTTTTAATGGTTTTTGAAGGGTCTTGGGTATGGTTGGAGGAGTGGTACATTAAGGGTATTGAAAGCATTGAGTTTGGTTATAAGGGAGTGGGTGATATTGTGAGAAGGGCGGTCATGTATTTGGTAGTGGATTATATTAATATATCGTGGGCTATGAGGGAGGTGGAGGGGGAAGTGCGAATACGAGCTTTATCTGGGCATTTTTATAAAACAAAGTGTAGGAATGAGGTCGTGTATGGAAGGAGATGGGATATAAGAACATAAGAACATAAGAAAGGAGGAACACTGCAGCAGGCCTGTTGGCCCATACTAGGCAAGTCCTTTACAATTCATCCCACTAACAAAACATTTGCCCAACCCAATTTTCTATGCTACCCAAGAAATAAGCACTGATGTGCAAGTCCCACTCAAATCCAACCACTCCCACTCATGTACTTATCTAACCTAAATT
Source organism: Cherax quadricarinatus (assembly GCF_026875155.1). Taxonomy (NCBI): domain Eukaryota; kingdom Metazoa; phylum Arthropoda; class Malacostraca; order Decapoda; family Parastacidae; genus Cherax; species Cherax quadricarinatus. The sequence continues at coordinate 17,445,639 of NC_069416.1, read as the reverse complement.
TGAAACTACCCAAAGTCCTAGCCTCAATCACCCAACTAGGTAGACTGTTCCACTCATCAACTACCCTATTTCCAAAAACCCAAAACGTCCTTTCTAAATCTAAACTTATCTAATTTTTAAAACCATTACTGCCCGGTTCTCTCCTGGAGAGATATCCTCAAGACCTTATTAATATCCCCTTTATTAATACCTATCTTCCACTTATACACTTCGATCAGGTCTCCCCTCATTCTTCGTTTAACAAGTGAATGTAACTTAAGAGTCTTCAATCTTTCTTCATAAGGAAGATTTCTAATGCTATGTATTAATTTCCCCTCAAGGAAGGTTCCTTGATGTTGGTGGGGGGCTCTCGATTTAGGGAATTAGATCTGTGCTCCAGTTCCCCGAATTAAGCCTGAATGCCTTCCACATCCCCCCCCCCCAGGTGCTGTATAATCCTCCGGGTTTAGCGCTTCCCCCTTTATAATAATAATATGTATTAATTTAGTCATCCTACGCTGAATGTTTTCTAACGAATTTATGTCCATTCTGTAATATGGAGACCAGAACTGAGCTGCATAATCTAGGTGAGGCCTTACTAATGATGTATAAAGCTGCAGTATGACCTCTGGACTTCTGTTGCTTACACTTCTTGATATAAATCCCAGTAATCTATTTGCCTTATTACGTACGCTTAGGCATTGCTGTCTTGGTTTAAGGTTGCTGCTCACCATAACCCCCAAGTCCTTTCGCAATCTGTATGGGTAAGTTCTACATCATTTAACTTATAAGTACTGGGGTTATGGGCACTCCCGAGCTTCAGAACCTTGCATTTATCTACATTGAACTGCATCTGCCACTTTTCTGACCAAGAGTAGAGTTTGTTTAAATCCTCCTGAAGTTCCATAACATCTACGTTTGAATCAATTATACTACCTATCTTTGTGCCATCGGCGAATTTGCTCATATCACTAGTAATTCCCTCATCAAGATAATTGATATATATTATAAACAACAACGGGCCCAAGACTGATCCCTGTGGAACGCCACTTGTTACAGATCCCCATTCGGATTTAACCCCATTCGGATTTAACCCTGTCTGTGAGCCATGACTCGATCCACGAGAGCACTTTTTCCCCAATGCCATGAGCTGCCACTTTCTTTAACAGTCTATGGTGCGGAACTCTATCAAAAGCCTTACTAAAATCTAAGTAAATAATATCAAATTTTTTATCGTGGTCAGCAGCCTCAAAAGCTTTACTGAAGAAAGTTAATAAATTAGTTAGACAAAAACGGCCTCTTTTGAATCCATGCTGAGCATCATTAATCAAGCTATGCTTATCGAGATGGCTTCTTATAATCTCAGCTATAATTGACTAGTAATTTGCCTACAATTGAGGTCAGGCTTATTGGGCGGTAATTTGACGGTAACGACTTGTTCCCTGTTTTAAAAATAGGAATTACATTAGCCATCTTCCACATATCAGACACTACACCTTTTTGAAAAGATAAATTAAAAATATTAGTTAATGGTTCACAGAGTTCCATTTTGCATTCCTTAAGAACCCTTGAAAAAACCTCATCAGGACCCGGCGACTTATTTTGCTTCAGTCTGTCTATCTGCTTCACAACCATTTCACTAGTGACTGTGATGTTACATAATTTATCTTCTTCTAGCCCACTATAAAAATTAATTACTGGAATATTGTTAGTGTCTTCCTGTGTAAAAACTAAGAGAAAATAATTATTTAAAAATCGAGCACATTTTGTCAGTAAGATGCCCATAGTTATTTTTAAGGGGACCTATCTTATTTCTTACTTTTGTTCTATAGACCTGGAAAAAACTTTTTGGGTTAGGTTTAGAATCCCTAGCAACTTTAATTTCATAGTCCCTTTTAGCTTTTCTTATCCCCTTTTTAATGTCCCTCTTAATGTCAATATACTGATTCATAAGATGACCCTCACCTCTTTTGATACGCCTATAAATTCCTTTCTTATGTCCTAGTAGATATTTGAGCCTATTATTCATCCATTTTGGGTCATTTCTATTTGATCTAATTTCTTTATATGGGATAAACGTTCTTTGAGCACCATGTATTGTGTTCAGAAAACTGTCATATTGATAGCTCTCTTCGTTACCCCAGTCAACAGATGATAAGTGTTCTCTAAGCCCATCGTAATCTGCTAAGCGAAAATCTGGGACTGTTACTGAGTTATCGCTACTATCGTACTTCCATTCAATGCTAAATGTAATTGATTTGTGGTCGCTAGCACCCAGTTCCTCTGAAATTTCTAAATTATTAACAAGGGATTCATTGTTTGCCAGAACTAAGTCAAGCAGGTTATTTCCCCTTGTAGGTTCTGTCACAAACTGCTTCAAAAAACAATCCTGAACTACTTCTAAGAAGTCGTATGATTCTAAATTCCCAGTCAAGAAATTCCAATCAATATGACTAAAGTTAAAGTCTCCTAGAATTACTAAATTATCGTGCCTTGTGGCCTTAACAATTTCCTCCATAGTAGTCTCCGTTGGTCCCTATCTAAGTTTGGGGGACGGTATATCACTCCTAAAATCAGTTTTTCATGCCCCTCTGAAAATTCTATCCAAACAGACTCTGTACGAGTTACTTCAGACTTAATACCCGTTTTTATGCAACAGGTCAAGCGATCTCTGACATACAATGCCACCCCACTCCCCTTCCCGATACTTCTATCTACTTGGAACAATTTAAAACCCTGAATGTGACATTCCGCAGGCATGTCCCGACTTTTTGAATTAAACCACGTCTCAGTTAAGGCAAATACATCAATGTTACCTGCACTAGCAACTAATCTCAACTCGTCCATCTTATTCCTAGCACTACGGCTATTAGCATAATAAACATTGAAAGACTCTCCTTTCTCTTTACACTTCCTGCTCATTTCTGTTTTTCTACTAAACCTATTACTGTCCTTATCACCCAGTGTCACTGGCTTTTCAATATCTGCCTCGTTCTGCTTATTACTAGTTCCCCTAGAACTCATAATATTACTACACTGGGACTTCACTGTTTTCCTGCCAAAACCCATACCACTAACTATTCCTAGTTTGAAGTCCTAACAGCTCCCTCCACTGCAGTTGCCAGTGCTCCCACCCCAGACCTAGATAAGTGAACCCCATCCCTGGCATACATGTCATTTCTGCCATAGAAGAGGTCCCAGTTGTCAATGAATGTTACAGCATTTTCCTTACAGTATTTATCCAGCCAGCAATTGACACCAATTGCCCTGGACAACCATTCATTTCCAACTCCTCTCCTTGACAAAATACCACGTATGACAGGGTTCCCACCCTTCCTCCTAATTATTTCTATTGCTGACCTATACCTGCTAATCAGGTCTTCACTCCTACGTCTGCCAACATCGTTGCCTCCAGGACTGAGACAGATAATAGGATTGGTCCCATTACCTCTCATGATGTCATCCAGACGGCTAACAATATCCTCCATCCCAGCCCCAGGAAAGCAAACTCTCTGTCTCCTACTCCTGTCCTTCAAGCAGAACTCCCTATCCATATACCTAACTTGGCTATCCCCAACAACAATATTCTTACCTTCCTTGGTGTCGTTCGTCGTGACGTTCCCAGTAGTCGACTCACATTCGTTGGGTAGCACTGAGAATGTATTAGATGTTTCCACAAC
>NC_069416.1:17389819-17441480 GCF_026875155.1 Cherax quadricarinatus | reverse complement strand
ACAATATTTTCCCCCTTTTTTTGTTTTAAAAATAAAAATTTTTTTAATTTTACTGTATTATCGAGCCTTTTTACACTCACACTTGTGTGAACATTCTCATGCACATATCTGCGCTGTCTCACACTTGTGTGAACATTCTCATGCACATATCTGCGCTGTCTCACACTTGTGTGAACATTCTCACGCACACATTTGCACTGTCTCACACTTGTGTGCCATTCTCACGCACACATTTGCACTGTCTCACACTTGTGTGCACATTCTCACGCACACATTTGCACTGTCTCACACTTGTGTGCACATTCTCACGCACACATTTGCACTGTCTCACACTTGTGTGAACATTCTCATGCACATATCTGCGCTGTCTCACACTTGTGTGAACATTCTCACGCACATATCTGCGCTGTCTCACACTTGTGTGAACATTCTCACGCACATATCTGCGCTGTCTCACACTTGTGTGAACATTCTCACGCACATATCTGCGCTGTCTCACACTTGTGTGAACATTCTCACGCACATATCTGCGCTGTCTCACACTTGTGTGAACATTCTCACGCACATATCTGCGCTGTCTCACACACATGTAAAAATTCAATTATTTTGCACAGACAATGAAAGGGAAATAAGAAAATTCTTGAGAATAACTTTTGGCAGGATTGCTGGTGTCTTTTTGTCTGTCTCATACACACGCAAGATTTCAGGTACGTCTTGCTACTTCTACTTACACTTAGGTCACACTACACATACATGTACACGCATATATACACACATCCCTCTGGGTTTTCTTCTATTTTCTTTCTAGTTCTTGTTCTTGTTTATTTCCTCTTATCTCCATGCGTGTTTTAACAGGCTACTAAAATGCCGGGAGCAAGGGCCTAGTAACCCTTTCTCCTGTATAAATTACTAAATTTAAAAAGAGAAACTTTCGTTTTTCTTTTTTGGGCCACCCCGCCTTGTTGGGATACGGCCGGTTTGTTGAAAAAAAAATATATAGATAGAAAGAGGAGGGGGAGGGGGGTAGAAAATATTCAAACAGCTCCAGGGAGAACACCGAGTTTTCCCTGAGGTACGTTTATTGTCTTCTCTGAGGATGAGGGTCCCCAGTCCAGTTATAGAGGTGGTACCTCCCTCTATGTATATATTATATATATATATATATATATATATATATATATATATAATATATATATTATATATATATATATATTATATATTATTATATATTATATATATATATTATTTATTATTATATATATGCAATAAGATCACAGTAAACAGGTGATTTCAAAATATGCAAAACAACCACTCTGAAAGAATAGAGAAATTCCAAGCGCTTTTCGTGACTACTCACATTATCAAGGAACTATGGTTCCTTGATAATGGTGAGTAGTCACGAAAGCGCTTGGAATTTCTCTATTCTTTCAGAGTGGTTGTTTTTGCATATATAAATTATATATATTATATATATATATATATATATATATATATTTATATATATATATATATATATATATATATATTATATATATATATATATTATATATATATATATATACATATATATATATATATATATATATATATATTAAAATATATATATATATATATATTATATATATATATATATTATATTATGTATATATGTCGAATATGTAAAACTGGTCAATTAGCAAGAACTCATTTAAAATAAAGTATTTTCTAAAATTTTCTCTTATACGTTTAACGATATATTTTTTCATTAATATTGATGTAAAAATTTATAATTTTGCACCAAAGAATCTTAGAAACTTACCTAACCTTATTATAACAAGAACAATTATTTTAGCCTAACCCAACTAAATATATTTTATTATAAGTTTACAATAATTTAATAATGAAGAAACTACTGAAAATATTGATTCTTTACATCACCCTTGTAAATAAGTGTAGCGTAGTAGACAGCAACACACCAGGGTGGTACTACCGTCTGTGGTAGTGAAGGTGGTAGACAGAACCACCCAGGAGGTACTACCGTCCTGTGTAGTAGGTTGTGTAGACAGCAACCACCCAGGGAGGTACGACCGTCCCTGTGGAATAGGTTGGTAGACAGCAACCACCCATGGAGGTACTCACCGTCCCTATGGTAAGATAGGTTGTAGACAGCAACCGCCCAGGGAGGTACTACCGACCTTGTGGTATAGGTTGGTAGACAGCAACCACGCTACAGGGAGGTACAACCTCCTGGTGGTAGTATTTGGTAGACAGTCAACCACCCAGGTAGTTAACTACCGTCCAGCAAAGTGATGTAAAACAAGCATGAATTAGTTTTACATGATGAAGGTTGCTGGTGTCCCTTTTTTTCTGTCACTTAAACATGCAAGATTTCCAGGTCGTTCTTAGCTACTCTACTTACACCCTTACAACCCTCCTCACCACTGTTACTGCTACCACCCACCACTGTTCCCCCCTCCTTGCTACCACAACCCTCCTCACCCAGTTACTAACTACCACCCCTACCACATGTCCCCCTCCCTTGCTACCAAACCCACCTCACCACTGTTTACTACTACCACCCTACCACTTGTTCCCCTCCTTCTACCACAACCCTCCTCACCACTGTTTCCTACTACCAACCACCCTACCACTGTTCCCCCTCCATGCTACCACAACCCTCCACACCACTTGGTTTTTTTACTACTACACACACTACCTCTGTTCCCTCCTCCTTGCTACCACAACCCTCCCCACCACTGTTTACTACTACTACCCACAACTGTTCCCCCTCCTTGCTCCACAACCCTCCCCACCACTGTTACTCACTACTATCCCTCCACTGTTCCCCCTCCTTGCTACCACAACCCACCCCACTCACTGTTACTACTACCAACCCTACCCCATCTTTTTCCCCTCCTTGCATACCCAGACCCTCCCCCACCACTGTTACTACACCTTACCTTCCACAGTCCCCCACCATTCAACCACAACCCGCCCCACCACTGTTACTACTACCATAACCCTACCCCTGTTTCCCCCTCCTTGCAACACAACCCTCCGCCCACCACAGTATACTACTACCAACCACCACCCTACCACGTTTCCCGCTCCTTGCTACCACAACCCTCCCCACCACTGTTACTACTGCAACCGACACTAATACTGGTTCTCTTCTCGCTCTAATCAACTCACGTTTATCTCCCTTTCCATAGCGGTTTCGGCTTCATCCCACCTGTTGTCACCCTCATTCTCGCTGTCACCCTTGTCCTCGCTGTTATCCTCGTCCTCGGTGTCACCTTGTCCTCGCTAACACCTCGTCCTCGCTGACACCCTCGTCCCTCGCTTGTCGGCCTCGACCCCTCTGTCAAACCCTTTGTCATCGCTGTCCACCCTCGCCTCGCTGTCCACCCACGTCCCTCGCTGTACCACTCGTCCATCAGCTGCCACCCTTGTCCTCGCTGTCACCCTCGTTCTCGCTGTCAACCCTCGTCCTGCGCTGTCCCCTCGTCCCTCGCTGTCACCCTCGTCCTCGCTCTCACCCACGTCCCCGCAGCCATCTTGTCCTCGCTGTCACCCTCGTCCTCGCTGTCACCCTTGTCCTCGCTGCCACCCTCGTCATCGCAGTCACCACGGTCCTCGCAGTTAACCTTCGTCCTCCTGTCACCCTCGTCCTCCCTGCCACAACCGAACTAATATTATTGTAAAATATTGACAGACGAATACCATGATGCTGAACAAACCACGAACGGGTGGGATTATGAACCCATAGCAAAAAAGTCCTAAAGACTCACAGTGTGGCTCTACCGTGGTACTTAACAAGAGCCTGTAGGTCCTGCTCAGTGCTCCTCCTTATGTTCTTAGGACTCACATAAAATGGTTCCAAGGTTCAACCGCGTTATAACGATTTCGTGAGTCTTCCTTGAGCAAACATAGCTTTATCACGTCCATGAGCTCAGTCTAAAAGTGAGCTCATTCTAAAAGTGAGCTCCAGTCTAAAATGAGCTAAGTCAACAAATGAGCTCAGTCTAAAAGTGACTCAGTCTAATAGTGAGCTCAGTCTAAAAGTGAACACATTCAAAAATTGGATCTTCATCTAAAAAGTGAGCTCAGTCTAAAAGTGAGCTCAAGTCAAAAGTGAGCTAGTCTAAACAGAGCACAAGTCTAAAAAGTGAGCTCAGTCAAAAAGTGTGGTGGGAGCTAGTCTAAAAGTGAGCCCAGTTCTAAAGTTATCTCAGTCCTAAAATGAGCACAGTCCTAAAAGTGAGCTCAGACTAAAAGTAGCTCAGTAAAAAAGTGAGCTCAGTCTAAAAGTGAGCTCAGTCCTAAAAGTGAGCCTCAGTCTAAAAGTGAGCTCAGTCTAAAAGTGATCTTCAGTCTAAAAGTGAGCCTCAGTCCTAAAAGGAGCACAGTCTAAAAGATGAGCTCAGTTTTAACAGAGAGCTCAGTCAAAAAGTGGCTCCAGTCAAAAATTGAGCTCAGCTAAAAATTAATCACAGTAAGATAGCAGGTTTGTGTCATTATTCCCCATCATTCTTGCATCTTTCCGCATCATACATGGACCATATATCTCATATCATACAAGTGTCTTGCTATATCACACCTTGTTCCTTTCACTAATATTCTTATATCATACTTCATATATCATACTGGTGCTTTATATCTTGTCCTCCACCATCATACTCATAACCATACATATGTATTTTTTCTATCATACTTAAGTATTTTTCTATCATACTTCTCGCAGTATGATTTATATTATATAATACTTGTGTATTATATTAATAATACTTTTGACTTTTTATATGAATATTTGCCTTTTTTTTTATTGAATATTTTTTGGCCACTTACAAATTACGCCTTTTTGAGCATATTTCTTGCACTCTTATCCAGCACCACAATAATGGTGTCCACCACCACAATAAAGTTGTCCACCACCACAATAATGGTGTCCACCACCACAATAATGGTGTCCACCACCACAATAATGTTGTCCACCACCACAATAATGTTTCCACCTTTACAATAATGGTGTCCACCACCACAATAATGGTGTCCACCACCACAATATTGGTTCCACCAACCACAATAATGTGTCCACCACCACAATAAGTGGTGTCCAACTACCACAATAATGGTGTCCACACACCACAATAATGGTGTCCACGAACCATAAAAAAGTGTCCACCACCACTATAATGGTGTCCCACCACCACAATAATGGTGTCCACCACCACAAAAAAGGTGTCCCCCCCCCGCAGCAACCACAATAATGGTGTCCATTCCACCACAATAATGGTGACCAGTCACCTTAATAAAGTTTCCACGCACCACAATATGGAGGTCCACACACCGACAAAATGGTGTCCACCACCACAATAATGGTGTCCCACCACTCACAATAAAGTTTCCACCACCCACAATAAAAGTTGTCCAGCACCACAATAAAGTTGTCCACACATAAATAATAGTTGTCCCAGTCACCACAATAAAGTTTGTCCACCACCACAATAAAGTTGTCCACCACCATAATAAAGTTTGTCCAGCACCACAATAAAGTTGTCCAGCACCATAATAAAGTGTCCACAGCACCATAATACAGTTGTCCAGCACCACAATAAAGTTTGACCAGCACCAAAATAAAGTTGTCCACCACCACAATAAAGTTTGTCCAGCACCACAGTAAAGTTGTCCACCACCACAAAAAAGGTATGTCCACCACCACAATAAAGTTTGTCCACAACCTAATAAATTGTCCAGCACCACAATAAGATGTCCAAGCACAACAATAAATTGTCCACCACCATAATAAAGTTGTCCCAGACACCACAATAAAAGTTGTCCCACCACCACAATAAAGTTTTGTCCACACCATAATAAAGTTGACCAGCACCACAATAAAGTTGTCCACAACACAATAAAGTTGCCATCTGCACCACAATAAAGTTGTCCACGGGTGGGTGTCACCGAACAATAAAGTTGTTACACCACAACAATACCGTTGTCCACCACCACAATAAAGTTGTCCAGCACCAATAAAAAAGTTGTCAGCACCACAATAAAGTTGTCCAGGCACTCACAATAAAGTTTTTTGTCCACCACCATAATAAAGTTTGTCCAGCACCACAATAAATGTTGTCCAGCACCACAATAAAGTTGTCCAGCACCACAAAAAGTTGTCCACCACCATAATAAAGTGTGTCCAGCACCACAATAAAGTTGTCCACCACCATAATAAAGTTGTCCACCACCATAATACAGTGTCCACAACACCACAAAAGTTGTCCACCACCACAGTAAAGTTGTCCACCACCACAAAAAAGTTGTCCCACACCACCACATAATTGTCCAGCACCACAATAAAGTTCGTACCACCACCACAATAAATTGTCCACTCACCACAATAAAGTTGGTCCACCACCACAATAAAATTGTCCACCACCATAATAAAGTTTGTCCACCACCTACAAAAAAGTTGTCCACCACCGACAATGAAAGTTTTCCAGCAACCACAATAAAGTTGTCGACACCCACCACAATAAGTTTGTCCAACATATAAAAAGTTTAACTCAGCAACACAGATATAGCTATAAGCGGTATCACATAAAACTTATCCAGCGCCACAATGAAGGTATTCAGGACTATTATGAAGCTCTTCCAGCACCGTAAAACCGTTGTATGCTGGTATTAAAACTGTACCATAGAAGCACTAAGGTAATATGTAATAACTGAACTACCATAGTTATACTAAAACAATAATAAGTTATTAAACCATACTTTAAACATTCTAATGATAGTAATAAACCATTCTATAATTATTGTTTACTATAATGGTAAAAAACCTAACTATAGTTATTTTTTTTAATATTATTAAAACAACGGCCGTTGTCCCACCCATGGCATTGTGACCCACCAAGGCATGTGACCCACAAAGGCAGGTGACACACCAGGGCAGGGGACCCACCAGGGCAGGGTGACAACACCAGGCAGGGTGTCCCCACCATGCGAGTGTGACCCACCATGGCTAGGTGAAACCACCAAGCAGGGTGACCCCCCAAGGCAGGTGACAACATGCCAGGGCAGGGTGTCCCACCAAGGCAGGGTGACACACAGGGCAGGGCGAGACGCCACCAGTGGAAGGGTTACCCACCAGGGCAGGGTGAACCCACAGGTCAGGGTGACCCACCAGGCAGGGTTGACCACCAGGCAAGGGTGACCCACCAAGGCAGGGTGACCCACCAAGCAGGGTGACAACACCAGGGCAGGGTGACCCACCAGGGCAGGTGACCCTCCGGTCAGGGTGACCCCACACCAAGCAGGGTTTGACCCACCAAGGCAGGTATACCCACCCAGCAGGTTGACCCACCAGGGCGGGTGACCCCACCAGGCAGGTGGCCCCCCAAGGCGGTGGCCCCCATCCAAGGCATGTGACCGCACCAAGGCAGCGTGACCCTAACCAACAGGGTGACCCACCAAGGCAGGATGACCCACCAAGGCAGGAGGCCCACCAAGGCAGGGTTACCCACCAAGGCAGGGTTGCCCACCAAGGCAGGGTGGCCCACCAAGGCAGGGTGACCCACCAAGGCATGGTGTGCCCACCAAGTCAGGGTGGCCCACCAAGGCATGGTGGCCCACCAATGCAGGGTGGCCCACAAGGCAGGTGGCCCACCAAGGCAGGGTGGCCCACCAATGCAGGGTGGCCCACCAAGGGCAGGGTGGCCCACCAAGGCATGGGTGGCCCACCAAGCAGGGTGTGCCCACCAAGGCCAGGGTGGCCCACCTAAGGCAGGGTGGGCCCACCAAGGCAGTGATGGCCCACCAAGGCATGTGGCCCCAAGGCAGTGATGCCCCACCGAAGGCAGGTGGGCCCACCAGGCAGGGGTGGCCCACCAAGGCAGGGTGGCCCACAAGGCAGGGTGGCCCACCAAGGCAGGGTGGCCCACCAAGCAGGGCTGCCGCACCAAGGGCATGGGACACACCAAGGCAGGTAGGCCCACCAAGGCATGGTGCCCACCAAGGCAGGGTGGCCCACCAAGGCCGAGGGTGGCCCTCCAAGGCAGGGTGGCCCACCAAGAGCAGGTGGGCCCGAAAAAGAAAAACTTTCACTATCATTCGACTCATCAACTCTCTTGCCAGAGGGATGCTTACACTACATTATATATAAAGCAAACCATTAACACACCCTCCTTCAGAGTGCAGAACACTGTACTTCCATCTCCAGGAACTCATGTCCGGCCTGACTGTTTCCCTGAATCCTTTTAGCTGTTCATGACAATACAGCAATCAGTTTCGGGGAGAGTTTCAGGACACAGTTGCAGGAGAGTGTCAGGACACAGTTCCAAGGATAGGTCAACCATCAGTTCAAGGAGAGTTCATCACTCAGTTGCAGGTGAGTGGGTCAGCACACAGCTCCAGTGAGATAGTCCGCATCAGAATCTAAGTAGTGAATACATGATCCAGCTTTGTAAACTCAAGCTCTATCTGGGATTATCGAACTTTGTTTCTAAATTGTGTGTGACTACAATGATTTATTGGTGTGTGTTTTTGACTGTATGTCTCTACACAACAAGAACTATGTTTGTGTGTTTGACTGTAAGGTATCTACACACACATGTACTGTGGAGAAGTATGTTGTGCGTGTTTGAACTGTATGGTATCTACACACACAAGTACTGTGAGAACTATGTGTGTGGGTTTTGACTGTATTTGTATCTACATCACACATTTACTGTGTGAACATGTGGTGTGTGTTTGACTGTATGGTACTACACACCACATTACTGTTTAACTATGTGGTGTTGTTTGACTGTATGGTATCTACACAAACATGTACTGTGTGAACTATGTGGTGTTTTGACTGTAGGGTATCTACAACACATGTACTGTGTGAACTATTGGTGTGGTGTTTGACTTATGGTATCTATCCACACATGAACTGTGTAGACTCTGGTAGTGTGATAGTGAGATGTCAGTCTTAGGATTGTTGTGTTATGTACGTTGGTCATATGATTATTCCAGCGTTGGACTTAATTTGGATAAACTTACATTTCCCTATATAGGTTGATAGACTTAAGAATCACTAATTATGATTCATCATTTATCTACAATTGATATATCTGTTTCAGAATAAAAATATTTCTTTCCAACATGTTTCAATAAGGTACCTATTAAAATTATGGATTTACAAGATTCTATAAATTGCTTTAATACATCTGTTGTGCTCATATTACTTCAAGTCTGCCGGAAAAAATCAACTTTAAAATTCCCTAATAGCTGCTGAACCCAATTTAAACTCGTAGCTACTGAACCCAATTAAAAAAACTGCTAGTAGCTACTGAACCCAATTAAAACTGCTGTAGCTAATGAACCCATTTAAAACTGCAGTAGCTACTGAACCCATTTAAAAAAAACTGCTATAGCTACCGAACCCATTTAAAACTGCTGTACTACTTGCACCCATTTAAAACTGCAGTACTACTGAACCCATTAAAACTCAGTAGCTACTTAACCCCTTTAAAACTAGACTGTCGCTATTGAACCCTTTTAAAACTGCTGTATCTTACTGAACCATTTAAAAACTGCTGTAAGCTATTGAACCCATTTAACAACTGATGTTAGCTATTGAACCATTTAAAACTGCTGTAGCTACTGACCCATAAAAACAACTATAGCTATACCGTAGCCCAGTTAAAACCTGCAGTAGCTACTGAATCCATTTAAAACTGCAGTAGCTTACTGAACCCAATTTACAATCTTCAGTAAGCTACTAACCCATTTAAAAACTGCGTAGCTATTGAACCCATTTAAAACTGCTGTAGCTACTGAACCCATTTCAAACTTCTGTAGCTATTGAACCCATATTAAAAACTGCTGTAGAATGAACCCAATTAAAACTGCTGTAGCTACTGAACCCATTTAAACTGCTGTAAGCTATTACCCCATTTAAAACTGCTGTCCTAATTGAACGCCATTTAAAACCTGCTGTAGCACTGAACCCATTTAAACTGTCGTAATACTGAAGTATTGTTGCGGCAGTAAAATTAATACCCTTATTTTAAGTGGCATAATAGATTCACATCACACAGTGTAAGTCTTGCTGTTGTCAGCTTGTTTCTGGTATAAACAAGTTAAACAACTGCTGGACAAAGTTTTGTCCCAGCCTTTGTTTCTGGTATCATATTAACAACTGCTGGACAAAGTTTGTCCCAGCCCTTTGTTTCTGTAACAGTTAACAAACTGCTTGGACAAGTTATGTCCCAGCCTTTTTTTCGAAACAGTTAACAACTGCTGGACAAAGTGTTCGATAGAACTGTAAATATTGTTTAAGTACAATAAAAATAATAGTGTTTGGTCTAATTTTCTGTTGATTATACCAAATCAATGAATAATGTCGAGTTGTGACTGACAAAAGTGATGAAAAAGATAAAAAAAAATTAAATACGAAACTGGCAAACATTGAATAAATAACAGAAGCGAATTGTTCCTCAAGACATACATTTATTGCCAGAGTATGCAAATGTACAGCAGAACAATATATAAGTGAATAAAAACAAAGCAGTATCAGAAATATTAAACTCAGGATCCATGATGGGTCTGAAGAAATACTTTTTTGTCAATAAATCGACACAACATAATGGTCCCGACTTTTATATCAACGAGAATTTTTATTTCTGTGGGTGTGGTTGTTGTTTATATGTTATTTGTTTTAATACTGTATTGGGAAACATGATGTCATTGTGGGAGACACATTTGTGGAAGATGTATTAGGAAAGTATACAAGTAGAAACACCAAACACCATACAATAACACAGAACACCATAACATTAACCAACAACCATAATTAACACAGAACACCAGTACATTAACACCGAACACCAGTACATTAACACAGAACATCCATTATCATTAACACAGGTAACACCAGTACATAACACAGAACACAACCATTACATTAACACAGAACAACCAGTACATAACACGAACACCAATTACATTAACACAGAAAACACCAGTACATTAACACAGAACACAAGTACATTAAGCACACAACACCGATTACATAACACAGAACACCAGTACATTAACACGGAGAAACAACACATACATTAACCACAGAACACCATTAATTAACACAGAACACCATAACATTAACACAGAACACCAGTACATTAACACAGAACACCAGTACATATAACACAGAACACCATACATTAACACATAACACCAGTACATTAACACACAACACCATTACAATAACATACTAAAATGGAACTGTAACATGAAAGAAAGAGTAAAGTAACAAACAAAAACATGACAGAGACGTACAAAAAAAATACAGAAAGAGACAGCAGTAAGCAAAGACAGAATGGTAACATGTAAGGATATTACTAGAACAAATAGTCACCACGACATATTTAGAGTAAAATGGAAGAGTCCTTTGTTTGTTTTTCCTATACAAGTTTCTCTACAACCGTCACACATAATACATCATCACAACTCTTAATAACCACTATATTGAAAAAACTTTATAAACAACATTCTTCACATTTTGACTCAGAATTAAATGCTCAATAATTTCTATATTTAATTTTTATCCCTGTGCAATATCATTTTTATTTTAAGAAAAGTAAGAGAAAGATGCAGATATGCAGCGAACATGATTGAGTGACATGTGTGAACATGAGTGTGTGAGTGACATGTGGTGAACAGAGTGTGGTGAGTAACATTAGTGAACAAGAGTGAGTGACCGATTGAGACAGTAACATCCATTAAGTGTGCCAGGGAATTTCTGTTTACTAGAAGTAAGAGAAGGGATGAAGGAGTATATGTGTTGTGATTATTGTGTGTGTGTGTTTGTGTGTGTGTGTGGTGTGTGTGTGTGTGTGTGTGTGTGTGTGTGTCCATAATTGTCATTGTGATGTATATAATAAAGAAATGTAATAGTGAAATGAAAGGCATCTGTCTTGTGAATGTAATTACAGGACGCAGTTTATCTGTGTGTCCCCTTCCCTGCAATTCCACCCACCAGACATCTCGGCAGTAGACCACATAGACAAGACCAAGTTAACCATCCAACAAGGTCACTGGAAGGGGCCAACAACCGCGTGACCTCGTGGAATTGTGGAACCGCTGACCTGGAAATAACAGGGATATTCGTCTGAGAGGACACAGGTTGACTTCTGGAGACAAGAACTAGGAAAGCTCTAAAAAAAAAACAATAAAACATGAAGAGGATAATGTTGATAACAGGATCTACTACTATCACTACTACTACAATAATATTAATATTATTATTTTTCATAGAGCATAACAGAAAAATCTGGACGACAAGAAGCAAGTTTTTTTTTTAGTCTCAGGCTGGTTGAGGCAAACTCATGACACAGCATCACAAGTAGAATACAAAAGGGTCCAAGAAATAGAAGGCAAGGCCAGCATTAGGTGAGTACACAACACACACACACACCCACACACACACACACACACACACACACACACACACACACACACAACACACAACCCACACACACACACACACACACACACACACATAACCTAACATACACACACACACACTCACAACACACCACACACACACACACACACACGACACCCACACAACACTACACACCCAACATACACACACACACACCATAAATAAACCTTACACATTTGACAGATGTGGGAGATATGGAAATGAACTTCGCATCACATACAGACATAAAACGTAGATGGTAAATTAAATTTTGAGATGTGCTAGTTACTGTGACTAAAGTGATTCTCTCCAGAAAAACCTTTAGTCAAGTAACCTTTAAAATCTACAATCGGTAATAAACCTGAACTGTGATTGACATGAACTTATAAATTAGACACCTGTGCAACTCTAGGGAATCTTAAATTAATTTGGTATCAATTTATGTAACGTGTCTGTTCTCTGACCCATTCATTGAACAAGACTTAGTCACCAGATCGAGACTTTCGTTCATCCTGTCCGAGAACTTTCCTCTGGCTTACAGCACATCCCTTCAAAAAAAATTATACTTAGTATTCTTGTATCAGACTAATTATCTGTACTACTACTATTACTATCATTACAACTACTACTATAACTACTATCAATACTACACAATTACATTCTTACTACTACAACAATCACTACTACTACCTACTATCATTAAATACTGCTACTTTATCATTACTGCTACTTCATCATTAACTACTACTATATCATTATTACTAAACTACTACTACCACTTACTACTACAATCAATAATACGGCTACATTAATCATTACTAACTATAACAGATCAGTACTACTACAATTATCATTATTACTACTACTACACAACTAACTACAACTACTAATTAAAACTGCTATATTATCATACACTACTCTATCATTACTACTACTATTATCATACTACTACTACTAGTATCATTACTACTACTAACTTACTGCTTATTATCATTACAACTACTACTATTAACATTACCATTACTACTTTTATCATTATTATTATTATTATTATCATTACTACCTGCTACTATCATTACTACTGCTACAATATCAAACTATACTAAACTATTACTACTTATTTATCATTACTACTTTCTACTATTAGCATTATTACTTCATTAACCAATCTACTGCTAACTAAATCATAAACTACTAAATACTTCTACTATCATTTACTACAACTACTATCATTACTACTACAGGGTCTGGGAGCGGGGTACTACTATACTACTACTAACTACTAATAATAATAAAATAATAATAATAAAAATAATAATAATAATTAATAATAGAGGAAACGTCTAACTTGTGTAAACTACCATACTGACAGTCGCTGAGGAGTTACATAACTGTTAACACCTTACTGACAGTCCCCACTCTGAGGTGTTTCATAACAGGTAACACCTTAATGACAGTCACTGTAGGTGTTACATAACTGGTAACACCTTACTGACAGTCACTCAAGGTGTTACATAACTTGTAACACCTTACTGACAGTCACTGATGTTTACATACTGGCAACAACTCTTAACTGACAGTCACGGAGGTGTTTACAACATAACTGGTTAACACCTTACTGACAGACATTCTGAGGTGTTACATAACTGGTAACACCTACTGACAGTCACTGAGGTTAACATAACTGGTAACACCTACTGACAGTCACATGAGGATTTACATAACTAGGAACCACCTTACAGAGAGTCACTGAGGTGTTACATAACTGGTAACACCTAACTGAATACATCACTGATGTGTACATAACTGGGAAAACCATAACAGACTTCACTTAGGTGTTACATACTTGTGACACCTTACTGACAGTCACTGAGTGTTACATAACTTGTAACTACCATAACTGACAGTCACAGAGGTGTTACATAACTGGTAACACCGTAACTTGACAGTCACTGATTGTTTAACATAACTGTATCACCTTACAGACAGTCACTGAGGAGATACATACTGTAACACCTAAACTGACATCACACAGGTGATACAAAACTGGTAACTCTAACTGACAGTCACTTAGTGTGTTTCATAAACTGGTACCACCTTCTGACAGTCACTGTAGGGTGGATACATAACTGGTAACACCTTACAGACAGTCCACACACTCAGGTGTTACATAACAGGTAACACCTAACTGACATTCACTGAGGGTTACATAAACTGGTGACACCTACAGACATATCACGATGTGTTTACATAACTGGTGACACCTTACTGACAGTCACTCAGTGTTGTGATACATAACTGGTAACAACACTTACTGTACAGTTACAGAGTGTTACATAACTGGTAAACACCTTACTGACATCAGGGTGATACATAACAGTTAACACCTTACGACAGTCTCTGAGGAGTTACAAACTGGTAACACCTTACTGACAGCCTCAGTTGTTACATCACTGAAACACCTAACTTTGACAGTCACTGAGGTTTTACATAACAGGTAACACCTAACAGACAATCACATCAGGTGTATACATAACAGGTAACACCTGTACTTAAAGTCCCTGAGGTGTTACATAACTGGTTAACACCTTACTGACAGTACGGAGGTGTTACAAAACTGGTAACACCTTACTGACAGTCACTGAGAGTGTTACATAACAGGGACACCTTACTGAACAGATCACAGAAGCTGTTACATAACCTTGTGACACCTTTACTGGACAGTCACTGAGGTTACAAAACTGGTGACACCTTCTGACAGTCACTGAGGTGTTACATAACTGTAACACCTTACAGACAGTCACTGAGTGTTATCATAACTGATGACACCTACGACAGTCACTGAGTTTTACAAAATGGGTGGACACCATACAGACATTCCTGAGGGTTACATAACTGGTGACACCTTACTGAAGTCACGAGGTTGTTACATAACTGGTATCACCTAACAGACATCACGAGGTGTTACATAACTGTGCACACCTTACTGACAGTCACTCAGGAGTTTTTCAAAACAGGAGTGACACCTTACGTGACAGTCCATCTTCAGGTTTTTTACATAACTGGTAACACCTTACTGACAGTCCAGAGGTGTTACATAACTGGTAACACCTACAGACAGTCACTGAGGTGTTA
The DNA here is from genome assembly GCF_026875155.1 of Cherax quadricarinatus. NCBI lineage: Eukaryota > Metazoa > Arthropoda > Malacostraca > Decapoda > Parastacidae > Cherax > Cherax quadricarinatus. The sequence continues at coordinate 17,425,897 of NC_069416.1, read as the reverse complement.
CTTAACTTGGTGACACCTTACTGACAGACACACAGGTGTTACATAACTGGTAACACCTTACAGACAGTCACTGGGGGTTACATAAATGTAAACACTTACAGACAGTCTCACAGGTGTAACATAACTGGTAACACCTTACGACAGTCACTGAGTGTTACACTAACTGAAACACCTCTTACTACAGTCACCTGAGGAGTTACATAACAGTAACACCTTACAGACAGACACTCAAGGGTGATACATAACTGGTAACCCCTTACTGACAGTCACTGAGGGTTTTTCAGGTGTTACAAACCTGGTGGACACCCCTTACTAAACAGTCAAGAGGTGTTACCATAACTAGTAACTCCAATTACTGACTGTCACTCAGGTGTGTTACATAACTGGGGTTAAACTCCTTAATGACAGTCACTAAGGTGTTACATGTAACTGGTTAACACCTTACTGCAGTCACTGAGGTGTTACATACTGGTAACACTTACTGACAGTCATCAGGTGTGTTACATAACTGGTTACACCGTTACTGGACAGGTTCACTCAATGGTGTTACTACTTAAAACTTACATGCAGTCACTGAGGTGTTCATAAAATATGGTTACTCCTTTACTCTGACAATCCACTCAGTTGTTACATAACTGGTAACACCTTACTGACAATCACTCAGGTTTACATAACTTTGTAACTTATGACTATCACTCAGGTGTTACAACAACTGTTTTAACACCTTACTGACAGTTCACCGAGCGGTTACAATAACTGGGGAACACCTTACGGACAGGTCACTCAGGTGTTACATAACTGGTTAACCACCTACCGAACGTCAATGAGTGTTACATAACTGGGTAACACCTTACTGACAATTCACTCAGGTGTTACATAACTGGTAACACCTTTCTGACAATCACTCAGGTGTTACAAAACTTTGTAACGCCTTATGACAACATCACTCAGGTGGCTACATACCTGTTTCACACCTTACTGGGACAGTCACCGAGGTGTTAAATAACTGGTAACACCTTAATGACCATCACTGACGAGTTACATAACTGTTAAAACACCTTACTGACAGTCCTGAGGTGTTACATATCTGGTATCACCTATTGACAGTCACTCAGGATGTTAACATATACTGCCAGGTTTAACACCTTTCTGAAAGTCACTCCAGTTGTTACATAACTTAAAACACCTTACTGACAGTCATGAGGTGGTTAATAACTGGTAAAATTAACCACCTTACTGACAATCACTCAGGTTGTTACATACTGGTTTACACCACCATTACTGACAACTCACTCAGGTTGTTACAAATATTGTAAACACCTTACTGTCCAATCTCTCTCAGGTGTTACCATAAAAAGCGTTTTATCACCTTACTGACAGTAACCGAGGTGTTACCATAAATGGTTACACTTATGGACAGTAATCAGGTGTTACATAAACTGTTAAACACCTTACCGGACAGTCACTGAAGAGGTTACATTATGGTAACACCTTACTGAAATACTAGGTGATTACATAACTGGTAACACCTCTACTGGACAACACTCAGGTGTTTACATAATGGTTACACACCTTACTGACAATCCACTCAGGTTGTTACAAAACTTTGTGTAAACGTCTTACTGACAATCACTCAGGTGTTTACATACTGTTTAACCTTACTGACAGTCAACCGAGGTGTTACATAAACTGGGTAGGTAACACCTTACTGGACCATCACTGAGGTGTTCATAAACTGGGTAACACATTATTGACAAGCACTCAGTGTTACATTTACAATTATGGGCTTATCTGAGAAAAAGAATCATTATACTTTTGTATATGGCTAAGCTTTAATTCGTCTTTATCTAATGTATTTACGTACAGTTTCTATGATAATTATTAACTTCATGTAATTACTTATTTCGATATAATGTTTTTGTGGTGCTGATATTATTGGTTTATAAATGTTGTTAAACATTATAATAGTTTTTATGAAGGTAAAACAATAGCGATAATGAAGAATTAGACAAATTAGTAAAAAATCTGATACTCTTCAATTTGCTGTCTTACTTTTCAAAATATTGTCTGTATTGATAAAGTCACTGCTTGGGACATACGTCTACAAATTAAAGAATCCAGATGATACAAATTTGTCTAAAATTATGCTTTTAAATAGTTTTGTTTTCACTTTCTTCTGCAGTTCTTAACATTCTTCAATTCTTATTTATATGGAAAATATTTTTTGGATTCTTGTTTTTTATACTTTCTTCAGCACTTTTTTGATTTTTATTTTGAATTATGAATTTTACAATCTAAGAAAAATGTTATAAAAAAACAAACTGAAAAATAATTTAAGTTAGCAGTTCTTCCATTATCTCATTGAGGTTAAACACTTTTTTAATTTGTATGAGCAGAATAAATGTTCCAGTCATGACTCTTAAACATCACCAAACATAATGTTAAGTTATTATTTAATAATATAAACATTTTAGGTCTGCTGAAGGGGAAATAACATGTGTGCCAAACCATTCAAGGATAATAATTATATGTTAACATTTTAAACATCTCAATCCATTACATCACTGTAATTAATTTTACGTTTTTTTTTTTTTAACTGACATTTTCACACAGCACGCAAAACATTTAGTAAACATAACATAACAGTATGTTAGCACTGATTCGTACTGTACAGTGTGCACCAGCGAAATCTTAATTATTTTTGTCTCAAAGACGAATATCCCCATTGATTAGTTTTTTTATTTTAATACCATAACGTTTTATACTGTGTGGGGGGGGGGTCTTAATGTTTTATTATAGTCTAGAGGAGAAGAAGGAAGTGAAAAATGTTAAGAGAGGAGAGAGATCTTTAGATTCCTTAAGATCATTCTTTTAGTGGCTTTACCTGGACCCACAAAGTGTCCTAAAAACTAGTAAACTTTTCAAACCTTCCACAATGAAATGTCTTGAAAATCCCAGAAAAGGAAACCACCTTCTTCAAATGTTACTGAATTCCGAACATTTAGGAAGACTGTTTTTTTTTCTGGACTCCAAAGGAGGTTTTGATTTTATTTTGAAAAGGCAACAATTTAACAAAGTTTAAGGCCGCCGCTCGCCTCACCCCCCAGTATGAATGATTGGGTCACAAATTTGAGTAAATATAGTAATGTGGGGCATAGCGGACGTTCTGTGAGTGTTGTGTGTGTGTGTGTGTGTGTGTTGATTTGTGTGTGTTCGTGTGTTGTGTTGTACTCACCTATTTGTACTCACTATTTGGCGTTTGCAGGGGGTCGAGGTCCTAGCATCCTGGCCCCCGCCATCCTTCTACGCGTTTTGCTACTGGGCCCCCTCTCTTCCCCGCCCACATGAGTTTTATCAAAACTCGTCTTACAAATGGTGTGTATGTGTTCCTGCCTCCACTACGTCATTTTCTAGGCTGATTCCACTGCCTTACAAACTCTATGACTGAAGAAATACTTCCTATTTTCTCTCTGACTCATTTATGGCTTCAAATTTCCAATTGTGTGGCCTTTGTTTTCTGTGTCCCCTCCCTGGAACATCCTGTCTTTGTCCCCCCCCCAACCCCTTGTCTATTCCACGAGTATTTTGATATGTCGTTATCATGTCATCCCTGACCCCTCCTGTCCTCCAGTGTCGTCAGGCTATGTGTGTGTGTGTGTGTGTGGTTGTGTGTGTTTGTGTGTGTGTTGTGTGTGTGTGTGTGTGTGTGTTTTATGAGATGCATATTGTGTTGAAGAGGGCGATGAGTGTGTTTTACGCGCGGTCGTGTGCGGCGCGCACGTGCATGTTCTGTGTTTGTATATATGTTGTTGAATCAAGAAGCTTGTATTTGCGTGGCAAAATGAAGCAAATGACTGAAAGTATAAAAAATAAAAGTACTGTGTGTGTTGTTGTAGTAAGTTTGTTTTTAGGTACAGGTTCTCATAATAAAAAGTTACACAAATTATATACTAGTATCAATGTGTCAAATTACCAGGGGAATAACCCTAACCAAAAGTCAGAGATAATGACTTATTTCTCTAGTGTTCTGTCTCGCGAACACACAGACAATATATAACAAATAAAACTAAAAGTTGAACATTACTTAAAGGTTGGTTGGAGGTGAAACAAACACATTATCACACAACACTATCACACACTATATTTGAAAACATTACAACACAAATTAATAATGATTAAGAAACTGACTATTATATTTATTGTGATGAATCGTTTTTTATAAATACATAGTAACCTAACAAATTTTCTTGAGTGGCCATGACCTTGGTGGCCCGACTGGACGTAATTTAGTAGCTTAGCTTGCGCTGAGATCTGGCTGAACTTACGTTCTAGGTGTCTTGGTGTTGTAAATTTACAGGATACAGTTTACTGTGTTGTCCTCTCATTGTAAGTCCACCCACCTGGACAGTCTCTACCGTAGACAGCTAAACAAGAACCTCGTTTAATCTGGCTTAGATCTTGGGGTGGCTGAGCTGGACTTCGGGATACATAACTGGGGAAGGCCTGAGACAGAAAGATTTCCTAGGTAAGTGAGGAAGCAAAAAAAGGGAGGGAAATCCGGGGGCCCAGGATGGATTCCTGGACACATTAACTGGGAGAAGGCGAGGATTTCCATGGGGCTATGGGGAAAGGGACGGATGAATATTCCTTAAGGGGACAGATGGACTCCTGGAACATGGACTGAGGAAAAAAAGACGAGTGGATTTCTGGTTTTGTTGAGGCAAACCATGGGGAAGAGTGCGAAAGGAGAATAATCTGAGGGGACACAGATGGACCTCCTGGATACATGGGACCTGGGGAGGAAAAAAAAAAAGGCGTGGTTATTTAAAATGGGGGAAGGGGAAGGGGGGGGGAGAAAGAAGGGAAGAGGAAAGGAGAAGAATTTCTGAAGGCGGACAGATGGATCCTGGACACATGGACCTGGAGAAAGACGAGGGCGCCTCTCTGGTTTTTGTTGAGGCAGACCTTGGGGGGGGAAGTGAGGAAAGGTGAAGCATATCTCGAGGGGGGACACAGATGGACTCCTTGGGACACATGGACATGGGAGGAAAAGAGAGGGATACTGTTTGCTAAGGGAAGACATTGAAGAAGTGGGAGGGGAAAGGGGGGAGAAATATTGAGGGTAAAGACGAGGATACTGGATGTTGAGGGCAACCTCTTGGGAAGTGAGGAGGGGAAAAGGAGAATATCTGAGGGGACAAACAGATGGACTCTGTACCATGGACCTGGAAAGGCGCGAGGTTCCCTGGGGAAGTGGGGAACAAATCAAGGGAGAAGATAGGGAAAAGTAGAATATCTTGAAGGCGGAAAGATGGACTCCTGGACACATGAGACCTGGGGGAGGAAAGTCGAAGGATACTGGTTGTTAAGGCAGACCTTGGGTAAGGGAAGTGAGGAAAGGAGAATATCTGAGGGGGACACAGATGGACTCTGGATACTGGGACCTGAAAGAAAGAGGGGGATATTGGTTGCTAATGCACGGCTAATTGGAGAAGTGGGGGGATAAAGGGAGACAAGAATATATCTGAGGGAAAGACGAAGATACTGGTTGTGAGGCAAACCTTGGGGATGAACCAAACTTGGGGTAAATAAGTGGGGGAAAGGAGGAATAATCTGATGGGACACAGTTGGACTCTTGGACACATGTACCTGGGCAAAGACGGTATACACTGGGGGGGAAGTGGGGGAAAGGGAGAAGAAGAAAAATATCTGAAGGCGGGACGGGATGGACTCCTGGACACATGGACTTGGAAAGTCCGAGGATACTGGTTGTTGAGGCAAAGTCCTTGGGGAAGTGAGGAAAGGAGACACTATCTGAGGGGACACAGATGGGACCTCTGTACATGGACCTGGGGAAAGAGGGGCGGGGGATTCTGGTTGCTATGGTGTTTGACCTTGGAGAAGTGAGAAAGAAAGGGAAGATATCTGGTTGTTGGGCAGACCTTGGGGAAGTGAGGTAAGGAGAATATCTGAAAGGGACCCACAGTTGGCCTCTTGGATACATGGACATGGAAAGCGAGGATATGGTATGTTGAGGCAGACCTTGGGGAAGTGAGGGAGAAAGGAGAATATCTGAGTGGGAAATAGATGGGGTCCACCTACATGGGAAAATTGGAACTGAGAAAGTCGAGGATACCCTGGGGAAAAGTGATTTAATAACAGGGGGAATATCTGAAGGCGGGTAGAATGCTCCTGGACTCATGGACCAGGGGGAAAAGAGGGGGTGGGATTCTGGTGCTAAGGAGAGAAGTGGGAGAGGAAAGGGAGAATATCTGTGGGAAAGACGAGGATACTGGTTGTTGAGGCAGAACCTTGGGGAAGTTGAGGGAAAGGAGCAATATATGAGGGGACACAGATGGGTCTCTGGATTCATGGACCAAGGAAAGACGAGGATACTGGTTTGTTGACAGGAGAACTTGGGGAAAGTGAGGAGGAGGAAAGGAGAAAGATCTGAGGGGAACAATGATGGCACTCCTGGACACATGGACCTGGGAAAAAGAGGGGGATAATGGTTCCTAAGGGCAGATCCTGGAGAAGTGGGAATGGGAAAAGGGAGAATATATGGAGGGAAACACTAATGATCATGGACAATGATCTGGGGAAATCTTCAAAAAAACACAGTAAGTGGGTGGGTGGTTCTTTAAAGACGAACCCACTGGCTCCACGTGGTAAGGTCTATGGGGTCAACTCAGTAATAAATACACTCTGAGGCTGTCAGTGGTCGTATATACATTAATAATGACCTATTTCGTATTTCCCTTATTACTACTTAGCCCCGGTGGCATTAAACTTTACTGATAACAGGATGGTTGTTCTCTCACCACACGACCTCCATGCTTGGGCTCACTTGACTGGGTTTGTCAGATATTAAATCATTTAAATTTATAGGAATCAGTATAAGATCAGATCTTGGTCGTCGATTTTGTTAATGAATAGTACTGGATCGGACTGATTTGGGGTTAGAACGTTTACTGAAACAGGGTGATCAGTGAGAGAGATAGATAGATAGATAAAAAGAGAGGTGTGGAGAGTGTGGAGGTGAGAGCGAGAAGAGAAATGTATGAAACACTTTGAGCTGGAATAGAACACTTCATCCAACATTCACGTTTAGTTTTTATAAAAACGGTAATATGTTCACTCCCCAAAAGTATAGCTCATGTTGAGTACCTGCTTCACATAATGTTGGATGGTTGGTAGTGATGTTTGGGTAGTGGATGTTTGGATAGTGGATGTTTGGGTAGTGGATGTTTGGTAGTGGATGGTTGGGTTGTGGGGGATGTTTTGGTAGAGGATTGTTGGTAGTGAATTGTTGGTATGAGGGACGGTTTTGATGATAAGTTGCGTTGCGATATTTTTTTTTTACCATCACTTCACTGATCATAAATTTCTGAACACCAACTGTACCATATAATTCACTGTCTCATAATTCTGACACAACTTTACCATCACTGCACTGATCATAATTCTGACACACACTTTACCAGCACTTCAATGATCATAATTATGACCACCAACTTTCACATCACTTAATGATCATAATTCTGACACACACTTTACCATTCACTTCACTGTCATAATTCTGACACACCTTTACCATCACTTCCCCTATGAATCATAAATCTCTGACAACACACTTGTACCAATCCCATCACACGCATCATAATTCTGACACAAACTTTACATCATCTTCCACTGATCATAATTCTGACACCACACTTTACCATCACTTCCTGATCATAATTTTCTGACACACACTTTTTACCATCACTTCACCGCCCGCTCCTCATAATTCTGACAAACACTTTACAATCCTTTCACTGCCTCTTATTCTGACCACACACTTATACCATTCACTTCATGTATCATAATTCTGACACAACACCCCTTTTTATTTACATCCTTCACTGATCATAATTTGACAACACCTTTACCATCACTTCACTGATCATAATTCTGACAAACACATTACCATCACTTCAATGATCTTAAATTTTCTGACACACACTTTCCATCACCTTCCTGATCATAATTCTGACACACACTTTACCATCACTTCAATGATCATAATTCTGTCACAACTTTACCATCACTTCACTGATCATAATTCTGAACACACACTTTAAACTCACTTCATGATCATAATTCTGACACACATCTTTACCATCACTTCACTGATCATAAATTCTGACACCACAACTTTACCATACTTCCACTGATCATAATTCTGACACACACTATTTACCATCACTTCACTGATCTTAATTTTGACACACACTTTACCATCACTTCATGATCACTAAATTCTGGACACACACTTTACCATCACGCCACTGATCCATAATTCTGACACACACTTTAACATCACTTCAATGATCATATTTGACAACATTTAACTTCACTTTCCTGATCATATTCTGACAAACACTTTACCATCACGTCACTGATCATTAATTCTGAAACAACTTTACCATCACTTCCCTGATCATAATTCTGACACACACTTTACCATCACTTTCACTGATCATAATTTCTGGACACACACTTTACCATCACTTCACTGATCATAATTTGACACAACTTTACCATCACTTCACTGATCATAATTCTGAACACACACTTAACCTTCACTTCCCTGATCATAATTACTGACACACACTTTACCATCACTTCATGATCATAATTCTGACACCACTTTACCATCACTTCACTGATCATAATCTGACACACAATTTACCATCACTTCACTGACATAATTCTGGACAACACACTTACCATTCCCTTCACTGATCATAATTCTGAACCACTTTACCACACTTCCACTGATAATAATTCTGACACACACTTTACCATTCACTTCCACTGATCATATTATGACACACACTTTACCATCACTTTACTTGATCATAATTCTCGCTGAACCCCCCCACACCCCCCCCCAACACACTTTACCATCATTCAAATGATCATAATTCTGAACAACCACTTACCATCACTTCAGTGATCATAATCTGACCAAAACACTTTACCATCACTACTGATTCATAATTATGACCACACACTTTTACCATCACTTACAGTGATCTTAATTCTGACACACACTTTACCATTCACTTCACTGATCACTGTCTCGCGCGCAGCGGCACACCTCACTTTACAATCACTTCACTGTTATAATTCTGTGACTCACACTTTTACCCATCACTTCATGATCATAATTCTGACAACATTTTACCATCACTTCACTGAGCATAATTATTGACCACAACTTTTACCATCCACTCATGATTCATAATTCTGGACACCACTTTACCATCACTTCACTGATCATAATTTGACACACACACTTTACCATCACTTCCATGATTCATAATTCTGACACAACACCTTTACCATCACTTCACTGATCATAATTTTGACACACACTTACCATCACTTTCACGTGGAAAATAATTCTGACAAACACTGTACATCACTTTACTGATCATAATTCTGACACACACTTTAACCTCACTTCATGGATCATAATTCTGACCAAACACTTTCCATCACTTCAGTGATCTAATTTCTGACACTCACTTTACCATCACTTCACTGTTCATAATTTGACACACACTTTACCATACTTCATGATCATTAAAATTCTGACTCACTTTTACCATCACTTCACTGATCATATTCTGAACAAATCTTTTACCATCACTCAAATGTCAATAATTTCTGACTCACACTTTTCCATCGCTTCGCTGATTCAATTAAATTCTGACACACACTTTACCATCACTTCACTGATCATAATTCTGAACACACTTTACATCACTTCACTGATCATTATTTGACACACACCTTTACCATCACTTTTAATGTCATAATTCGACACACACTTTAACATCACTTCAGTGTGATATAATTCTGACACACACTTTCCATTAAATTCATGATCATTTAATGTCTGCACCACACTTTTCAATCACTTCAATGATCATAATTCTGACAAAACTTACCCATCAATTCACATGATCTAATTCGAAAACTTTTACCATCACTTCCACATGATCTAATTTGACACACACTTTACATCCTCTTCACTGTTCATAATTCTTGACTCACACTTTACCTCACTTCACAGATCATAATTTGACACTCAATCTTTACCATCAATTCTGATCATTAATTCTGACACACACTTTACCATACTGTATGTTCATTAATTCTGAAACACACTTCACCATCACTTCAATGATCATATTCTGACACACACTTTACTGGTCTATGTCAAACTTTATTTATTCCATCATTATTTTTACATTTTTTCTTTAAGTTTTCCTCCTTTCCTTCTTTTAATAACAATCATGAACAAAAACATGAGCTATTCTAAGTAGTACTAATTTAACAAACTCTTTCACTTTGCTTGACAGCAGAGTCAGTCAGTCTGACAGCAAGAGTCAGTCAGGCTGGACAGGCAGAGCGTCAGCAAGGCTGACCAGCTCTGTTCACAGAACTGTGCTCTTCTTTAATGTGAATTATTATGTAGTTCATACAAGTTTTCTTCTGATGTTTACTTTCATTTGGTCTTATACATAATAAAATAACAACAAAAACCACCATGTACAAACATAAACATCTCAAAAACACCTGCTACAACATAAAACATCACAACAAAACACCATGCTACCAACATAAAAATCACTAACAAAACACCTGCTAACAACCATAAACATCAATAACAAACACCATGCTACCAACATAAACATCACAACAATCAAATGCTACCAACATAAACATCACAACAAACACCTGCTCCAACATATAAACATCACTACAAAAACCATGCTACCCACCATAAAAAAATCACAACAAAAACACCATGCATACCAAATAAAATCACTACAAAAACATTGCTACAACTAAACATCACTACAAATCACATGCTACCAACATAAACATCACGTCAAAACACCATGTACCCAACATTTATAACAGCACAAACCAAACACATGCTACCAACATAAACATCACAACAACACTTAGCTACCAACATAAACCTCACTACATACACCATGCTCTCACTCTCGATCTCTCACTCGCACTCACTAACAAAACCATGTACCAACATAACATTGTATACAAACACCATGCTACCAACATAAACATCACTACAAACACCATGCTACAAATAACATCAACACAAAACCACCTGCTCCCAACTAAACATCACTACAAATCACATGCTAAAACAAAAAAATCCACTACAAACCATGCTACAACATAAACATCATACAAACACATGCTTACCAACATAAACAATCACAACAAAAACATGTACCAACAACCATAAACATCACTACAAAACACCTTGCTACCAAAACATAACTCACTACAAAAAACACCATTGTACCAACATAAATATCACTACAAACACCAATCTACCAAACATAGACATTACAAACCACATGCTACCAACATTAAAATCACTACAAACCATGCACCAAACATTAACATCACTACCACCCACCAACCCGCCCCTCACCCCCAACCATTAAACCCACAAAAAACCATGCTACAACATAAATCACAACAAAACCATGCTCCAACATAAACATCACACAAACACCATGCCTAACCAACATAAAACAACACAACAAAACACCATGGCTACCAACATAAAACATCACTACAAAACACTGCTAACCAACATACACATCACTACGAAACCACCATGCTACCAACATAAACATCATACAACACCATGCTATACCAACATAAACATCACTAACTCAAACACCATGCTACCAACATAAACATACTACAAAAACCAGGCTACCAACATAAAAACATCACTCAAACCCATGTACCAACAAAACATCCAAAAAACAAAACACCATGTTACCAACATATAAAACATCACTACAAACACATGCTTACCAACATAACATCACACAAACACCATGCTACCAACTTAAACATCACTACAAACACCATGCTACCCACATAAACTCACAACAAACCCAATGGCTACCAACATAAACATACACAACAATCACCATGCTACCAACATAAACATACTACAAAACACCATGCTTACCAAACATAAACATCACTACAAACACCATTCTACCACATAAACATCACTACAAAAACACCTTGGCTACCAACATAAACATCACTACAAACACCATGCCAAACCAACAATAACATCACAACAAAACACCATGACGTCCAAATCTTAATTTCTTCAGTCATACTTCCCTGTGCAGTAAACATCACATACAAAAACACATGCTACCAAACCATAAACATCACTACAAACAACATGCACCAACATAAAAACATCACTACAATAACACCATTCTACAAAACCATAAAAAATCACTACAAACACCATGCTAACAACATAAACTTCACTACAAAACTCCATGGCTTACAACATAAACTCACTACAAAACAGGACCATGCTACCAACATAAACAATCACAAAACAAACACCATGCTAACCACATAAACTCACAACAACACCATGCTTACAAACATAAACATCACTTACAAACACATGCTACCAAACATAAACATCACTCAAACTCGGCCATGTTCAACTATAAACATTCACTACAAACCACATGCTACCAAACAGTAAACATATACAACACCATGCTACCAAATTACATAAAAACAAACACCATGTACCAACATAAAATCACTAACAACACCCCATGTAACAACATAAACATCACAAACAAACACATGCTACCAACATAAACCAATCCACTACAAACACATGCTACCAACATAAACAATCACTACCAACACCATGTACCAACATAAACATCACTCACAAAACCATGCTACCAACATAAACATCATAAACACCATGTACCAACATAAACATCACTACAAACACCATGCTACCAAAACATAAACATCCTACAAATAATGTACCAACCATAAACATCACTACAAAACACTATTCTACCAACAAAACATCACAACAACCACCATGTTAACCAACATAAACATCACTACAAACACCATACTACCCCCCCAAACATAAACACATCATAAACACACCATGCTACCAACATAAAACTCACACAAAACACCATGTACCAACATAAACATCACAACCAAAACATGGCTTACCAAATCAAAAATCACTACAAACACCATGCTGACCAAAATAAAAACACCTACAAACACCATGCTACCTTAACATAAACATCACTACAAACACCATTGCTACCACCATAACATTCACTACAAAAACAATCGCTACCAACATAAACATAAAAAAATCAACAAAACACCATGCTACATCAAAAAACATCACTACAAACACCCATTGCTACCCAACTATAATAACATCACAAACAAACACCATGCTACCCAACATATAAACAATCACTACAAAAACCATGTTACCAACATAATCATCACTAAAAACCATGGGCTACCAACATAAACATCACTACAACCCATGCTACACATAACATACAACAACCAAATTGCTACCAACATAAAATCACTACAACACCATAGCTACCAACATAAACATCACAACAAAACCATGCTACCAACACGCTCCACATCACTACTAACACCCATGCTACCAACATAAACATCATACAAAAACACCAGGCTACCAACATAACTTCACTACAAAAACCTGCTACCAACATCAACATCACTAAAAACACCATGCTACAAAAAAACATAACAAACAAACACCAATGCTTACCAACATAAACATCACTACAACCTACTCACTCGCGCGCTCACACTCTCTCCTAATTAACATCAACATCATAACACATGCTACACATAAAACATCACTACAAACACAATGCTTCAAACATAAACATCACTTACAAACACCATGCTATACCAACATAAAACATCACTACAAACCACCAGCTACCAACATAAACATACAACAAACACATGACTAACCAACATAAACATCACTACAAACACCATGCTACCAACATAAAATCACAACCATCAACCACCTTGCCTAACCAACATAAACATCACTACAAACACCATGGCTAACCAACATAAAACATCACTACAAACACCATTCTACCATAATATTAAAATCTGAAACAATTCACCATGCTACCAACATTAAACCATCACTACAAACACTATGTACAACATGATTCATCACTACAAACCACCATGCTACCAACTAAACATCACTTCAACACCATGCTCCCAACATAAACATCACTACAAACACCATGCTACCAAAATAAAAATACTAATACACATGCTTACAACATAAACATCACAACAAAAACATGTACCAAACATAAAATCAAACAAACACCCTGCTTCCCAACCATAAAACATCACAACAAACACCATGCTACCAACATAAAACATCCACTACCAAAAACCATTGCTACCACCATAAACATCACTACGAACACCATGTACAAATAAACATCCTACAAAACTCCATGCTACCAACATAAAACATCACAAACAAAACACCATCGCTACCAACATAAACATCACAACAAAACACCATGCTTCCAACATAACAACATCATTACAACACCATGCTAACCAACATGAAACATCACTACAATACAACAACCATGCTACAAACATAAACATCACTACAAACACCATGCTACCAACATAAAAACATCACTACAAACACCTGTACCAACATAAACATCACTAACAAAACACTATGCACACATAAACATACAACAAAACATTGCTACCAAACATCTTAAACATCACTACAAAACCTTGTACACAAAATAAAATCACTACAAACACCATGTCCAACATAAACATCACTACAAACACATGCTTAACCAACATAAAACCATCATACAAACACCATGCTACCAACATTAACATAACAACAAACACATGCTACCAACATAAAATCACTACAAACACCATGCTACCAACATAAACATCACAAACAAACACCATTGCTACCAAATAAAAATCACTACAAACACCATGCTACCACTTAAAACAATTCTACAAACCACCATGCTACAACTAAACAATCCTACAAACACCATTACAAAACATTAACGTCACTACAAACACCTTGCTACCCAACATAAACATCACTACAAACACCATGGCTACCAACATAAACATCACTACAAAACACCATGCTACCACATAAACATCACTTACAAACCCATGGCTACCAACATTATAACATCATACAAACACCATGCTACCAACATAAAGATCACTACAAACACCATGCTTACCAACTAAACATCATACAACCACATGCTACCAACATAAACATCAAAACAAACACCATGATACCAACATAAAATCACAACAAACACCATGCTACCAACATAAACATCATACAAACACCAGGGGCTACAACATAACATCACTACAAACACCCATGTACCACATAAAATACTACATATGCACATGCTCAACATAAACATCACCTACAAACCACCATGCTACCAACTTCAACATCACTACAAACACATGCTACCAACCATAAACATCACTACAAACCACCATGTCTACCATCATAAAACATCACTACAAAACCCATGCTACAAACATAAACTATCACTACAAACACCAGGTAACCAACATTAAACATCACAACAAACACATGCTTAACAACAATAAACATTCAACCAAACACTTTGTACAAATAACATCACTAAAACACCATCCTCACACTCTCGCACGCACCAAACATATAAACATCACTACAAACACCAGGCTTACCAACATAAACATCACTACAAACAACCATGTTCCAACTAAACATCACTACAAGCACCCATGCTACCAACATAAACATCACTACAAACACCATGTACATACATAACTTCATACAACACCAGGCTACCAACATTAACATCACTACAAACACCATGCTACACATAAACATCATTCAAACACCAGGCTACCAACATAAAACATCACTACAAAACACCATGCTACCAACATAAACTCTCCTACAAGCCACCATGCTACAACATAAAACATCACTACAAAAACCACCAGCTACCAACATAAACATATACCAACACCAGGTCTACCAACATAAAAATCACTACAAACACCATGATACAACACCTATAGACACATACATGTGGTTGTAATAACGTTCTCATAATCATATCTGCACACTCTCCCACATCATTGTATAAATTACAACAATAATCTATAATGTAAGTGACTTATGAAATTCCTTTATTTATTATAATTTAAATTTCTTAAGGAAATGAAAGAGGGAGTTACAATATTTGGATGTGAAATATTTCGGGGAGGGAGGAATGGATGTAAATATGAGAAGACTTGTGTTTAAGACACGAGAAGATATTTTATCAACAATCATCTTAAATAAAACTTTGTTTAAGTTAGGATATATTCATTAATGACATAAAAAACATTTTAAACAAATATTATAACATGAAACAGTACCAATGACCACAGAATCAGTTATACAAGGAAGAAGTAAATGTAAAATAAAATAATGATACACAAGACCAGAACATTTCAACACAGAAGACCAGTTACTGTACACAGAAGACCAGTACAGTAACCACAAGACCGAACAGTTAACACGATCACTAGGTGTTAATATGGAACACATTTTTATCAGTCACTGAGGTGTTACATATCTGGTAACACCTTACTGAAAGTCATCAGGTGTTACAAACCTGGTGGACACCCCTTACTAAACAGTCAAGAGGTGTTACCATAACTAGTAACTCCAATTACTGACTGTCACTCAGGTGTGTTACATAACTGGGGTTAAACTCCTTAATGACAGTCACTAAGGTGTTACATGTAACTGGTTAACACCTTACTGCAGTCACTGAGGTGTTACATACTGGTAACACTTACTGACAGTCATCAGGTGTGTTACATAACTGGTTACACCGTTACTGGACAGGTTCACTCAATGGTGTTACTACTTAAAACTTACATGCAGTCACTGAGGTGTTCATAAAATATGGTTACTCCTTTACTCTGACAATCCACTCAGTTGTTACATAACTGGTAACACCTTACTGACAATCACTCAGGTTTACATAACTTTGTAACTTATGACTATCACTCAGGTGTTACAACAACTGTTTTAACACCTTACTGACAGTTCACCGAGCGGTTACAATAACTGGGGAACACCTTACGGACAGGTCACTCAGGTGTTACATAACTGGTTAACCACCTACCGAACGTCAATGAGTGTTACATAACTGGGTAACACCTTACTGACAATTCACTCAGGTGTTACATAACTGGTAACACCTTTCTGACAATCACTCAGGTGTTACAAAACTTTGTAACGCCTTATGACAACATCACTCAGGTGGCTACATACCTGTTTCACACCTTACTGGGACAGTCACCGAGGTGTTAAATAACTGGTAACACCTTAATGACCATCACTGACGAGTTACATAACTGTTAAAACACCTTACTGACAGTCCTGAGGTGTTACATATCTGGTATCACCTATTGACAGTCACTCAGGATGTTAACATATACTGCCAGGTTTAACACCTTTCTGAAAGTCACTCCAGTTGTTACATAACTTAAAACACCTTACTGACAGTCATGAGGTGGTTAATAACTGGTAAAATTAACCACCTTACTGACAATCACTCAGGTTGTTACATACTGGTTTACACCACCATTACTGACAACTCACTCAGGTTGTTACAAATATTGTAAACACCTTACTGTCCAATCTCTCTCAGGTGTTACCATAAAAAGCGTTTTATCACCTTACTGACAGTAACCGAGGTGTTACCATAAATGGTTACACTTATGGACAGTAATCAGGTGTTACATAAACTGTTAAACACCTTACCGGACAGTCACTGAAGAGGTTACATTATGGTAACACCTTACTGAAATACTAGGTGATTACATAACTGGTAACACCTCTACTGGACAACACTCAGGTGTTTACATAATGGTTACACACCTTACTGACAATCCACTCAGGTTGTTACAAAACTTTGTGTAAACGTCTTACTGACAATCACTCAGGTGTTTACATACTGTTTAACCTTACTGACAGTCAACCGAGGTGTTACATAAACTGGGTAGGTAACACCTTACTGGACCATCACTGAGGTGTTCATAAACTGGGTAACACATTATTGACAAGCACTCAGTGTTACATTTACAATTATGGGCTTATCTGAGAAAAAGAATCATTATACTTTTGTATATGGCTAAGCTTTAATTCGTCTTTATCTAATGTATTTACGTACAGTTTCTATGATAATTATTAACTTCATGTAATTACTTATTTCGATATAATGTTTTTGTGGTGCTGATATTATTGGTTTATAAATGTTGTTAAACATTATAATAGTTTTTATGAAGGTAAAACAATAGCGATAATGAAGAATTAGACAAATTAGTAAAAAATCTGATACTCTTCAATTTGCTGTCTTACTTTTCAAAATATTGTCTGTATTGATAAAGTCACTGCTTGGGACATACGTCTACAAATTAAAGAATCCAGATGATACAAATTTGTCTAAAATTATGCTTTTAAATAGTTTTGTTTTCACTTTCTTCTGCAGTTCTTAACATTCTTCAATTCTTATTTATATGGAAAATATTTTTTGGATTCTTGTTTTTTATACTTTCTTCAGCACTTTTTTGATTTTTATTTTGAATTATGAATTTTACAATCTAAGAAAAATGTTATAAAAAAACAAACTGAAAAATAATTTAAGTTAGCAGTTCTTCCATTATCTCATTGAGGTTAAACACTTTTTTAATTTGTATGAGCAGAATAAATGTTCCAGTCATGACTCTTAAACATCACCAAACATAATGTTAAGTTATTATTTAATAATATAAACATTTTAGGTCTGCTGAAGGGGAAATAACATGTGTGCCAAACCATTCAAGGATAATAATTATATGTTAACATTTTAAACATCTCAATCCATTACATCACTGTAATTAATTTTACGTTTTTTTTTTTTTAACTGACATTTTCACACAGCACGCAAAACATTTAGTAAACATAACATAACAGTATGTTAGCACTGATTCGTACTGTACAGTGTGCACCAGCGAAATCTTAATTATTTTTGTCTCAAAGACGAATATCCCCATTGATTAGTTTTTTTATTTTAATACCATAACGTTTTATACTGTGTGGGGGGGGGGTCTTAATGTTTTATTATAGTCTAGAGGAGAAGAAGGAAGTGAAAAATGTTAAGAGAGGAGAGAGATCTTTAGATTCCTTAAGATCATTCTTTTAGTGGCTTTACCTGGACCCACAAAGTGTCCTAAAAACTAGTAAACTTTTCAAACCTTCCACAATGAAATGTCTTGAAAATCCCAGAAAAGGAAACCACCTTCTTCAAATGTTACTGAATTCCGAACATTTAGGAAGACTGTTTTTTTTTCTGGACTCCAAAGGAGGTTTTGATTTTATTTTGAAAAGGCAACAATTTAACAAAGTTTAAGGCCGCCGCTCGCCTCACCCCCCAGTATGAATGATTGGGTCACAAATTTGAGTAAATATAGTAATGTGGGGCATAGCGGACGTTCTGTGAGTGTTGTGTGTGTGTGTGTGTGTGTGTTGATTTGTGTGTGTTCGTGTGTTGTGTTGTACTCACCTATTTGTACTCACTATTTGGCGTTTGCAGGGGGTCGAGGTCCTAGCATCCTGGCCCCCGCCATCCTTCTACGCGTTTTGCTACTGGGCCCCCTCTCTTCCCCGCCCACATGAGTTTTATCAAAACTCGTCTTACAAATGGTGTGTATGTGTTCCTGCCTCCACTACGTCATTTTCTAGGCTGATTCCACTGCCTTACAAACTCTATGACTGAAGAAATACTTCCTATTTTCTCTCTGACTCATTTATGGCTTCAAATTTCCAATTGTGTGGCCTTTGTTTTCTGTGTCCCCTCCCTGGAACATCCTGTCTTTGTCCCCCCCCCAACCCCTTGTCTATTCCACGAGTATTTTGATATGTCGTTATCATGTCATCCCTGACCCCTCCTGTCCTCCAGTGTCGTCAGGCTATGTGTGTGTGTGTGTGTGTGGTTGTGTGTGTTTGTGTGTGTGTTGTGTGTGTGTGTGTGTGTGTGTTTTATGAGATGCATATTGTGTTGAAGAGGGCGATGAGTGTGTTTTACGCGCGGTCGTGTGCGGCGCGCACGTGCATGTTCTGTGTTTGTATATATGTTGTTGAATCAAGAAGCTTGTATTTGCGTGGCAAAATGAAGCAAATGACTGAAAGTATAAAAAATAAAAGTACTGTGTGTGTTGTTGTAGTAAGTTTGTTTTTAGGTACAGGTTCTCATAATAAAAAGTTACACAAATTATATACTAGTATCAATGTGTCAAATTACCAGGGGAATAACCCTAACCAAAAGTCAGAGATAATGACTTATTTCTCTAGTGTTCTGTCTCGCGAACACACAGACAATATATAACAAATAAAACTAAAAGTTGAACATTACTTAAAGGTTGGTTGGAGGTGAAACAAACACATTATCACACAACACTATCACACACTATATTTGAAAACATTACAACACAAATTAATAATGATTAAGAAACTGACTATTATATTTATTGTGATGAATCGTTTTTTATAAATACATAGTAACCTAACAAATTTTCTTGAGTGGCCATGACCTTGGTGGCCCGACTGGACGTAATTTAGTAGCTTAGCTTGCGCTGAGATCTGGCTGAACTTACGTTCTAGGTGTCTTGGTGTTGTAAATTTACAGGATACAGTTTACTGTGTTGTCCTCTCATTGTAAGTCCACCCACCTGGACAGTCTCTACCGTAGACAGCTAAACAAGAACCTCGTTTAATCTGGCTTAGATCTTGGGGTGGCTGAGCTGGACTTCGGGATACATAACTGGGGAAGGCCTGAGACAGAAAGATTTCCTAGGTAAGTGAGGAAGCAAAAAAAGGGAGGGAAATCCGGGGGCCCAGGATGGATTCCTGGACACATTAACTGGGAGAAGGCGAGGATTTCCATGGGGCTATGGGGAAAGGGACGGATGAATATTCCTTAAGGGGACAGATGGACTCCTGGAACATGGACTGAGGAAAAAAAGACGAGTGGATTTCTGGTTTTGTTGAGGCAAACCATGGGGAAGAGTGCGAAAGGAGAATAATCTGAGGGGACACAGATGGACCTCCTGGATACATGGGACCTGGGGAGGAAAAAAAAAAAGGCGTGGTTATTTAAAATGGGGGAAGGGGAAGGGGGGGGGAGAAAGAAGGGAAGAGGAAAGGAGAAGAATTTCTGAAGGCGGACAGATGGATCCTGGACACATGGACCTGGAGAAAGACGAGGGCGCCTCTCTGGTTTTTGTTGAGGCAGACCTTGGGGGGGGAAGTGAGGAAAGGTGAAGCATATCTCGAGGGGGGACACAGATGGACTCCTTGGGACACATGGACATGGGAGGAAAAGAGAGGGATACTGTTTGCTAAGGGAAGACATTGAAGAAGTGGGAGGGGAAAGGGGGGAGAAATATTGAGGGTAAAGACGAGGATACTGGATGTTGAGGGCAACCTCTTGGGAAGTGAGGAGGGGAAAAGGAGAATATCTGAGGGGACAAACAGATGGACTCTGTACCATGGACCTGGAAAGGCGCGAGGTTCCCTGGGGAAGTGGGGAACAAATCAAGGGAGAAGATAGGGAAAAGTAGAATATCTTGAAGGCGGAAAGATGGACTCCTGGACACATGAGACCTGGGGGAGGAAAGTCGAAGGATACTGGTTGTTAAGGCAGACCTTGGGTAAGGGAAGTGAGGAAAGGAGAATATCTGAGGGGGACACAGATGGACTCTGGATACTGGGACCTGAAAGAAAGAGGGGGATATTGGTTGCTAATGCACGGCTAATTGGAGAAGTGGGGGGATAAAGGGAGACAAGAATATATCTGAGGGAAAGACGAAGATACTGGTTGTGAGGCAAACCTTGGGGATGAACCAAACTTGGGGTAAATAAGTGGGGGAAAGGAGGAATAATCTGATGGGACACAGTTGGACTCTTGGACACATGTACCTGGGCAAAGACGGTATACACTGGGGGGGAAGTGGGGGAAAGGGAGAAGAAGAAAAATATCTGAAGGCGGGACGGGATGGACTCCTGGACACATGGACTTGGAAAGTCCGAGGATACTGGTTGTTGAGGCAAAGTCCTTGGGGAAGTGAGGAAAGGAGACACTATCTGAGGGGACACAGATGGGACCTCTGTACATGGACCTGGGGAAAGAGGGGCGGGGGATTCTGGTTGCTATGGTGTTTGACCTTGGAGAAGTGAGAAAGAAAGGGAAGATATCTGGTTGTTGGGCAGACCTTGGGGAAGTGAGGTAAGGAGAATATCTGAAAGGGACCCACAGTTGGCCTCTTGGATACATGGACATGGAAAGCGAGGATATGGTATGTTGAGGCAGACCTTGGGGAAGTGAGGGAGAAAGGAGAATATCTGAGTGGGAAATAGATGGGGTCCACCTACATGGGAAAATTGGAACTGAGAAAGTCGAGGATACCCTGGGGAAAAGTGATTTAATAACAGGGGGAATATCTGAAGGCGGGTAGAATGCTCCTGGACTCATGGACCAGGGGGAAAAGAGGGGGTGGGATTCTGGTGCTAAGGAGAGAAGTGGGAGAGGAAAGGGAGAATATCTGTGGGAAAGACGAGGATACTGGTTGTTGAGGCAGAACCTTGGGGAAGTTGAGGGAAAGGAGCAATATATGAGGGGACACAGATGGGTCTCTGGATTCATGGACCAAGGAAAGACGAGGATACTGGTTTGTTGACAGGAGAACTTGGGGAAAGTGAGGAGGAGGAAAGGAGAAAGATCTGAGGGGAACAATGATGGCACTCCTGGACACATGGACCTGGGAAAAAGAGGGGGATAATGGTTCCTAAGGGCAGATCCTGGAGAAGTGGGAATGGGAAAAGGGAGAATATATGGAGGGAAACACTAATGATCATGGACAATGATCTGGGGAAATCTTCAAAAAAACACAGTAAGTGGGTGGGTGGTTCTTTAAAGACGAACCCACTGGCTCCACGTGGTAAGGTCTATGGGGTCAACTCAGTAATAAATACACTCTGAGGCTGTCAGTGGTCGTATATACATTAATAATGACCTATTTCGTATTTCCCTTATTACTACTTAGCCCCGGTGGCATTAAACTTTACTGATAACAGGATGGTTGTTCTCTCACCACACGACCTCCATGCTTGGGCTCACTTGACTGGGTTCCCCTTTTTCCCCCCCCCATTCCTGTCCTTTTACTACCCTACCTTCCCCAGGTTCATTGGCCAAGAGTCCTTCTGTGCCCCCTCGGTTACCCCTTCCCCCTTCCTGTCCTATCTTTCCTCCCTTTCCCCCGGTTAATGTGCCCAGGAGTCTCTGTGTCCCTCAGATATTTCCCTTCCCCACTTTGTCCTTTACTTCAAACCTTCCCACGGGGCATGTGCCCGGGGAGTCTCTGGTCCCCCTGATATTTCCCTTCCCACACTTCCTGTCTATATACCCAACCTTCCCAGGGGCCCCCCAGTGTCCCTCAGTATTCTCCCTTCCACACTTCCTGTCCTATACTATCCTACCTTTCCCCCAGGTTCATGTGTCCAGGAGTCCATCTGTGTCCCCTCTGATATTCTCCCTTCCACACTTCCTGTCCTATACTATCCTACCTTCCCCAGGTTCATGTGTCCAGGAGTCCATCTGTGTCCCCTCAGATATTCTCCCTTCCCCACTTCCTGTCTTATACTATCCAACCTTCCACAGGTGCATGTGTCCAGGAGTCCATCAGTGTCCCCTCAGATATTCTCCCTTCCACACTTCCTGTCCTATACTATCCTACTTTTCCCAGGTTCATGTGTCCAGGAGTCCATCTGTGTCCCCTCAGATATTCTCCCTTCCACACTTCCTGCCCTATACTATCCTACCTTCCCCAGGTTAATGTGTCCAGGAGTCCATCTGTGTCCCCTCAGATATTCTCCCTTCCCCACTTCCTGTCCTATTCTATCCTACCTTCCCCAGGTTCATGTGTCCAGGAGTCCATCTGTGTCTACCTTCCCCAGGTTCATGAGTCCAGGAATCTATCCGTGGGCCCCCGGATGTCTTCCCTTCCTCTGAAGCCCTGGAAACTTTATTCGTATTTTTGTTGCCTAACTCAGTCCCTCCCCCAAGATCAGCAGTCCCAACCCAGGTCCGTGGTTCCAAGTGTTCATCCATACACCCTTCACCACTTCTCCGATGTCAGCAAGTCCCACCTCAGGTCCGTGGTTCTAGGTTCACACCTTTCACCACCTCCCAGAGGTCAGCAGTCCCACCCCAGGTCCGTAGTTCCAAGTGTTCATCCATACACCCTTCACAACTTCCCTGAGGTCAGCAGTTTTAAACCTTGAACATACACTCTTATTGACAATAACCTTTTTCTCTTTAGTATAAGAATCATAGATGATGCCAATATGGCAAATGATATTTAGAAAAAAAGAACATAAGATTGAACTTAGTATTATGACTAACTAAAAACCATTTACATAATTATGATTGTCGTCATCCATGAGACCTTTACACATGATATAGTCACGGACTCACATATTACATATTCTCATATGTACAAAAATTGATACATATTACATGACTTATGAAAATTTATATTCACAGGAATTATATCAGTGTCATACATGTCCATTAACTTACATAAGATTATAAAAATACCGAATCAATATATTAAGTCTCGTCGCATCTCCATGTTCAATATATACATTAATTAAGCACATTCAATAAATATTTTTAGGACATTTCAACAACCCCCCTCCCCCCCCCCCGTCCCCATTTACCTCAGATCATCATATTGAACAACGTCATACCATTGTTCACTGAAGACAGAGACAACCATAATTTAACCCTAGGACATAGTATCTTGATGACAAAGAACGTCTTACCAATAGTTTAATATACAAATTGTGCACATTACAATTTGACATTAAGAAAAATAACACATGGCTGAACTTATTATTTTGACCAACACAAAACCCTACTTATGGTTAAAAATGTCATCAGCCATGGTAACATTACTCCTGATGTGTTCACAGACTCACTTGGTACATATACATATATGTACAAAAGTTGAAACATAATATCACATGACATATGATTGAACAATATGTCCACAGGATTTATAACAGTGCCCTACATGCCCGGTAACATATATAAGATTATAAAAATACTGAACCAATTTGCTGCGCCCCCTCGCTTCTCTATGACCACCCATGATAAAACACGTCTACATTTAAAGTTTTGCCCCATCAAGAGAGTTTTCTATTTAAAATTTATGCTAGGAATACACTCATACCCCCCCCCCTCTTCTGGCTGAGACCAATCCCACTCAACCATTACTCCATTAATTCTCGCAACCTACGCATATTCATACCTCTATACTGAACTGGAAAGAATTGAGGATGGCGAAGATGGAGATTCGGCGACTGACCGAGGAAAACAAGAAGATTCGTAGTAGTCCTCCTGTTTTGAGTCCTCAGGTCAAGAAAGGAAACTGGTCAGTGGCTGGACAGCAGGGAACGAAGTTGACGATCAAGAAGACGAATGGAAAGGTAGAAACGATGAAGAAGAAAGAGACTGCCGTGGAAAGTGTTGTGGAAACATCTAATACATTCTCAGTGCTACCCAACGAATGTGAGTCGACTACTGGGAACGTCACGACGAACGACACCAAGGAAGGTTTAAGAATATTGTTGTTGGGGTAGCCAAGTTAGGTATATGGATAGGGAGTTCTGCTTGAAGGACAGGAGTAGGAGACAGAGAGTTTGCTTTCCTGGGGCTGGGATGGAGGATATTGTTAGCCGTCTGGATGACATCATGAGAGGTAATGGGACCAATCCTATTATCTGTCTCAGTCCTGGAGGCAACGATGTTGGCAGACGTAGGAGTGAAGACCTGATTAGCAGGTATAGGTCAGCAATAGAAATAATTAGGAGGAAGGGTGGGAACCCTGTCATACGTGGTATTTTGTCAAGGAGAGGAGTTGGAAATGAATGGTTGTCCAGGCAATTGGTGTCAATTGCTGGCTGGATAAATACTGTAAGGAAAATGCTGTAACATTCATTGACAACTGGGGACCTCTTCTATGGCAGAAATGACATGTATGCCAGGGATGGGGTTCACTTATCTAGGTCTGGGGTGGGAGCACTGGCAACTGCAGTGGAGGGAGCTGTTAGGACTTCAAACTAGGAATAGTTAGTGGTATGGGTTTTGGCAGGAAAACAGTGAAGTCCCAGTGTAGTAATATTATGAGTTCTAGGGGGAAATAGTAATAAGCAGAACGAGGCAGATATTGAAAAGCCAGTGACACTGGGTGATAAGGACAGTAATAGGTTTAGTAGAAAAACAGAAATGAGCAGGAAGTGTAAAGAGAAAGGAGAGTCTTTCAATGTTTATTATGCTAATAGCCGTAGTGCTAGGAATAAGATGGACGAGTTGAGATTAGTTGCTAGTGCAGGTAACATTGATGTATTTGCCTTAACTGAGACGTGGTTTAATTCAAAAAGTCGGGACATGCCTGCGGAATGTCACATTCAGGGTTTTAAATTGTTCCAAGTAGATAGAAGTATCGGGAAGGGGAGTGGGGTGGCATTGTATGTCAGAGATCGCTTGACCTGTTGCATAAAAACGGGTATTAAGTCTGAAGTAACTCGTACAGAGTCTGTTTGGATAGAATTTTCAGAGGGGCATGAAAAACTGATTTTAGGAGTGATATACCGTCCCCAAACTTAGATATGGGACCAACGGAGACTACTATGGGAGGAAATTGTTAAGGCCACAAGGCACGAATAATTTAGTAATTCTAGGAGACTTTAACTTTAGTCATATTGATTGGAATTTCTTGACTGGGAATTTAGAATCATACGACTTCTTAGAAGTAGTTCAGGATTGTTTTTTGAAGCAGTTTGTGACAGAACTACAAGGGGAAATAACCTGCTTGACTTAGTTCTGGCAAACAATGAATCCCTTGTTAATAATTTAGAAATTTCAGAGGACTGGGTGCTAGCGACCACAAATCAATTACATTTAGCATTGAATGGAAGTACGATAGTAGCGATAACTCAGTAACAGTCCCAGATTTTCGCTTAGCAGATTACGATGGGCTTAGAGAACACTTATCATCTGTTGACTGGGGTAACGAAGAGAGCTATCAATATGACAGTTTTCTGAACACAATACATGGTGCTCAAAGAACGTTTATCCCATATAAAGAAATTAGATCAAATAGAAATGACCCAAAATGGATGAATAATAGGCTCAAATATCTACTAGGACATAAGAAAGGAATTTATAGGCGTATCAAAAGAGGTGAGGGTCATCTTATGAATCAGTATATTGACATTAAGAGGGACATTAAAAAGGGGATAAGAAAAGCTAAAGGGACTATGAAATTAAAGTTGCTAGGGATTCTAAACCTAACCCAAAAAGTTTTTTCCAGGTCTATAGAACAAAAGTAAGAAATAAGATAGGTCCCCTTAAAAATAACTATGGGCATCTTACTGACAAAATGTGCTCGATTTTAAATAATTATTTTCTCTTAGTTTTTACACAGGAAGACACTAACAATATTCCAGTAATTAATTTTTATAGTGGGCTAGAAGAAGATAAATTATGTAACATCACAGTCACTAGTGAAATGGTTGTGAAGCAGATGACAGACTGAAGCAAAATAAGTCGCCGGTCCTGATGAGGTTTTTTCAAGGGTTCTTAAGGAATGCAAAATGGAACTCTGTGAACCATTAACTAATATTTTTAATTTATCTTTTCAAAAAGGTGTAGTGTCTGATATGTGGAAGATGGCTAATGTAATTCCTATTTTTAAAACAGGGAACAAGTCGTTACCGTCAAATTACCGCCCAATAAGCCTGACCTCAATTGTAGGCAAATTACTAGTCAATTATAGCTGAGATTATAAGAAGCCATCTCGATAAGCATAGCTTGATTAATGATGCTCAGCATGGATTCAAAAGAGGCCGTTTTTGTCTAACTAATTTATTAACTTTCTTCAGTAAAGCTTTTGAGGCTGCTGACCACGATAAAAAATTTGATATTATTTACTTAGATTTTAGTAAGGCTTTTGATAGAGTTCCGCACCATAGACTGTTAAAGAAAGTGGCAGCTCATGGCATTGGGGAAAAAGTGCTCTCGTGGATCGAGTCATGGCTCACAGACAGGGTTAAATCCGAATGGGGTTAAATCCGAATGGGGATCTGTAACAAGTGGCGTTCCACAGGGATCAGTCTTGGGCCCGTTGTTGTTTATAATATATATCAATTATCTTGATGAGGGAATTACTAGTGATATGAGCAAATTCGCCGATGGCACAAAGATAGGTAGTATAATTGATTCAAACGTAGATGTTATGGAACTTCAGGAGGATTTAAACAAACTCTACTCTTGGTCAGAAAAGTGGCAGATGCAGTTCAATGTAGATAAATGCAAGGTTCTGAAGCTCGGGAGTGCCCATAACCCCAGTACTTATAAGTTAAATGATGTAGAACTTACCCATACAGATTGCGAAAAGGACTTGGGGGTTATGGTGAGCAGCAACCTTAAACCAAGACAGCAATGCCTAAGCGTACGTAATAAGGCAAATAGATTACTGGGATTTATATCAAGAAGTGTAAGCAACAGAAGTCCAGAGGTCATACTGCAGCTTTATACATCATTAGTAAGGCCTCACCTAGATTATGCAGCTCAGTTCTGGTCTCCATATTACAGAATGGACATAAATTCGTTAGAAAACATTCAGCGTAGGATGACTAAATTAATACATATTATTATTATAAAGGGGGAAGCGCTAAACCCGAGGATTATACAGCACCTGGGGGGGGGGGATGTGGAAGGCATTCAGGCTTAATTCGGGGAACTGGAGCACAGATCTAATTCCCTAAATCGAGAGCCCCCCACCAACATCAAGGAACCTTCCTTGAGGGGAAATTAATACATAGCATTAGAAATCTTCCTTATGAAGAAAGATTGAAGACTCTTAAGTTACATTCACTTGTTAAACGAAGAATGAGGGGAGACCTGATCGAAGTGTATAAGTGGAAGATAGGTATTAATAAAGGGGATATTAATAAGGTCTTGAGGATATCTCTCCAGGAGAGAACCTGCAGTAATGGATTTAAATTAGATAAGTTTAGATTTAGAAAGGACGTATTGGTTTGGAAATAGGGTAGTTGATGAGTGGAACAGTCTACCTAGTTGGGTGATTGAGGCTAGGACTTTGGGTAGTTTCAAATTTAGGTTGGATAAGTACATGAGTGGGAGTGGTTGGATTTGAGTGGGACTTGCACATCAGTGCTTATTTCTTGGGTAGCATAGAAAATTGGGTTGGGCAAATGTTTTGTTAGTGGGATGAATTGTAAAGGACTTGCCTAGTATGGGCCAACAGGCCTGCTGCAGTGTTCCTCCTTTCTTATGTTCTTATGTTCTTATATCCCATCTCCTTCCATACACGACCTCATTCCTACACTTTGTTTTATAAAAATGCCCAAAAAAGCTCGTATTCGCACTTCCCCCTCCACCTCCCTCATAGCCCACGATATATTAATATAATCCACTACCAAATA
The DNA here is from genome assembly GCF_026875155.1 of Cherax quadricarinatus. NCBI lineage: Eukaryota > Metazoa > Arthropoda > Malacostraca > Decapoda > Parastacidae > Cherax > Cherax quadricarinatus. Next base: position 17,396,271 of record NC_069416.1, on the reverse strand, counting down.
CATGACCGCCCTTCTCACAATATCACCCACTCCCTTATAACCAAACTCAATGCTTTCAATACCCTTAATGTACCACTCCTCCAACCATATCCAAGACCCTTCGAAACCATAGACGTACCCTTGCGATACCCTCACAAAAATACACCACATGATGTGCAGTCTCCGCCTCCCCGCACAAAACACAACATGTGGACTGCACAACGCTCATTGATAAAAAACGAACTTTAGTGGGTAATACCCACGTAAAAACCTATACATAGTTTCCCGCACCTTGACTTTAAACTTTAACTTGTGAAACGCACCCCAGATACCTGTCCAATTATATAAAGGAAAAGACACTCTCCCCCTCAATCACCTCGTTACCCCTCACAGTCCCCCCCAATACTCGCCCCAAAACACTTTTCCCGGTATGCTACCCTCAATAAAAATCTCAACATGCACATACACTCCCCAATTCCCTACCCCCCCACCACTGCCGCACATCATCCATAACCTCACTCATCCTTTAAACACCCCGATCACCACCCAACCGTTATTATAACTATTGTTTCACATACATACTTTTCAGTCTACTACACAGTGAATTAACCTATCCACCCCCCCCAATGATGTCACGACTGTCTACTTAAGCCAATGATAACCATATTCCCAAATAAAACGCATTACCTTCTATTGCACCAACCTTGCATCATTCTTCATCAACGGATAAACCACTGCCACATGCCACAATTTAGGATAAATGATTGTATTTATAACTACGACCCTCTGATGGATCGTCAGCCCACTCGTTCGTATTCCCCCCAATCTCCTTAATACTCCTTGCACAACCCTTACGTAGTTAACCTCTCTAGCTTCTTGCGCTGCCCTTCTGTATAATACTCCACATACTTTTATTTGATCTACTACCTGTCAACCATATTTTTGTCCCAAGTTCCCTCCCACCCATGAACCAACCTCTAACAATTTAGACTTAACTGCATTAAGACGCATACCTGTTGCCCCAGTATCTCAACTATTCGACCTACATTCCTTAATCCTTCCTCTCCCCCATCTAAAACCGTCGTATCGTCAACATACCCAACTATACCAGGAGCACCCCGCTGCCATACCCCCCCTTCATCTACCCCAACATTAATCATCCTGATGATAAATTAGACACATGTGCAACTCTTGGGTATCTTTATTGAGGAAACGTTTCTCCACACAGTGGCTTCATCAGTCCATACAAAGGAGATCTTGAAGAAACAGGGGAGAATGAGGTAATCAGTCCCTCAACTTGAGTCGATGTGGTCAGTCCATCAATCCCTTGATAGGAACTACGTATACGTGATGAGAAGGAGCTATAAACCGTTGGAGCGAGAGGTGAAGCAGTCTAGGTCGTGTAACATTTGTTCAATGTTTGAAGTAGGTCGTGCCCAAGAATTAGGCAAGCGAAGAATTCCCAAGTATTAAGATCCCAAGAAGTTGCAGTGTCTGACAGGTTTGTAGATGATTGGTTCAGAGAACCGACATGTTGATAAATTAGACACATGTCGGTTCTCTGAACCATTCATCTACAATTAATCATCCTATATATAGGATCTTATAGACATGCGAATAGGATCTGAGACGTGGGGCATCCCTGTCTCAGTCCCCTACCCATACTGACTACTTTTACCCATACGTCCATTGATTTGCACCTGTAGTACTGCGCCTTTGTATAATGTTTCCGCCCATCGGACAATTTCCTCGCCTAAACACACACGCTTCATTATCATCCATAACGTCTCTCGCTCTACACATTCATAAGCAGCCTTCCAATCCAATGCAAGTACGCCCCCTCACGTTTCTAAAAATCATCTATGAAATCCTTATCCTCCATGTCCACTAATCATTGACCCGCCCCGGCAATACCCATTTGTCCCTTATCTATACTGTCCCAATAAACCCTTACGAACTTATTACTTAAAACCCTTCGCAAACAATTTGTAATCATCGCACATTTAAAGGTAAAACCTCTTAATCCAGGTTGCTATTCTGCACTTCCCCCTTCGGTATCATGACAACGACCCCTGTTTGTTGCGTATATACCAAGATCCCTTTCCTTAATTTCATTTAACAAAACGCACACCAGCATTCCTCAGACCTCCCAGTTACTTAAAAATCATTTGGAATTTGCATATCAATCCCTGCATCTTACACTCTCCCCTGTAACGGCCTTCGAAAACCTCATCTTCACTTATGGGTCCCGCTATCTCCCATGTCTTCTGGTTCCAGAACTAGGTGATATCCCTTCCTCATAATATGCAAGTCCCATCTTCCTATTGCCTCCTCTTCATATCTAAATCTAAACCATTCATCGGCAAAACCACTCATACCTTCCAGTCGTTACTACCGCTGTCCCACCGTGTAACCCACCCACGTCCTGATTGTACCTCTAATTTTAACATATTCATTATATTTTGCCGGATCTTTAATCGCGCAGAACACAAGCTGATGGCTTATCACCCCATAAACATTTCCTTCCAACCGGCCCCTTAATCTTTCACCATCAACCGTGCATTCATGCATCTCCGCAGTTGCGTCGTTATACTCGATCTCTGAAACCGATATACTCCACGAAACCTTCTTAACACTGTTTTAAACTGCCCTCCAAATACCTCTGTTTATTCATATTTCCATTTGTCGACCTTCCCTTCTTTTCCTCTTACAAACCAATACGGTTCCCCGGTATAGCACATGCTCCCTCCACAGTAATATATCGCCTCCCCAGCTTTCCTTTATTCATTCATTTTTTCCACCATTCCTGCCAAAACTAAGTTCACCCTCCATATCCTCTAACAAGTCACATTTAGTTTACAATAACTCAAAAAAACGGTTCGGCGACTCACCCCATCCACGTCCACAACCACCCACTATGGTCCGAAATACAAACCTTTACAGTTCCACATTATTAACTTGTATCCAGGAGATGCATAAATGCCGGTCCAAGGTACCGTTCTTTACATAAGTCAAGCTCCACCAACCACACCTCCCCACTATCTACATCCACTAATCCCGGACTCCCCCTAATACATCCCGTAGGACTCCACACACACCCAGCTCCCAGCGGCTCCACATCCTTCCTACGTATCCCACTATTCAATCCCTCCAAATAAGTATAAACTGGATAAACCCCCTCATATGAAAAGTAGTGGTCCTCAAACAAACTCTCTTTAACAAGCCTATTGCTGTCGCCGGTATTTACAAATCACAAAAACACACTCGTCCCCACCAATGTCCCATCCACCTCACTACTCCTCCATCTCCCCTTTCTTCACCGTCCAAACAATTGAAAAGGGGCTGGCCTCAGCTATTTAATACCGCAGCACCTCCTTTAAGCTTCCAGTCCATCCAGCATAAACCTTGTACTCATTTATCAACAAAATCCTTCCGTACTTAAATATGCTCTTGTAAAAATCATGACCTGTATTCCATGTCTCTTTATAAGTCACTAAAAGATCCTGCACTTTAACATCGGCCCTTAGGCCATTTACACTTCAAGTTAGGTACTTAAATCTTGGCTATCGGGGGATTAGCAATCGATCGATGTCCATACGGGTCCTTCGATTTTGCCGTCAGATATTTTCACAATGCCTTTCTTGCCTCACCTTTCCCCTTCCCCTTACTCACCCCCCCCCCGATTACTTGTTTTGGGACATCCGCACTGAGTGTTTCTTTCAGATCTTTGCGCAGGTGTCAGAGAAATATCACTGTCAAAGCACCTGCCTCTCTCTTTGTGATGCCTAAACTATGTTCATGCCCTCATCCTCCCCCCCCCCCCTTGCCCCCTATCCTGCCTCCCCGCCCCATTCTGCACTTCAACTTTATGCACTCCAAACCACAGTCTCACAATTCTCTGTGGGTTGCCATTCCCACCACCCACATTGCACTCCTCATGGATTCCACCCGTATCTGCAGATGTCCATCCGACACAATACGTTGTGTGCGGCCGTCCACTATTCTGATCCTCCAAGAATTCCCTGTATTGCAGTATGTCTATGCAGCTGAAACTTCACTACCAATTCCACTTTGTCTCACCTCTTCCTCTATATGCATGGTCTCAATCAACTGAGAGACTCGGTAATGTTACACATTCCACCGGATTGTCCTCCCAACAATTTCACTCCATGCCCTGTGGGCCCGGAGGATGCTCCAAGTTGATGGGTTGTCACCTCTCCCTCCTCCTCCACTTCTTTACCTTCTCCATGTGTCTCAGGTGACGATCGTCGAGACACATCGCCAGCCATATGATCAAACGCTCCACCAGTCGCATGTTCTCTCTGCCCCGCATATGTGACATACACCTGAGTTCTAAAGGTCAATGTCACATTGATGGTATAGTTTTGCGCAAGGACATCTTAAGGGTAAAGGGATCCCTCCGCAGTCATCCAACATACATTCCCTCAGACACATTCCAACTGTTGCTTGATGCATAACACCAAACTCTTCGAATTGCTTTTATGTCTTCCTACATACGGCCTCAAATGGACATTCCGTAAAACTTACCAAGTATAATACTTAGATACGTCCCGCCTACGTTACTTCTAAACCAGCGGTTAATCAGCATACACCCACTTCCTGCGTCTTTCCATAATCTTCTCATATACAGCAGCCGGTCAGAATTTCACTAAGTCATCGCGAAAGATTCTTGTAGCTCCATTCAAAGACCATTCCATACCAAATCGTCGTTGTTGATGCAGTAGGTATTTCTTAAGATGGCGGCAGCTTAACTGCGCCTTTAACACCTCATATTACCAGTGTTTTCCTCCTCCTGGTAGTCTGCGCCATTTCCAAAATTCGGCTTCAGTGCTACCAAACTGTAGCGAGTGCAGCAGCCAACGTAGTCCTCCACCAACGTGTTTGACGAACGCAGTGAGCAAAAAGCGAGGTACAACCTCTCGGCCGGAAGCGAAGACATCATGAAAATGTTATTACACTGATGGGAAGTGATTATTATTATTATTATTATTATTATTATTATTATTATTTTTTATTATTAATTATTATTATTGATTTGGCACAATGGCTGCCAGTTGGAGTATTTTTAAAGCAGTTTTAAAAAAATCTTGAAACAAAAGTTTTTTAAATGTGTTGAGAATTTTTAACTGAGTATAAACGTAAGGAAAAAACCTGCGAAAAAAGATTTTTTTATGGAGTTTTTGTGTATCAAGGAGAGACTTGATTATTTTCAGAACGTTCTTGGCAAAAAATTTTTGTCTCAAGCTTTTTTTTCTCTATTGAAAACGTCTTATTGCACAAGCTTCGAACTTTTATCATAACTTACAAAATCGTAATGACATGATTGTAAACAAAACAACTGTGCGAGGGGGATTGAACTCGCTAGCCGCGAGTTCAATCTTTTTTTCCAAGCTTTCATTACTGGTGTAACCTAGAGCTACATTTGTTGAAATATTTACTGTTGTTGGAGTCGTGTGAACACTGATACACAGGACAGTTGTAGATAGTGTGAGTCTGATAACTGGTGAAACCGCCACCTGAATTTGCATAAAATTTCAAGCCTCGTATATCCTACTTCCAAGATGGTTGCTATTATTAACACATTGTCTTTGTGCCATTTTATCATTTCTAATCTCGAAAACATTGTTTTTTCTTTTGCGTTATTTGGCCTTGATGCTGGCGAGTGGCTCTTGACCCTAAGATAAAATTTTTCTCAAATGATTTGGCTCTCAATGTCTTCTATTTCACAGTTGCTATACAATCCCAATTAGTTTATCGCTGTTGTCTGACACATAGATGAAACCCAACTTATCTTCAAACTGTGTATGTGTAAGTGTTGTTCTCTGTGTAATTGAATAATATATTTAGAGGTCAGCCTTAAAAACGTAATACTTATGTATTGTCCTGGAAGGAAACATTACCTTGATGGTAGGTTGTATAAGTTTTAAAGTGACAATTTTATTAAAGATGGCTTCTCTGAATGCCTTTTTTGATCATAAATCCCAGTGTTGGGTTTAATTCTGATATTATAGTATAAATCTGAGTAATATACTTCAGTGTGACTGTGACTTGTCTGCCTTAAGCACCATTGCTTAAATAATTAACTTCCCTAAGGTTAAGTAAAATTAATTTTTCTTACTTAGGTCCATTTGCTTTTTTTTCGGGAATTTGGAAAATAATATAAAGGACGCTGCTTTTGTGATAATCTTTGAGTGTCGCTGCTGTTAACTTCAACTTTTATGCTGGTAACTTGACAATGTATCTTGTGAGTGATTCAGCTTTGTGTGTTGACGTATTTTAAGATATTGGTGTCTTGGAAGGTTTAAATTAGATTAGGTTGTCTATGGCCTGAATTACCTGTTTATTGAAGATATTCGGATATTACAATCTGATGATTTGTAAATGTTAATTCTTAGTCACTTGAAATCTACAGCGTTAATATTTAACTGAATTACAGACCTGAGCAACACTCA
>NC_069416.1:17354819-17384819 GCF_026875155.1 Cherax quadricarinatus | reverse complement strand
ACCTGGAGTCTACCTGGAGGGCATTCCGGGGAACAACGCCCCCGCGGCCTGGTCCACGACCAGGCCTCCAGGTGGATCAGGGCCTGATCAATGAGGCTGTTACTGCTGGGAGGCTGTTGAACAATCTTGGGCCCCGGACACTTATTGCGTTTTCACTGGGGGTATGTTGCATCGCCTGCCAAGTCTTTTAATATTCTCTGTGCATATTAATTAAGGACCAGTCCCTCCAGAATCTTCCAGGTGTAGATTATGATATCTCTCTCTCTCCTGCGCTCTAGTGAGTACAAATCAAGTGCTTCCAGGCGCTCCCAGTAATTAGGGTGTTTGATGGACCTTATACGTGCAGTAAAGGTTCTCTGTACATTCTCTAGTTCTACAATTTCGTCTGCCTTGAATGGGAATGTCAATGTACAACAGTATTCCAGCCTAGAGAGAATAAGTGATTTAAAAAGGATCATCATTTGCTTAACATCTCTTGTCTTGAATGTTCTCATTATCCATCCTATCAGTTTCCTAGCAGATGTGATAGTGGCATTGTTGTGGTTCTTGAAAGTGAGGTCTTCCGACATTACCACACCCAGGTCCTTCACATTACTTTTCCACTATTGTGTAATTGGAGTTTGTAGTATACTCAGTCCTAGCTATTATTTCCTCCAGTTTATCATACGGAGTAGTTGGAATTTGTCTTCATTGAACATCATATTGTTCTCTGTTGCCCATCGGAAAACTTGGTTTATATCTTCTTGGAGTTTTGCCGTGTCCTCAATGGATGACACTCTCATGTAGATCCTAGTATCATCAGCAAAAGATGATACAGTGCTGTGGTTTACATCACTGTCTATGTCTGATATGAGAATAAGGAACAGGATCGGTGCGAGTACTGTGCCTTGTGGGACAGAGCTCTTCACTATGGCAGCATCTGATTTAACTCTGTTTACCACTACTCTTTGTGTGCGATTGGTTAAAAAGTTGAAGATCCATCTGCCTACTTTGCCGGTTATCCCTTTAGCACGCATTTTGTGTGCTATTACACCATGGTCGCACTTGTCAAAGGCTTTTTTTGCAAAGTCTGTGTATACTACATCTGCATTCTGTTTGTTATCCAGTGCATCTAGGACCATATCACAGTGGTCTAGCAGTTGCGAAAGGCAGGAGTGACCTGCTCTAAAACCATGCTGCACTGGGTTGTGCAATTTTTGGGAGTCCAGGTGGTTTGCTCTCCTGCTTCTTAGAACTTTTTCAAAGATTTTTATGATGTGGGACGTTAAAGCTATTGGTCTATAGTTCTTAGCTACTGCTTTGCTGCCACCTTTATGGAGTGGGACTATATCTGTTGTTTTTAGCTACTGTGGAATCTCGCCTGTGTCTAAGCTCCTTCTCCATAGGGTTTCTTGCAGTTTTTAATGAACACCGAGTTCCACGAGTCTGGGCCTGGGGCTGAGTGCATGGGCATGTCGTCGATGGCTTTCTCAAAGTCTAGTGGAGTTAGGGTTATGTCATAAATCTGGCCTACATTGGCAGGGTTTTGAGGCTCATTCATGAAAAAATTGTTTGGATTGTCTATCTTAAACTGGTTAGTGGCTCGCTGAACACTGAGTCATACTGCGATGTCAGTATCTCGCTTATTTCTTTGTTGTCGTCTGTGCAGAATCCGTCTTGTCTGAGCAGGGGCCCTATACTAGAAGTAGTTTTTGACTTGTTTTTGGCATGTGAAAAGAAATATTTCGAATTTCTTTCAATTTCAATAATCGCTTTTAGCTCCTCTCGTCTTTCCTGGATCCTGTATGAGTCTTTTAACTTTAGCTCAATATTTTCCACTTTCCTGGTTAGCATTTCCTTCCGTGTATCAGATAATGTGGCATTCTTGAGGAGCTCAATGATTCTTCGTCTTCTCCTGTAGAGGGAGCGTCTCTCTCTCCAGTTTACTTCTTCTTTTCTTTTGTCTTATAGGAATATACCTTGAACATACTTCAGCTACCAGGAGGGTGATCTTTTCGAGGCATTGGTTAGGGTCCATGTAATTTAAGACATCCTCCCAGCATGTTTCATTTAGGGCATAGTTTACCTGATCTCAGATGTTCTTGTTGTTGAAGTTGAATTTGGTAAAGGTACCCTCATAGCTATATGCATCTTGTCGATCAGGACTCCTGTGCATTCAAGTTTGGACTTCGATTAGATTGTGATCAGAATTTGTTGTTTTTGATATTGTTATATTCCTTACCAGGTCCTCATTATTTGTGAAAAGAAGGTCCAGTGTGTTCTCCAGAGAGGTGCATTGATGTGTCATCAGGCTGGGAGACGTGAGAGGTGGTGGTTGAAGCAAAATAATCAGCGTTTACGGCGGTGGAGATAGCTGCAGAAGTTTCAGGAATAGTTGTTTGGGCAGAAGGAGACAGGTCGCAGGTGCATTGAAGTTCTCCCGTTTGGAAGGTCTTGAGGATGTCGCTGAAGTTGGGGAGGGGGAAATGAACCATCACATTATTCAGGCAGAAAAGTTGTTATTGGGGTGGTGAAAGTGTCAGTGTTTTGGGGAAAAGGGCCCCAACAGTATTTAAAAACAGTTACTATAAAAATACCAAATTTATTGAATTGATGTAATTTGCTTAAATGTCTGAAGGACTGATCAACCTTATGATGAGGGCAGCGGGGTAAAACCTTTTTTTCTCAAAAATGGTTATACTATAGACACATAAACACACAATTTAAAAAAAGTATTTTATAAAGTTGTTTTTTTTTTGTAAAAGTAAAATTAAAGAGGTGGAGAATTGTGGTAATGGAGAATTTGTGCTTGGAACAGTTTTTTTTTGGTGGGGGGAGCTTAGGTAGGTTCTCTCTCTCTCCCTCTCACTGACTCTTCTCTTTTTGGCTGACCTTCAACCTGGCAGGACTCTGGGTCCTTCTCCTATCTTTTGGGGCAAAGTGTGCTCCAGGGGTGAGTTTTTAAATTTAAGTTTTTGGCCCCCTACCCAGGGTGACTAAAGTGGTCAAAACACTGGTAGCCCAGATTATGTCAAGGAGAGAGAAGGAAGAGTGTTGGAACACACCATGTGGAGCACAGGAAGGAGTGTTTTAATTTGTTTTGAAAAATGGAGGCTGTGATTGTTATTTTCTGAAACATATCTATTGAGAATACAGTTATTTTTTTAAGTAGTAGTTTACATAACCCTGTGAAGAGGGCTGGTGAAAAGGATCAAAAACACTCAAATGATCAGCCATGAGTAAGTTTACCCTAGAAAAATTTAAAGGCCATTAAGTAAAAAGCCCCCCAAACACTAGAACATGTAGTAAGACCTTACCATCCAAAAAGTTATTGACTGCTAAAATAACTCAAACATCTTTGAACTATATTGCTGTATGGGGTAATAACATTTGGGCATGTTTTTGGTAAAGATTTACCAAGGTGGGTCAGGGAAGTGTTTTTTCATAATTGGGTTACAGGTTGTTTTCCCCTAAGGTAGGAGAAAGGTTTAAGTAACACATTTGTGTTGTGGTTATGGTAAGGCTATGTGCATATTTTACATTAAAATTGTGTTTATTTTATGTGCCTGTGGAAAACTTTGCACGGATACTGTAAGGGGGAAGCAAGTGTATTAAAGATAAAAACTAATGTCAGAAGATGAGTCTTCAGATTTTTTAAGGCTTCAGGAAGAAGGTAATAATTCATCAGTAAAACATGCCTGTTAATAGTGAAGAGAGGAATACCTACCAGGTGATATGGAAATGGAGAGATGAGACTGAAATTAGCTTACTAGAGGCTGAAATGAATTTTAATAAAAGCTGGGGAGAAAGAACGTCAAAGGTTGGAGGTTCAGAACAAGGCCCTGAGCATTTATTTAACATCTAAGCTGCAAAATTTTGTCCCTAAGTTTACAGAGAGGACCAGATAGTTTTTTTCTTTTTTGAGAAGACTGCTTTGGGCAAGGATGGCCCAAACAGAAGTGGCAAACCTAGTTCGCAACAACTTGTGGTAAAGGATTTCCAAAGAGTAGAGACCCTGGAGGGGCAAGATTTTTCTGATATGATAAGATTAAAGAGAAGTATTGTTGCCAAACAAATGATACCTGAGAAATATAGACAAAAGTTCGGGAATCAAAAATTTCGGCTGGGCGACTTAACTGAGGTTTGGGAATGAGAAATGTTCCTTTTTAAGAAATGGGTTTGTTCTAAAGGAGTTAATAAAGACTATAACAAATTGTTGATCTGATGTTCTGAGGAATTGTACAATACAATCCCTGTTGACCTCAGGAATATTTGGAGGACAAAAACCCAGATAATCTTTCGAAGCACTGGATCTAGGTGACGATTCTTGCTCGAGGAATTGAAAATAAAAAACTTTCATGTGCTTTAAAAATTTCCCCACTCATTCTAAACTTATTCAAAGTCCTTGGTCAAAAAGGTAAGTGGGACAAGAATTTTCAGACAAATAAAAGGCTGAGGTCCCTATAAAATAGAAAGAAAAGGTAAGTCGTGGAGCTCAAAGTTTACCTAGACAATCAGATAATTTTTCAGGTCCTCGAGTAAACAGTACCAGTCCTACACCAAATGGAAAAAAAATACCTTTAAGTTTATCCCTGTTACTACTGTAACAAAACGGGGACACACACAAAGTTTTGCTGGTCAAGGCAGCGAGATCAGGAAAGGGAGGAACCACCCCCGAGGACCTAACTGTGGGACACACATCTAGTTGCCTGTATTTCAAGAAAGGTTGAGGAGGTACCCTTAGGTCTAGATCCAGGATGCAGGTATTTTCTAGAAAAGTCCACATTTTGCTTTTATAAGGATGTGGGTAGGTTGAATATAGTGTCCTTGAGAGATGGTGTACACTCTCCTTGCTACTGCTGGAGTGTTGCCAATGTCAAAGGGAAATACTATAACTGGAGTAGATGTATTATTGAGGGTATTAGGGGTTAACCATAGGAACCAGTAAAAATTATGGGTAGAAATCTGCATACCAAGTGGGCTATCTCCTTAGGTTCTCAGATGAAATTCCTTCAAGGGGGTCGACCTCTTATTAGGGAATAATGTGATGGGCTTGTTAGACAGTGAAGAACATAGTATGGGGGGCAAAACCAGGCCCAAAGTTTTGGGAAAAAGAAGGCAGGAGACCCTGCCGGGACCTTTTCCTGTTGGTGCATCACAAGAAGTATTTTCGTGACCAGGAAAACCAAGGGAATCCTTATATTTCTCATGAGGATGGTTGAGGACTTAGGTTTGGAAACTCTATTTTCTGAGGTTGAACTGCAGTCAACTAAAGAAAAGGATACACAACCGGTTGAGCCTAATCAGTGCAGAGATCAAGGAGTTGTGTGAGGGAGATTGGGCTATTTATGATGCAGTTAATTGCTGCACAGGGGTGTGTGACACACTTAAGTCGATCAGAGCCTCGCTGGGGATGGGAGGAATCTTTACGTTTAAATAAATGCTTCTTTTAGGAAGGTTATCTCATGAAGAAGGCACCTTCGGTTGCAGTACCAGTAGAAGGAGACAGTTTTTGTAAACCAGGTCGTGGTGCCTTTGACCCTTTATAGAAACATGTTTTAGTTAGTGCTTTGACACACCTCTAGGTGGCCCTAGGTTTGCTAAAACAGTATCCAGGGTTTCAGGCCTTCTTCTGGCCTCGGCTGGGGAGGACGGTGGGAGGATAATAAAGGCCTTTGTCATGCCTGCCAAAATTTTTAGGGAAAACCTATCAAAGTTTAAACCTTTTCCCTTCAGCCAATTTCAGACCGGGTGAACCCTTCAGCAAGCTGGTAGGGGTTTTGTCGTTGGCCCATCCAAGGGACCAAAATGGAAAATAATTATTACTAAATATTTGTCCACTTACCAGGTACCCAGAAGCAATCTTAGCAAGATAACAGCTCGAGTGGTTTAAGGGCTTTGATGAAGTTCTTTTCCCTTTGTTGGCTTTCCTCGGGAGGTACAAACAGATCAAGGGTTAACTTTACCTCGAAATTATTTAGGAATGTTTTAAAGGGGTTAGATGTACAGCCCAAATTTTCAACTGCCTATCACCCTCAGTCTCAGGGAGGGGTTTAAGAGATTTCATCAAACTCTTAAGACAATGATGCGAGTTTATTGTATAAATAACACTAGTGATTGGGATGAGGGTACCCCTTTTTCTCTTGTTTGCCGTGCGGGAAAGCACCCAAGAATCTCTCAGTTTCAGCCCTTTCGAGCTTGTCTATGGTAAATCCAGTGGGGGGACCACTGACTATTCTCAAGGAGCATTGGCTGGGTGGTGAAAATGAGGTTTCCCCCCCGGGAAGATGTTCTCTTTTTCAGGAAACGATTGGGACCAGGCGAGACAGATGGCAGCAGAAAACCCTCAAAGTAGTCAGAGGCCATGAAGCAGCGGTACGATCAAAGGGCAGCCCCTCGCCCCTTCAGTGTTGGAGAGGAAGTGTTAGCTTTGGACCCGGGTTTTCCGGGACATGCCTTGGCTGCACGATTTGATGGACCCTTTGTCATCACAGCAGGTCTGGCCCCAATTATGTAATTAAGATGCCTGGCCGTCGCAAATCAGAAAGGGACTGTGCACATTAACAGGTTGAAAAAATACCATTCAGGCGGAGTTGCCGCTATTCAAGTTGAGTATGACGATACTGAAAAACTTCCTGTAACAACAGAAGTAAGGCTGTGCAATTCAGCCATCTTCCCAAAATCCCTTGGCACACATGAAGGGACTCATTTTACAGGGAGCCTGTGACTTGGTTCATTTTACTCCAAAAATTTCCAGATTTGTTTGGGGATGTACCCAAGTAAGTAAATTCCTCCCCATGATGTGGATGTCGGGGAAGCTGTTCCAATAAAGCAGGCTCCTTACCGCTAAACCCCAACAAAACAACTTCACATGGAGGAAGAAGTGAAATTCCTCCTTCAAAACCAGTTTGTAGTGCCTAGCGAGAGTCAGTGGGCATCTCCATCCCTGATGGTTCCCAAACCTGATGGATCTATGCGTTGTGCACTGACTATCGCTGAGTAAATGAAGTAACGAAGGCTGCCTGTTACCCTTTGCCACGTATGGATGATGTGATTGATGCTGTGGGAGGGGCAAAGTTTGTGAGCAAACTGGACTTATTTAAAGGGTATTATCAGATCCCCCTCACCAGCAAGCCAAGGAAAATTTCAGCCTTCGTCACCCCAGATGGGTTATTTCAATATAATTTTTCTTCCTTTTTGGGTTTAAAAAAAAATGCTCCTGCCACATTCCAGCGGTCGTATAAATACTGTCATAAGGGGGTTGGATGGTGTGGGGGGGCCTATCTAGATGATTTGTGGTATTCAGAAACCCAGTGGGAAACTCACTTGGTAAGATTGAAAAAGTTGTTTGAATGTCTATCCCAAGCCAATCTAACCATCAATTTGAGCAAAAGTGAGTTGGCCAACCCAGTGTACAATTCTTAGGATATGTAGTTGGTCAGGGAAAAGTTGCCCCAATTCATGCTAAGGTGAAGGCCCAAATTATAAATTTTCCTAGACCACAGACGGAAGCAGTGATGAGGTTCCTGGGCATGGTGGGTTATTACAGACGATTCTGCCCCAACCTCTCCCAGGTAACGTCACCACTGACAACTTTGACCGCCCCCAAAGTTCAATTCAGCTGGGACAGCAAGTGTGACAGGGCTTTTGAAATTTGAAAATGTTATTAGGGAATGCTCCTATCTTGAAAGCCCTGAGTTTGAATGCCCCTTCTCTCTACAAGTGGATGCTAGTGATGTAGGGGTAGGTGCAGTGTTGTTGCAGGGTGATGAGAGAGATAGCCTTCAGCCAGTTTGTTACCATTCAGCCAAATTAAAAAAGCATCAACGTGGTTAGCAACTGTAGAGAAAGAGGCTTTGGCTTTGGTGTTGGCTGTGCAAAAAATTTGAAGTTTATATCAGTGCTTCCCCACACCCTTAAAGTGTATAGTGACCATAACCCTCTGAGGTTTTTGCAAAGAATGAGAAACCACAATCAAAGACTTTTAAAGATGGGCTTTGTTCCTACAGCCTTTTAATTTGGAAGTTAAATATATAAAAGGCTCAGAGAATTGTGGTTGCTGATGCTCTCTCTAGAAGTTTCATGTAGATGCATGGTGCATACTTTGGTACATAGTGTTTGTCATGTGCGACCTTGTTTTTTGCAGTGGTAAAACTCTCGGCGAGCCTGAGTACTCTCTACCAGCCATCTGACTGTGAAGGAGTCGAGCAGAGCCAAAGGTGTGACGGGGGTCAGGGTGTACGTAAATGTGAGTTGAGGCAGTAGTTGACAACCTTGGGTAACATAGACGTTCAGGAAGGTACGTAATGTTGTGTCTTGGTGTGCTCTATATACAAAACGGCCCGACGGTTTGCCTTTGTGGTCCCCGGGGACCCCTCCATATTCTATGTCAGCCTCCTCTCATAAGTTTGGAGGATCTGTGTGGAGTGGGACCTCGGAAGATGGGCTTAAGTGCCTGACCATGTTAAGGATCGTGATTTGTATGTGGAAGTCCCCACGTTTGGTTCGGCCACCAAGTGGAGACACCTTGACATGTTTTGTGAAGTTCCTGCCTGGTGTACACCTGACTGCTCGGGGTTTTTGGCTCTACTCTCGTCTCCTGATCAGGAAGATGCCACCCTGGAGTACCAGTTGCTTGCTGGATTACCGTAGCAGAGGCACAGGCCTGTTGGTGCAGGCTTTCACAGTGGGCATTGTGTGCAAATTTTGCATTGTAATGTGTATTGTTTAAAAGTCATTAAAATTGTAAATAGTTACCCCCTTGAGTATATGGGTTTTGGTTTAAAAAATGCTTTTATAAAAAATTCTGCAATCTGTTGTAAATAACAGTAAAGTGAGGAGTAGTTATGGTGCTAGGAAATATGTAGCTTTCTAGTAGTCTTGTTTACCGCCTTCAGACTTAAGCAATATACTTTTTACTAGCCGTATCCTGGGACCCCGGCTAGCTTTTGTGAGACTTCGTCGGGAGGTGGGGGTGTTATGGGGATATAGGACCCAACATGTATTTATAAGTAACAGTTACTATAATAATACCTAATTATATTGAATTGATGTTGATTTTGCTCTAAATGTCTGAAGGCTGATAAACTTATGACTGAGAGGCAGCTGGTCAAACCTATTTTTCTCAATATAAAGGTTATACTATAGACACAAAAAACACACAATTTAAATAAGTAGTTTATAAAGTTGTATTTCTTTTTGTAAAAGTAAAATTAAGAGGTGTAGAATTGTGGTAACTAGAGAATTGTGCTTGGCAACAGTCTTTTGTTTTGGTGGGAGGAGTTTTAGGTAGGCTTCTCTCTCTCTCCCTCTCACTGACTCTCCTCTGTGGCTGACCTTCAACCTGGCAGGATCTCTGGGTCCTTCTCCTATCTTTTTGGGGCATCATTTTGTGCTCCAGGGGTGAGTTTTTATAATTCAAGTTTTGGCCACCATACCCAGGGTGACTAAAGTGTGTCAAAACACTGGTTAGCCCAGAGTTATGTCAAGGAGAGAGAAGGAAGAGTGTTGGAAACACACCATGTGGAGCACAGGATGGAGTGTGTAGATTTGTTTTGAAAATGGAGGCTGTGATTGTATATTCTGTACATATCTATTGAGAATACAGTTATATTTTTATAGTAGTAGTTTACATAACCTGTGAAGAGGGCTGGTGAAAAGGTATCAGAGACACTCAAGATGATCAGCCATGATGTAAGTATTACCCCTAGACAAATAAGGCCATTAAGTAAAAGCTACCCCACACTAGAACATGTAGTGAGAACCTTACCATCCAAGAAATAAGGGACAAACCAACGTAACAGTCAGGGTTTGCTGCTTTAGCAAGGTGTGATTACACAATGCGGTACAGGACGTTGGAGGGAGCACCGTCAAGGAGTGTAAAGAGGGAGTTGCTGGGCGAAGGTGTCTGTAGAATGGCGTGTAGAATCTTGGTAGTGTCGGCTTGTAGTTTGATTATTGCAGCGTATGTCGGTGAATTGGAGGTGTTCCTCAGATCTTTAGTTTTCTCCGATATTATTTCTTTTCTGAGTGGGCACTTAGCTGCAAGTTAAGACATGTTGGAGCCGTAGTGATGGTGCAGGAACTGAATTCGTGTCTATCATTCCTACATTAAGAACGGAATAAATTATCCTTGATTCGGCAGTTCTTGGTAATGTGAATATAGGAGTACAGGTCCCCGCAATGGGAGACGTGTGAAGTGTTCTGGTTCTATATGGCTTGGGGGATGTGATAATACAAGATGGTAAGTCCCTTTAGACAGAGCTTGGGCGCCCTGGAGATGTCTTGAGAAAATGATCTTTTTATTGATGAGGGATTAGGGATCTTGATGTCTACAGGGCCCAAATGTTTTTGTTTCTCGATATGTCTTCAGTGCTTCAGTGGAGAGAGACGTGACGATCTTGTCAAGCCTTTTCACAAAGGTAGATCGTTTCGCCTTCAAGAATGGAGACGGGGATATGGTAAATCGTGTTTGTAGTCTTGATTGAAGAGTATCTTTGTGTTTTGATGTTTCAGTGTCGTCTGTGCAGACAACAATGACGGAGTTTTCCCCAGAAAGTGGATTGCCCTTAAATTTGACCTGCAGGCAGGTCCTAACGGTGGTACCTAAAGCTAGCTTCGAGGAGTCATTGATTACTCCATTCACAGGCTTGACTTTCACACAGTTCGACAGCACTGAGTAAAAAAAGTGGCGCTAGTAGAACATTTAAAATTTCCCCCCCCCAGCGGGGATCGAAGGAAGACTTCTGAGTGCAGAGCGACTGTGTCTTGCCAGTAGCAAGGTCAGCAGTGGTGTAGCAGTTAGCTACAATCGTCGTAGACGCCGTCTAGCTGGAGCACTGAATGTCTTAGTTCAAGTAGTGCCTTTGGTCCAGTGTCTACGATAGTGTGAGTCATCTCCAACACCGCAGACTCGTCTACTACCTTTCCCACTCACACAGAGCTCGTAGTGAGTAGCAAAGGTGCTGGAGCAGGAATCAGGGTTAAAGCTCTGGTATATCAGGGCCGGTGTTCTCGCTGGCATAAGGCTGTGAGCTCCCAAAGTTCTGATTCATGAGAGATTCCTGGCACAAGTGGCCGCAGCCCGAGTGGCAAAGGAGACGAAAATTAAGGGGGGCGGGGGGAGTGGGTAGAATATACGCAAGAGTGTGCGGGGGAATTTAGTGATAGAGAGAGGATGAAAGTGTTGGTGTGCAATGTTTTGCATTAGCGAAGAAATAGCATCAGTAATAATGGAGGTAGTCTATAAAAACACAGGAGAGCTGCTGTGGCACAAACAGTACTGCAGGAGAGCTGCTGTGGCACAAACAGTACTGCAGGAGAGCTGCTGTGGCACAAACATTGCTGCAGGAGAGCTGCTGTGGCACAAACAGTACTGCAGGAGAGCTGCTGTGGCACAAAAGTATGCAGGAGAGCTGCTGTGGGACAAAAAAAGTACTGCAGGGGGAGCTGCTGTGGCACAAACATACTGCAGGAGATCTGCGTGGCCCCAAAAAAGTACTGCAGGAGAGCTGCTGTGGCACAAACAGTATTGCAGGAGAGGGTGCTGTGGCACAAACAGTACTGCAGGAGAGCTGCTGTGGCACAAACAGTACTGCAGGAGAGCTGCTGTGGCACAAACAGTACTGCAGGAGAGCTGCTGTGGCACAAACAGTACTGCAGGAGAGCTGCTGTGGCACAAACAGTACTGCAGGAGAGCTGCTGTGGCACAAACAGTACTGCAGGGTAGCTGCTGTGGCACAAACCAGTACTGCAGGAGAGCTGCTGTGGCACAAACAGTTCTGCAGGAGAGCTGCTGTGGCACAAACGTTCTGCAGGATAGCTGCGTGGCCAACAGTACTGAGGAGAGGCTGTGGCACCAAAAAGTACTGCAGGAGAGCTGCGTGGCACAAACAGTTCTGCAGGAGAGCTGCTGTGGCACAAACAGTACTGCAGGAAGAGCTGCTGTGGCACAAAAAGTACTGCAGGAGAGCTGCTGTGGCACAAAAAAGTACTGCAGGAGAGCTGCTGTGGCACAAACAGTACTGCAGGAGAGCTGCTGTGGCACAAATAGTATTGCAGGAGAGCTGCTGTGGCACCCCAAAAGTACTGCAGGAGAGCTGCTGTGGCACACACAGTACTGCAGGAGAGCTGCTGTGGCACACAAGTATGCAGGGAGCTGCTGTGGCACACACAGTACTGCAGGAGAGTGCTGTGGCACACCACATAATGCAGGAGAGTGCTGTGGCACACACATACTGCAGGAGAGCTGCTGTGGCACACACAGTACTGCAGGAGAGCTGCTGTGGCACACACAGTACTGCAGGAGAGCTGCTGTGGCACAAACAGTACTGCAGGAGAGCTGCTGTGGCACAAACAGTACTTTCAGGAGAGCTGCTGTGGCACAAACAGTACTGAAGAGAGATGCTGTGGCACAAAAAGTACTGCAGGAGAGCTGCTGTGGCACAAGCAGTATGCAGGAGAGCTGCTGTGGCCAACAGTTACTGCAGAGAGTTGCTGTGGCACAAACAGTACTGCAGGAGAGCTGCTGTGGCACAAACAGTACTGCAGGAGAGCTGCTGTGGCACAAACAGTACTGCAGGAGAGCTGCTGTGGCACAAAAGTATCAGGAGAGCCTGCGTGGCACACCCATTTTGCAGGAGAGCTGCTGTGGCACACACAGTACTGCAGGAGAGCTGCTGTGGCACACACAGTACTGCAGGAGAGCTGCTGTGGCACACACAGTACTGCAGGAGAGCTGCTGTGGCACACACAGTACTGCAGGAGAGCTGCTGTGGCACACACAGTACTGCAGGAGAGCTGCTGTGGCACACACACTACTGCAGGAGAGCTGCTGTGGCACACACACTACTGCAGGAGAGCTGCTGTGGGGACACACAGTACGCAGGAGAGCTGCTGTGGCACAAACAGTACTGCAGGAGAGCTGCTGTTTGGGACAAACAGTACTGCAGGAGAGCTGCTGTGGCACAAACAGTACTGCAGGGGAGTGCTGTGGCACAAACAAATACTGCAGAGAGTGCTGTGGCACAAAGTACTGCAGGAGAGCTGCTGTGGCACAAGCGTACTGCAGGAAGCTGCTGTGGCACAACAGTACTGCAGGAGAGCTGCTGTGGGACAAACATACTGCAGGAGAGCTGCTGTGGCACAAACAGTACTGCAGGAGAGCTGCTGTGGCACAAAACCAAAATCTGTGCCCCCGGAGAGCTGCTGTGGCACAAGCAGTACTGCAGGAGAGCGCTGGGCACAAACAGTTCTGCAGGAGAGCTGCTTTTGGCACAAGCAGTACTGCAGGAGAGCTGCTGTGGCACAAACAGTACTGCGGAGAGTTGCTGTGGCACAAACAGTACTGCAGGAGAGCTGCTGTTTGGGACAAACAGTCTGCAGGAGAGCTGCTGTGGCACAAAAAGTACTGCAGGAGAGCTGCTGTGGCACAAACAGTACTGCAGGAGAGCTACTGTGGCACAAACAGTACTGCAGGAGAGCTGCTGTGGCACAAACAGTACTGCAGGAGAGCTGCTGTGGCACAAACAGTACTGCAGGAGAGCTGCTGTGGCACAAACAGTACTGCAGGAGAGCTGCTGTGGCACAAAGAGTACTGCAGGAGAGCTGCTGTGGCACAAACGTACTCGAGAGGCTGTGGCACAAACATACGCAGGAGAGCTGCTGGCCCAACAGCTGCAGAGAGCTGCTGTGGCGAAACAGTACTGCAGGAGAGCTGCTGTGGCACAAACATACTGCAGGGAGCTGCTGTGGCACAAACAGTACTGCAGGAGAGCTGCTGTGGCACAAACAGTACTGCAGGAGAGCTGCTGTGGCACAAACAGTTCTGCAGGAGAGCTGCTGTGGCACAAACAGTACTGCAGGAGAGCTGCTGTGGCACAAAAAAGTACTGCAGGAGAGCTGCTGTGGCACAAACAGTACGCAGGAGAGCTCTGTGGCCAAACAGTACGAAGGAGAGCTCTGTGGACAAAAGGAAAACGGGAAAACAAACTAAGCAGAAAAAAGAGGAAACCAATTGATAGATAGTAAAAGGAATGAAAATGAATAAGAAACGAAAGAAAAAAGGACGAAGGTCGGTCAAGCCACGAGTGTATGAAGTTTAAGGGATTGACAATTTTAATGAGACAGGGAAACATTGTAAGTGAAAAGTCTGCATTATGTATAAGGATGTTTCAACAAAATGTTAGAAAGTCACTCGTGGTTAACATGAAACGTTTTTCCCAAAGAGTACGAAACTTTACTTTTAAAAAAATGTCAATTTACTGTACGCAAGTTTTATTTTTTCACACATGGTAATATCCTGCATTGCTAGTGCCTTGCCGACACTAGTAAAAGCTCTTTTCTGCTATATTTGTCATTTTGTCATTCTATAAACAGGTCCTCTGCAAAAACTACCTTCTAGCTTTTACAGAACGCCATCTTTTGAAGAATCACATTCCAAACCATGAATCACATTCTAGTCCAGGTTCTCTGTAAATGTTCCCCTTTTTCGTTACATTGTCAGATTCTCTAAACTTCAGGAAACTCGTCGCTTAATAAACCTGGCCTTTATCTCTTCTACTAACCTCTTCACACTTCTTGTATTTTTTTCTTCTGCTTAGATTAGTTCTGTAAACGTTGTCACACTCGTTGTAATAATATTGGTAGAATTACACACACTATGTAGAGTAAAAGGACACAAGTGCAACTAATGTGACATTTATTGTGGGAACGTTTCGCTCTCCAAGGGCTTTGTCAAGCCGGCTTTGTCAACGGCTTGACAAAGCTCCTGGAGAGCGAAACTTTGCCACAATAAAATGTCACATTAGTTGCACTTGTGTCCTTTTACTTTACATGTTGTCATACTCGTAAATTTATGTCCTAGTGCGGATTATTTGTTAATAATGTTGCGTAATGTTCACAGCCATAAACCCTACGAGTTTTACGACTGGTCTATTTTGTGATAGGTTTGGTTAGGTCTTGGAAAAAAATACATAATGGCTGCATATTATTATGCACGTTTTAGAGAATAAGGTATTCATTCTGCTAGTGACTAACATGCAAATTACAGCCTTGGAAAGCTAGGATGGACAAAAGTTTTGTTATTGAGATAATATTGGTTATTGTGTATATAAATAGTTAGATTTATCCGTGGTGGTAACACTACCTTAAATTTAAAAGTTTGGCCAAAATGGTTTGATGTTGCGTTGTTGACTTTGCTGGAGTACCAGGTAATGACAGTGAAGGCTGAGTACCAGGTAATGACAGTGAAGGCTGAGTACCAGGTAATGACAGTGAAGGCTGGAGTACCAGGTAATGACAGTGAAGGCAGAGTACCAGGTAATGACAGTGAAGGCAGAGTACCAGGAAATGACAGTGAAGGCAGAGTACCAGGAAATGACAGTGAAGGCAGAGTACCAGGAAATGACAGTGAAGGCTGAGTACCAGGTAATGACAGTGAAGGCAGTGTACCAGGTAATGACAGTGAAGGCAGAGTACCACGTAATGACAGTGAGCTGAGTAAACCCGGTAATGACAGTGAAGGCTGAGTACCAGGTAATGACAGTGAAGGCAGAGTACCAGGTAATGACAGTGAAGGCTGAGTACCAGGTAATGACAGTGAAGGCTGAGTACCAGGTAATGACAGTGAAGGCTGAGTACCAGGTAATGACAGTGAAGGCAGAGTACCAGGTAATGACAGTGAAGGCTGAGTACCAGGTAATGACAGTGAAGGCTGAGTACCAGGTAATGACAAGGAAGGTGAGTACCAGGTAATGACAGTGAAGGCTGAGTACCAGGTAATGACAGTGAAGGCTGAGTACCAGGTAATGACAGTGAAGGCTGAGTACCAGGTAATGACAGTGAAGGCTGAGTACCAGGTAATGGGCGTGAAGGCTGAGTAAACCCGGTAATGACAGTGAAGGCAGAGTACCAGGTAATGACAGTGAAGGCAGAGTACCAGGAAATGACAGTGAAGGCAGAGTACCAGGAAATGACAGTGAAGGCAGATACCAGGGAAATGGGCAGTGAAGGCGAGTACCAGGTAATGACAGTGAAGGCAGTGTACCAGGTAATGACAGTGAAGGCAGAGTACCACGTAATGACAGTGAAGGCTGAGTACCAGGTAATGACAGTGAAAGGGTGAGTACCAGGTAATTTACAGTGGGCAGAGTACCAGGTAAAGACATGAAAGGGTGAGTACCAGGTAAATGACAGGGGAAGGCTGAGTACCAGTTAAAGAAATGAAGGCAGAGTACCAGGTAATGAAAATGAAGTGAGTACCAGGTTTAAAGACATGAAGGCTTGATTTCCAGGGAAAGACAGTGAAGGGTAGTACCAGTAATGACAGTGAAGGCGAGTACCAGGGAATGACAGTGAAGGCTGAGTACCAGGTAATGACAGTGAAGGCAGAGTACCAGGTAATGACAGTGAAGGCTGAGTACCAGGTAATGACAGTGAAGGCTGAGTACCAGGTAATGACAGTGAAGGCAGTGTACCATGTAATGACAGTGAAGGCAGGGCAAAAAAAAATCAAATGTGCGTAATTTAAAATTTGAGTCAAGTTGCCAGTGAGAAGGTTCACCAGCTCTGTCACTCTCGTAAAAATATTTGTTAGGCGATTCCTCTTTATAGAAATGCAAAGACAGAAGAAATCAATGATAACATAGTAAGATAAGCAAATTTATTAATGTAGAAGTTTTATAGAATATAAAACACAAACATAAAATTAATCCTACCTGAAGCAAAGATCGAAAAATGAAATGTATATTTATATAGTTAGTGACTCAAAGCTAATATGTACATAGTTAATATGTGAATAATAAAGTGATGTGCAGATGTTCTGGGCACGTAACTCAGAATTGTGGTTTGGAACGCTGATTGGGGATGGGGTCACAGGTGGATGTGACTGTTTTGACCCCAACATGAGCCGGGATTAGGGAAAACAGAGGTACGGGGATCCTCTGACAACATTTCCGAAGCAGTAGAGTTTCCAGTCGTGAACCACCATGAAACTTTTGTGGGGTGGCAATTGGAGGACGACTTTAGGATTGTATTTAGAAGACTGCATGACAACTACGAGTGGAAGGTGACCATTTAGGTACAGATACCAAATAAACTGAAAGCCTCACATTGAACAAATAACCAAGAGTGGAATACCGTACTTACGGACTCGATGAGAGCAGGAAGCCAAGTGGCATTCCTACGTCAGCAAGGGTCACTTCTTACCTCCCACCGGGCCCCTCAAGGGAGGTTCCTTGAAGCTGGTGAGGGGCTCTTGGTCTAGGAAATTGGATCTGTGCTCCGGTTCCCTGAATTGAACCTGAATACCTTCTACCCCCCCACGTGAGCTGTATAATCCTACGGGTTTAGCGTTCTTCCATGATTATAATAACCTCCCATCAGGTGGAGGAAAAAAGGGAGGGGGGGGTGAAGGTAACTCACACACCCCTTTAAGAACAGTCGTACTACCATTCCTACCGCCTCCGCTACTTTCATACTTCCACTCTTATTTAGTGCACATTTCCCTCACACTCAGGGAGGAATTATGGGCAGTCAATAGTTGTAATACTGGATGGTACTGGAATACCACAAAGTTGTAGCTGAGTGAGAAGCAGCTCTTGGATTTTTTATTATTCCAGATGACAGTTCACTTGCTCAGTATGCTTTAATATATTTCATAGAACATAGCTAGTAGCACAACTTACAGGCAGCAGGGGAACACAGCTAGTAGCATAACTTACAGGCAGCAGGGGAACACAGCTAGTAGCACAACTAACAGGCTGCAAGGGAACATAGCTAGTAGCACAACTTACAGGCTGCAGGGGAACATAGCTAGTAGCACAACTTACAGGCTGCAGGGAAACATATCTAGTAGCACAACTTACAGGCTGCAGGGGAACATAGCTAGAAGCACAACTTACAGGCTGCAGGGGAACATAGCTAGTAGCACAACTTACAGGCTGCAGAGGAACATAGCTAGTAGCAAATTTCGGCTCCAAGGACATAGCTAGTAGCACAACTTACAGGCTGCAGGGGAACATAGCTAGTAGCACAACTTACAGGCTGCAGGAGAACGTAGCCAGTAGCACAACTTACAGGCTGCAAGGGAACATAGCTAGTAGCACAACTTACAGGCTGCAGGGGAACATAGCTAGTAGCACAACTTACAGGCTGCAGGGAAACATATCTAGTAGCACAACTTACAGGCTGCAGGGGAACATAGCTAGAAGCACAACTTACAGGCTGCAGGGGAACATAGCTAGTAGCACAACTTACAGGCTGCAGGAGAACGTAGCCAGTAGCACAACTTACAGGCTGCAAGGGAACATAGCTAGTAGCCCAACTTACAGGCTACAGGGGAACATAGCTAGTAGCACAACTTACACGCTGCAGGGGAACATAGCTTGTAGCACAACTTTCAGGATGCAGGGGAACATAGCTAGTAGCACAACTTACAGGCTGCAGGGGAACATAGCTAGTAGCACAACTTACAGGCTGCAGGGAAACATAGCTAGTAGCACAACTTTCAGGATGCAGGGGAACATAGCTAGTAGCACAACTTACAGGCTGCAGGGGAACATAGCTAGTAGCACAACTTACAGGCAGCAGGGGAACATAGCTAGTAGCACAACTAACAGGCTGCAAGGGAACATAGCTGGTAGCACAACTTACAGGCTGCAGGGGAACATAGCTAGTAGCACAACTTACAGGCTGCAGGGAAACATATCTAGTAGCACAACTTACAGGCTGCAGGGGAACATAGCTAGTAGCACAACTTACAGGCAGCAGGGGAACAAAGCTAGCAGCACAACTTACAGGCTGCAAGGGAACATAGCTAGTAGCACAACTTACAGGCTGCAGGGAACATAGCTAGTAGCACAACTTACAGGCTGCAGGGGAACATATTTAGTAGCACAACTTACAGGCTGCAGGGGAACATAGCTAGTAGCACAACTTACAGGCTGCAGGGGAACATAGCTAGTAGCACAACTTACAGGCTGCAGGGGAACATAGCTAGTAGCACAACTTACAGGCTGCAGAGGAACATAGCAAGTAGCACAACTTACAGGCTTCCGGGGAAAATAGCTAGTAGCACAACTTACAGGCTGCAGGGGAACATAGCTAGTAGCACAACTTACAGGCTGCAGGGGAACATAGCTAGTAGCACAACTTACAGGCTGCAGGGGACATAGCTAGTAGCACAACTTACAGGCTGCAGGGGAACATAGCTAGTAGCACAACTTACAGGCTGCAGGGGAACATAGCTAGTAGCACAACTTACAGGCTGCAGGGGAACACAGCTAGTAGCACAACTTACAGGCTGCAGGGGAACATAGCTAGTAGCACAACTTACAGGCTGCAGGGGAACATAGCTAGTAGCACAACTTACAGGCTGCAGGGGAACATAGCTAGCAACACAACTTACAGGCTGCAGGGGAGCATAACTAGTAGCACAACTTACAGGCTGCAGGGGAACATAGCTAGTAGCATAACTTACAGGCTGCAGGGGAACATAGCAAGTAGCACAACTTACAGGCTGCAGGGGAACATAGCTAGTAGCACAACTTACAGGCTGCAAGGGAACATAGCTAGTAGCACAACTTACAGGCTGCAGGGGAACATAGTAGCACAACTTACAGGCCGCAGGGGAACATAGCTAGTAGCACAACTTACAGGCTGCAGGGGAACATAGCTAGTTGCACAACTTACAGGCTGCAGGGAAACATATCTAGTAGCACAACTTACAGGCTGCAGGGGAACATAGCTAGTAGCACAACTTACAGGCTGCAGGGGAACGTAGCTAGTAGCACAACTTACAGGCTGCAGAGGAACATAGCTATTAGCACAACTTACAGGCTGCCGGGGAAAATAGCTAGTAGCACAACTTACAGGCTGCAGGGGAGCATAGCTAGTAGCACAGCTTACAGGCTGCAGGGGAACATATTAGCACAACTTACAGGCTGCAGGGGAACATAGTAGCACAACTTACAGGCTGCAGGGGAACATATTAGCACAACTTACAGGCTGCAGGGGAACATAGTAGCACAACTTACAGTCTGCAGGGGAACATAGTAGCACAACTTACAGGCTGCAGGGGAACATAGTAGCACAACTTACAGTCTGCAGGGGAACATAGTAGCACAACTTACAGGCTGCAGGGGAACATAGTAGCACAACTTACAGGCTGCAGGGGAACATAGTAGCACAACTTACAGGCTGCAGGAGAACATAGTAACACAACTTACAGGCTGCAGGGGAACATAGTAACACAACTTACAGGCTGCAGGGAACATAGTAACACATCTTACAGGCTGCAGGGCAACATAGTAACACAACTTACAGGCTGCAGGGAACATAGTAACACAACTTACAGGCTGCAGAGTAACATAGTAACACAACTTACAGGCTGCAGGAAACATAGAAATTAACCCGAGAAAATAAGCAAATATTTGAGAAAAATGAACATATTTGATAAATGAAATACACATTAATGTTCATCCTTATTTGCAGAAAAAAGTCATAATTAAAAGAAGAAAGCAAAACATACAGTAAAGTAGACCAGTGCATTATTTTGCTCGAGCAGCGTCGACTCTAACATCAAAGTGTCTTTTCCAATCCGTCACCTCGCTGGACAAAAAAAAAAAAAAAAAAAAAAAAAAAAAAACTCAATCTTAAATAATTTCATACAGTGTTTGGGTAGAGATTTACATATTAGTAGCGTCAAGAAGCTTAAGTTAACGTCAACCAGCATAAATACGAAGCTCAAACTGATAATAGTAACAATGTGTGTCCATCAGAGAAAGTTGTTTAAGCATGTGGTGAACTTCAATGGTTCAGAACTCTGAATAATTGATGGGGAAAAATCGATGGTAAATGCTATATAGCGGCTCTTATTATTGTATCATTATACATTTACACACAACTAAGGCTGATTCCAGTTGATAAAGCCCTTGTTAATACAGGTTCTGAACCAGTATGCTGCAGAGAACTACCAACTATTGCTACGAGCATTACTTCTACAAATACCAGCACTATTTTTTATATATTTTATTTAAAACTTTGCATATATATGTCGAATACACCTAAAACATGACAATATTATTGGTAACAAACTTATTTATAAAACACTAAATAAAATTTCCTATCTCATTCACGCAACACAAGACCCCGCCAAAAAACATTTAAAATCCAATTTCCCTTCCAAAAAGTGGTGAAAAAACGCTAAAAACAACAAACATGTGTTGACACATGCCACAAAATTTCCCCGCTATGCCCCCCCTTTTAACTACCACTATACGGGCACATATCATTCACTTTTTTGGAAAAATATTTTTGCAAATAAAACTTTCCTTCTACATGTTAAAACGCTTAATACGCATCACTGCAACCAGTGCGGTTACCACTCCCTACCCATTCGGAGTGACCCACCTAGCAGCACATACCCTACCCACAACAATAACAAATACAATACCTCCATTGACCACAGTACTTGTCAGCCCAGTGTTACAATAGAATAAACACACAGCTGTACAGTAATACATCATTAATGTTATAAGACACAATACAATGTGACGTTAATACCAGCCTAACATTATACATCTTACCCTCACAACTTATTTCCTCACCGCACTCTATTTCCCACTTATTCCAATACATAATATTAATTAATCCAATAGTACAATACATCCTCTCCAACTTGTACAGCTTCCTACCACCAGCCTTGATTACTTCACACCCCTTAAACCGCAGTTACATTGCACCCTCACGAAAGCACTAACCTGCAATGTCATCCCCCTCCCTCAAGATCCGCCCCCCTAGGGCCCACGACTCCCCTTACCTCACCATTACCTCGTCCAACCGGAAAGACGAAGTTCTCACACACCACCTCCCCAAGATCCCAGCCAAACCAACCCCTCATAACCCACCCTTACCCTGCCGCATCCCCCCGGAGCACGAACCCCCCAGGAACTGGCTCCCCCGGGTCACAGCCCCAATATACTCCACTGATGTCACCATCACCATCCGGAAAACTTGATCCCGGCTTAGTCCCATACACGACTATATTTCTACACTTGATTTTATAAATCTTCGCCGCTAGTATACGACGCCGTATTTTCAAATCCTCTTCTTCCCGCCCCCCCCTCCTATACACCCACGAGATGAAAACAATCCACAACCACGTACGTCACAGCTCTCGCCTCTGTCTCCGACACCCTACTCACGTCCAAACTGAGCGCCCTCCCCACCCCCGCTTTCAACAAAGTTAAAGCACGAGCAAACCATCCCCATATCCCCTCACAATCTAGACTCCAGCTTCCCTCGACAGCAAGATTCCATGTCGGAACCTGAACATCACCTCACGTTCCCTAGGTTGAACCCTCAACTTCTTTAACCTCCTCCAAATCCCTCCCTAATGATACACAAGGTATAGCGCCACCACCGGGGCCTTTACGTGTCCCAGTAAAGCTCTATACACCACGCTCACCCAGATCCGTTCCGGCTCCCTTACTCCCATCATGACTCTCAACAACCGCTCACATTCACGAAAATCGCCACCCTGAAAAATCTTTCGAAGCATCTCACACCTTCCCTAGGCACCCCCTCCTTAAAAGCCCCGGCCCGCATCACCACCTTTTTAACATATACGCACATCACCCGCTTACGAAGATCAAACAAACCCAATCCACCTTTTCTCACAGGCAACATAACCACCTTCCAATCACATCTTGACGTCCATAACAGTCAAAACACCCTCGCTTGAATTCGACCTATCGCCTCCATAGTGATTGGGTAAACAATAGCTACGTAAAACACCTTACTATACAGGAGGATATTGACAACGATAACCATCTGCACAAATGATAAATGATACGGTCTCATCCCCTGCAATCTATTCACCACACTATGCACTACTCTCTCCGAATTAACCGCCCATGCCCTATCCATGATGCCCGTTTACACTATCCCACAAATTTTTAATGATAAATCGACATTTGTTACAACAGAGCAACTCTATAGCTCACGGCCCTCTCACTCACCCTGCCCTATTGCCTTTGATTTACACAAGTTTACTGTCATACCCGTCGATCTCCCATACATCTCAACGACTTCAGCCAGCACGTCCAGCTTCGTATATTCATAAGAACATACATAAGAACATAATAAAGAAGGAACACTGCTACAGGCCTACTGACCCATGCGGAGCAGGCCCATGTCTACGAAAGAAGGAACACTGCAACAGGCCTACTAACCCATACCAAGCAGGTACAAGCCACCCCCCGGCCAAGAACAATGACCACCTATTCAGGTCACTTCCACTTAAGGAAGGAGCACAGCACCAGACCTGGTAGCCCTAGCTAGTCAAGTCCAATTCACACCCACCCACACTCACTCATGTATTTATCCAACATATTTTTAAAACTACACAAGGTCTTAGCTTCTATGACGGTACTCGGGAGTTTGTTCCACTCATCCACAACTCTATTACCAAACCAGTGCTTTCCTATGTCCTTCCTGAATCTGAATTTTTCCAACTTGAAACCATTGCTACGAGTCCTGTCTTGGCTGGATATTTTCAGCACGTCTATTTACTCATGTTATCCATTTAAAACACCTCAATCATATCCCCCCTAATTTCTACTGCCTTTTCTAGAGAGTGAAGATTCATGCCCCTCAGCTATCCTCAAAGGGAAGATTCGATACATGGATCAACTTTGTCAACCTTCCTCTCAACGTTTTTCTTAGCGCATTTATATCCATTCCTGTAATACGGTGACCAGAACCTGTGCAGCATAAACTAAATGGGCCTAACCATGATATATAGAGTGAACAACCTGAGACTATTATTATTTATATTTCTTGATATGAAGCGAAGGATACTTGTTCAGCTTTAATGCGAACATTCACTGCACTGTTGTCTTGGACATTTTCAGGATTACTGCAAACCAGAACTCCTAATTATTTTCGCAATCAGTAGTATTAAGCACTACACTATTCAATTTTATAAGTGGCATGTTTATTGTCCTGTCCAACATTTAGCATTTGCAATTGGTTATATTAACTGCGCACCATCTGCCACTTCTCTTTCTTCCACTGACCACTGCAT
This sequence comes from Cherax quadricarinatus, assembly GCF_026875155.1. Taxonomy (NCBI): domain Eukaryota; kingdom Metazoa; phylum Arthropoda; class Malacostraca; order Decapoda; family Parastacidae; genus Cherax; species Cherax quadricarinatus. Next base: position 17,360,755 of record NC_069416.1, on the reverse strand, counting down.
CAGTCTATTCAAATCATCCTGTAGTGACACTAATCTGTCCTCATTAAAATAATTGGACGGCCTATTTTGGTTGTCATCATCAAATTGCTTATATCGCTAATATATTCCACCCACTATAACGTTTATTAAATTGTGAACAAAACAATGGGCCCAGCACTGACCTCTGTGGAACGCCGCTTGTATTGTGCCCCCACTCTGATATCTCACCATTTAGCAAACTCTCTGCTGCCACAATTTTTCAACCACACAGTCCTCTACCCAGGAAAAAACTTCACCCTCACTATTCGTGTGCTTTAAGTTTCCACAAAGATCTCTGCGAGCGAACTCTATCGAAACCTTACTTATGTCCATAGACACATATCATATTCATTCACATGACAACCCAAAAACGTGGTGACGCTCCACTATAAACCCAACAATCTCTGGGTAAACCCTATCTTCCCCACCCACCGACGCCCACCAAAAAACCTTTTCCAGCACTAACCTATAAAAGGGATGCTGCCACACAAGCGAAGAGCACCTGAGGCACTGACACCCTTGTTTAAAACCCTGCCCAGTGGTCCACAACCCACGCCCAATACCACTCACCATAAAATCTGACCCCAGTCACTAGGTCCCCCCTGGCACAATGGGGTCAGAACCCATTCCACCATTTCCTCCCCAATACCCTGGATAAAGTAGAATTCATCTCGGTGTTACCCTATTCAACTGATTCACCACCGCCCACAATCCACCTAGGGCTAATAAAGCTCTCTTTTTTCCCTCCTAATCATATCTCCCACAAAATCTCAATAATGGGAATGCCCAGAAAGCATTGACCTACCCGAAGGCCATACGGTCCTCGAATGAACGGCATGATTCACTATACACTTATTATGGCATCCTCCCAAGCACCTTGGCAAACACAATTTACAATCATCACAAACAAAAAAACCCAGAGAAACAATCGCCCAATAATCCCAAGACTCCTCTGCTCTCACCCGTTCGGCAGCCAACACAACCACTGCCGTGACTGCACCAGCACAATTTAACATTATACGTCGACTTGTAAAGGACATCCTTAATAATTTTTATTTTTTATCTTCAAATCTTAAACATTCATGGGTGTTTAAGATTTCACAGGCTCACATACCGAGAAGTCCGTGGTTCGATTCCCCGGCACGGTGAAACTTTTGACATGTTTCCTTACAACCTGTGTCCCAGTTCACCGTAGAGTTAGTGAGTACCTGGATGTCACTGACAATCGAGGCACCGGGGGGATGAGGCATCGTATACTTAGACAACGGCAGGAATTAGAAATAGATTAGTTAACATCTTGATTAGTTTCCATAATTGATCATTTTAAAATAAAAGAAAAACCTGTATTACCTTTGGCTGTCAACTCTTCAACAACTGTAGCTGGGGCAATGATTAGCGAATTTTATCATAGCAGCGGTATTAGTGTATACTCTTGTATGGTTATTTGAGATGTCTATAAGAATACCATCAAGGTTAGCCAACACTGACAAAACTTAACTTCTCCATATTTAAGGTATCAAGGAAAGATAATTCCACCAATTTACGACTATTCTCAATCATTAATAAAGCAACCCTGCATTTTGCCCTTGAAACAAAGTAGTCTCGTTTTCTCTTCACGTGTCAGTTCCTAATTTCTTGATGTCATAGTTATAAAGTATATAAAACTGATTACCAGATATTCCTCATTGTAAGGGCAAAGTTATTTTGCTGATGAAGACTAACTGAAAGTACGGCGATGCACTGCAATAAAATAGTTAAAGGGTCTCCTTCCCTTAAGCTTTTTGTCGTGATATAAACGTTGCCAGAGTCTTGTCAGTGCAAACCCCAATCGACTTCTGTGATTCATATAGCAAAATAAACATTAACACCTGCTGACTAATCTGTCAAATAACTGAATAAACAATTTAAATGTGTTACAGGTCCCTTTTCGCGCTATCATCCAAACGATAATGCACCAGTTCACACCGCTAGAGATGTTCAAAACTGCTATGAATAACACGAAGTGAAGGTGAACACTGGATTGGCCTCCACAATCACTGGATCTAAATATTATACGAGCATCTGGGGGTCAGTTGGAACTGCAAGTCAGGAACTAATTTCCTCCACCGTCGTCTTTGGAAGAGTTTCAGCAAGTTTTGCTTGAGAAATGGCTCAGAATTTCCCTGGATACTGTTCATATGCTATATGAATAAATTTTTCTACGAATTGGCGCTGTTTTAGCTGCAAATGGAGGACCAACTCCACACTGAAACTAAAAAAATATTGAAGAACAAGGTGTTCCTATTAATTTGTTCCAACTTCTGTATTTCTTACTCATTGAATAAGGTTGACATAGCAGTGTAATTAGTGACATAATGACATAGCAGTGTAATTAGTAACATAGTGTAATTAGTTTGTGTTTTCATCACAGTAGATTACAAAGACTGGAGACAAACATGACTTCACGAATTGAATATATAAGTCCAACGCTAGTTCACCAGTTTTCTGCTATCATAAATTTGAGCTACACAACACTGGTCACAAACGTCTCACTCATGGGTATCCATGGAGAAGGCGCCCAGTTCCAATCTGTGTTCAGGTTCCATTTAAGTTTGCCATATCGTTGAGTCCAGTCTATCAGCATTGCCAGAATTTACTTTCGCGATCGTACTCGCTCTAACACACTTATCTACTTACCTCCTCGCTGACACCCCACCTTAGACACAGACTCGATCTACCTCCTCGCTGACAGCCCACCTTAGACACAGAACTATCTTACCTCCTCGCTGACAGTCCCCACCTTAGACACAGACTATCTTACCTCCTCGCTGACAGTCCCACCTTAGACACAGACACTAATCTTACCTCCATCGCTGACAGTCCCACCTTAGACACAGCCTATCTTACCTCTCGCTGACACGTCCACCTTAGACACAGACACTATCTTACCTCCTCGCTGACAGTCCCACCTTAGAACACAGACACTATCTTACCTCCTCGCTGACAGTCCCACCTTTAACACACACTACTACCTCCTTAAATTAATTTTAATTTTTGACAACAAATTTGTTACACAACCTTTCATTATACTTTCTTTAACAATCTTCACTAACCTTACAACCTCTACCTTGTAGCGGTGTATGACCCTGGTGGTTTAGCGCTTAGTTTTGATTATAATAATCAGCCTCCAGTAACACTTGTTTACGAAGCTCTGGTTGCTCCAGAGTAATAAGGAGACTCCTGCCCAGGCGGCTGTGTCGAATGAAATAATTTATTTGCAATAGTTAATGTAAATTGATTATGATATTAAGGTCTTAATGGTAGAGGAAGATGATTAATATAAATTTCCTTCTTTTGTTTTCCTTTACAGGTAAGTGTGGATTACTGGTCGTCGTGGGACAACTCTCGCACCGCATGACAGGTAAGTGTGGATTACTGGTCGTCGTGGGACAACTCTCGCACCGCATGACAGGTATGTCTATATTACTACTACAAATACACCTGACCAGTGAACACACTGTTGCTAACTGTCAGTTTTATCAATACTTGTGAATTGTCGTTGGTGTTGCTTCTGATAACTTGGAATGTGAAACTTGTGGGAAAAAGTGTGTTCCAGACTAGCTCAGGTGATCGTGGTTACCTGGTTCCCACGAGTCTACACCAGAGTTTACTAGTGTGTGACATTAGACACCTGGATGTATTTAAGGTGTGCAGGATTAGGACCAATAATAAGTCGACACTTGTCAATTTCAGTAACTGCAGTAGATTCTCTGTCGTGTGAGCAGAGAACAACACAAACCTCTACATCAAAGAGTTGCTATGATTTTATCATAAAAAAAGGGATACATAATTGCCAGAATGTTATTTTTTCAATATTCTGAGATTGTCATTATCATAGTGTTTAGTCTGGCACGAATCTGGCACTGTTGTGACCGGGAATCTGGCACTGTTGTGACCGGGAATCTGGCACTGTTGTGACCGGGAACCTGGCACTGTTGTGACCGGGAACCTGGCAGTGTTGTGGCCGGGAACCTGGCACTGTTGTGACCGGGAACCTGGCAGTGTTGTGGCCGGGAACCTGGCAGTGTTGTGGCCGGGAACCTGGCAGTGTTGTGGCCGGGAACCTGGCAGTGTTGTGGCCGGGAACCTGGCAAGTGTTTGGCCGGGAACCTGGCAGTGTTGTGGCCGGGAACCTGGCAGTGTTGTGGCCGGGAACCTGGCAGTGTTGTGGCCGGGAACCTGGCAGTGTTGTGGCCGGGAACCTGGCAGTGTTGTGGCCGGGAACCTGGCAGTGTTGTGGCCGGAACCTGGCAGTGTTGTGGCCGGGAACCTGGCAGTGTTGTGGCCGGGAACCTGGCAGTGTTGTGGCCGGGAACCTGGCAGTGTTGTGGCCGGGAACCTGGCAGTGTTGTGGCCGGGAACCTGGCAGTGTTGTGGCCGGAACCTGGCAGTGTTGTGGCCGGGAACCTGGCAGTGTTGTGGCCGGGAACCTGGCAGTGTTGTGGCCGGGAACCTGGCAGTGTTGTGGCCGGGAACCTGGCAGTGTTGTGGCCGGGAACCTGGCAGTGTTGTGGCCGGGAACCTGGCAGTGTTGTGGCCGGGAACCTGGCAGTGTTGTGGCCGGGAACCTGGCAGTGTTGTGGCCGGGAACCTGGCAGTGTTGTGGCCGGGAACCTGGCAGTGTTGTGGCCGGGAACCTGGCAGTGTTGTGGCCGGGAACCTGGCAGTGTTGTGGCCGGGAACCTGGAAGTGTTGTGGCCGGGAACCTGGCAGTGTTGTGGCCGGGAACCTGGCAGTGTTGTGGCCGGGAACCTGGCAGTGTTGTGGCCGGGAACCTGGCGCTGTTGTGGCCGGGAAGAAAAATTGACATTTTTGACCAAAGAGGAAAATATCTAACATTGTTCTTTAAGAGTATGTCTTGAGTAGATTTAATATTAGTTTAAGTTTAAGTAATGACTGAGAATAGTAATTATTTTTGTCGTAAATGATTTTGTCTTGACGGATATTAACTGTAGCTTATGTAACCTAAAATATAAATCGAATAGTCATTTGGAATTCTTTATGCACAAATAAAAGCATTTTTAGCAATAATTTACAATGAAAATTCGGCTACATTTCATCCATACTAAAAGCAATGTTGAGAAGTTTAAAATATTATCGATTTTTAATTATATAATTCTTATCTAGTAAAAAAATAACTCTAGCTGCAGAGGTTAACAATTCTCATTTTCGTTGTACTTAATAAAGTTGTGGAATATCGTGTGGATGGTGAAGTAACGTTGTTGACCACTTAATAACTACCCCAAGGACCGTAGCAGATATAAATCTGTTGTGCCTCAGCAAACTGAGGGGCCCTAAACCTTTGTGCCTAAGAATTCCACGGACTTCACGATGATATCTTTCATCTGTAATGAATTTGGACATAAACGTCAAGAATGTGCCAAGAGGAAGCGTGAGAATATCGGGAAGTGTTTCACTGAAGCTAATATTAACGCAGCTTTTAGTGAAGGTACTCTTAATGGAATGAATGTTTCGCCAATTCTTAGAGATACTGGATGTTCCTGTATTGTTATCTCTAGTAAGCTTTTCCCTAACTTAGATTCTTCACGGTATAAAATTATTAAATTAAATTATGTTAGCTTTCCTCACAAATTGGAAGAACTATGAGAGTTTCTATGGTAATAATGCCGATTTACTCAGTCCCATTTGCTAGGGTTGCAGTGGATAGAGTTGGTCCTATCACTTCTGGTTCATCAGGAGGTCATAAATACATCTTGACTATGACTGGCTATGCGTCTAGCTTCCCAGAAGCGGTACGTCAGTAGAAGTTGCAGAAAAGTGACTATCTGTTTTTTCACGGGTAGGTATACCCAGGGAAATTCTTTCTGATCAAGGAACACTTATTCTGAATTAATGGATCAAGTTTATCAACTTGTGGG